>JAGXJF010000167.1:0-362063 GCA_019208055.1 Stipa capillata
CCAGACGAAGAGAGGAGGAATACTAGTCTGTCGATAGCGACAGCGACTTCGAAGCGTAGGGTTTCTCCCCAGTCAGTTGCCTGTGGTTCAGCATACCGATGGGCATCTACCGTGTTTTATTCCGGCTGCTGTTTAATTCAGCCAATAGGCCTGGCTAGTAAAAATAAAAGACCAAGTATGGTTGAATATTGTAATGAACGATGTACTGTATGGCTATGTATCAAGTACTTGTGTGTATCGACATTGATCCAAGGATCGATACAGTAAAGCACAGGGTTTATCCGGCCTCAAAACCGGGTACGCCACAGGTGCCTGTCCGGCCGTTCCCTGGGGCTGCTAAGGCCCTTACCGCGAGCAAGCGGAGTCGGTCACCTTCTCCATTCTCGCCATAGCGGGCGATTCGAGCGCGTGGAGCTCCGGGGATGTTTCTTCCAGCCAAAACCTAGAGGTTGCCGCGGCGTCACCCTAGGGCTGGAAAGGGCCCGATGACGGCGTCGTTCGTGCGGGAGGTCAAGTCGCGCTCACGAGATTATGAGACGATGTCGAGGTGTCCGTGAGTCAGACATGCCGACGCCGTGCGACCCTGGGCCGACAGGGTTGAGTGACTTGTCATGCGTCTCAAGTGAGTGTTGACCTACGCGTCATCGGAGGCGACGAGGCCTCTTCCCGCTCTCCTGCGTGTAGCTCATGCGGCAAGCCCGCGACCGGTTAGTGCTCCGTGTCTCCATGGGGGCCACCCAGCGCCGACTCTAGTGGCGTTTGCTGACGACGGTGTTGAGGAGGGTAAGGCCAGTGGGCCACACCTTTCTCAGCCGCGGGCCAGTTGCTTCTGGCATCCACTCGTCAACCCCGAGGCTCTAGGCAGGCTCTTTACCAGGACGCCGCGCGACGACAGCTTCTATGGCCGACCTTGACACGGCATTCTGAGGATTTGGCTGTGACAGATCCGCCCGCGCCTCTAAGTCCGCCATGCTCAAGGCTACAGTAGTGTGTTACTTATATGAGTCTGTGATGTGATTTCTGTGGTGTGCCTTTACTACGTCTCCTCTCTGTAGGCTTCTCTGTAGCAGAGCAGGCGTGGGAGATCGCGCGACGATCTAGCTGATAGTCCCAGCGAGCTCGCCTCCGGAGGAGAAGAAGAATGTTCGAAGGCCCAGGCAGAGGCTGCCTCAGCCAAGGAGAGGCTAGGCCAGTATGAGGAGGTGATCTCTCAGCTTTGCGCTACCCTCCATGCCGCACAGACTCGGCAGGAACAGCCTGAGGGGGAGCTTTCTCAGATTCGCGCTACCCTTCATGCCGCACAGACTCGGCGGGGGGGCTAGCCACTCTGGCAGACACGGCATGCGCGGCTGCTCATTGAGCTTGACCTTCACACCAGTGCTGATGAGGACAAGGTTGCGGGTCAGCTCCAGTGGACAGCAGTGGTTTGTACTGCCGTACAGGAGGCGGTGCCAGACCACGGGCAGGATTGTGCCCAGGCCTCTCTTGAGTTGTCTCTCACTTGCCTTCGCTTGGCTGGCTGCGACCCCGTGGGGAGATTTCAGACGGAGGGCTACGAGGTACCGAGCCGGGCCGACATCCAGCGGGCCTAGGCTCCCTTGAGGTCTGACGCAGATGCCTTCCTTTTAGGTGTGGAAGAAGAACGGTGAGAAGTACCTTCACGGGATATGGAGGGCCCGTCTTGACGGAGGGCCTTCCGCTATAGCGCTTGACAGACCTTCTGGTGGATCCGACCCGCCTTTTCAGGTGTGAGACTTGTTACTTGTTCCTGGGCCTTTTGCTTAAGTCAGCATGCCAGGATATCTTATTTTGCTTCTAGGTTTACTTTCATGTTGTAGTTTTTAGATGATACTTTTAGCCTAACCTAGCCCACGGGTTGGGCCGTCGCGGCATCGATGTGAGCCCCTAGCGCTTTAGGCGTTTTGGGAGCTTCTTTTGGTAGGTTTAATGAGGTCAGAACTTTCTTTTATAGCCCTCATGTAACCCTGTTGGTTAATAGAAAGTCAGAAAATTGGTGCAACCATGCTTTGCCTCTGGTGATCATTTCTTCTTTTTGCATTGTTTACAGGCTGTTGCTTCGACGCAAAAGGTCGTGGTTAGGCGGTACGGCACCCAGCCCCTAATACGAGTGTTGTACAAGCATTGCTCGTTTGGCGGTTTGACAAAGGCTGAACGGCGCGATGACAACATACGTTTTTTGACAAGCAAGGAGATTGCGTCGTTTGTCAAGAGAGATGTATAGCGATTTGTGTGGACTTTTTATGTTGTTATCGGCGTGTTGAGTGTACATTGTACCCGAATTCGTTGTGACGAGTATCTACACCCCAACCTCAAAAACTAGCGTCTGAGACATTATCGAGGGCGGTCATATCATTCTGAGGGCGTGGCCCAAAACTCGCATCGCGGTCAGAGCGTGCTCTACACTATGGTGGAGTCAAGGTTATCCCGACATGGCGATAGAGATGTTGCTCACGTGGCGGTGAGGGGACTTTCTACGCCGCGGTGGAGCGTGTTCTACGTCTCAGTGGAGATAAAGTTGTCCTAACACGGCGACGGAGATGTTGCTCACGTGGTGGTGAGGGGACTCTCTACACCACGTCCGAGCGTGCTCTACACTACGGTGGAGCCAAGGTTATCCTGACACGGTGACGGAGACGTTGCTCACGTGACGGTAAGGGGATTCTCTACGTCACGGTGGAGCGTGCTCTACGTCACGGTGGAGATAAAGTTGTCCCGACATGGCGACGGAGGCGTTGCTCACGTGGCGGTGAGGGGACTCTCTACACCACGTCGGAGCATGCTCTACACTACGGTGGAGTGTTGGTTATCCTGACATGGTGACGGAGACCTTGCTCACGTGGCGGTGAGTTGATTCTCTACGCCGCGGTAGAGCGTGCTCTACGCCACAATGGAGATAAAGTTGTCCTGATACGGCGACGAAGGCGTTGCTCACGTGGCGGTGAGGGGACTCTCTACACCGTGTCGGAACGTGCTCTACTCTATAGTGGAGCGTTGGTTATCCCGATATGGTGACGGAGACGTTGCTCACATGGCGGTGAGGGGATTCTCTACGCCACGGTGGAGATAAAATTGTCCCGACACGGCGATGGAGGCGTTGCTCACGTGGCGGTGAGGAGACTCTCTACACTGCATTGGAGCGTACTCTACACTACGGTGGAGCGTTGGTTATCCTGACACGGCGATGGAGACGTTCCTCACGTGGCGGTGAGGGGATTCTTTATGCCGCGGTGGAGCGTGCTCTATGCCACGGTGGAGATAAAGTTTTGCCGACACGGCGATGGAGGTGTTGCTCACGTGGCAGTGAGGGGTCTCTCTACACCACGTCGGAGCGTGCTCTACACTACGGTGGAGCGTTGGCTTGCTTCCTCACGACGGAGGGATAATCATTATCATCCTCGTTGGACCGGCCACTGGCCAGCTGCTATTCTTCATTTATGCAGACAACACTGCAGCTCACAGGCCCGTTACATAGTTGTGACAGAGGCAGTCGCAGCAGCCTAGGGCGATGCCCTTTACAAAAGATGGTGTTAACTGGCACAGCGACTTGCTAATAAAACTAGAAATGAGATACATGAGGGCAAGGAGAAGAAGGGCAGGGGTCGATTTGGCGTCCCATGACAATGCCTCCGCACATGAGCTACACGTAGTACTTGCGGAGGTTGTCGGTGTTCCAACTATGCTTCAACTCTACTCCGTCGAGGGTCTTTAAACGGAATGACGATGGGCGCGTGACGCAGATAACTTCGTATGGTCCCTCCCACTTTGAGCTTAGTTTTCCATCGGCTTCGGGGTTGGCCTTCTTCTTAAGCACAAGGTCACCCACTTGGATGGGCCACGGGCGAACAGTTTTGTTGTAAGCCTTCGCCATCGAGGCTTGGTATCGTTCGATATTGAATGTGGCTTCTTGCCTTACGGCGTCAAGGCCATCCAGCGATGCTTGACGGGCTTCATCGTCTAGCGGTGACGTAATGCGGAGTGACCCTAGCCTGACCTCTTTGGGGGTTACTACCTCCTCCCCAAACAAGAGCTTGAAGGGGGTGAAGCCAGTTGCGCGGCTTGCCGTTGAACGGGTGGACCATAGCACGCTGGGAAGCTCGTCTGCCCAACCCCCCTTGGGTATGTCAAAGAGGCGTGTGCGAAGGCCAGAGAGCACGATACCATTAGCACGTTCCACTGCGCCGTTCGCCTTCGGATTGGCGACTGACGCGAAGCACAAGTTAATGCCAAGACCAATGCAGAACTTACGGAATGGGGCCGCGTCGAACTGAGTGCCATTGTCGACAGTCAGCTCATGTGGCACTCCGAAACGACAGATGAGGTTCTTCCAAATAAACTTTTGAACAGCGAGTGACGTTATGTTGGCCAACGGCTCTGCCTCGATCCACTTGGAAAAGTAATCGACCGCAACGACCACAAATTTGCGGCCGTGACTTTTGACTTTGAACAGACTGATGAGGTCGACCCCCCAACGCGCAAGTAGCCACGAGAGGGGAGTCGGTTGCAAGTCATGGGCAGGGAGATTTGTTCCCCGACCCATCCACTGGCATGCCGGGCATATCTTGACGAGGCTCTGTGCATCACGAAGGGCGGTTGGCCAATAGAAGCCTTGGCGAAAGGCCTTCGACACTAGGGCACGTGGCGCGAGGTGGGAGCCGCATAGCCCCTGGTGGATTTCTCGCACAAGATCGGCTCCTTCTTCTTTGGAGACGCACCGAAGGTATGGCGCGCACACCCCATGCTTGTAAAGGACTTCCTGGTGAATAATGAAGCCCCTGGCCTGGCTCTTCAGTTTCCGTGCCTCAACAGAGTCGTCAGGCTCTGTTTCATCTGTGAGGTAGCGGAGGATTGGCGTCCTCCATTCTTGCTCTTCAATGTGGCGCACCTCCAGGAGGTCCTTTATCATTGGCGCGTGATGACCTCGTAAAAGACGCCCGACGAGACCTCAACTCGCGTGCCCTGCTATAAGCTGGGAGTCGCTTTTGACCATCACCCTTCGCGCTCCTGAGGCTTGTGCTTTGCGCAGGCCGAGTAACAACGCTTCGTACTTAGCGATGTTGTTAGTGGCCTTGAACTCAAGACACACGGGGTACAAGGTACGCGACCCCTCGGGCGATTCTAGGACAGCCCCTACGCCGGTACCGTTGGAGCACTAAGAGCCATCCACATACACCGTCCACAACAAGTCAGCATGGTCTTGGGTGACGGGATATTCTGATGGGACCCATTCTACCACAAAGTCTGCCAGCACCTGTGACTTGGTCGCCATCTGAGAGAGGAAGTCGATGACGAATGGGGTGAGCTTGGCCGCCCACTTCCCGATGCGTCCGGAGGCCTCTTTGTTGCGGAGCATCTCTCCGAGGGGAAAGGAGGAGGGCACCCGAATAGAGTGAGCAAGGAAGTAGTGCCTCAGTTTACGAGACGCCATCAACAACGCGTATGCGAGCTTTTCTAGCTCGGTATACCGCGCCCTGGCACATTGAAGTGCTTCTGAAACACAGCATACTGGGTGCTGGATTGTGTTTTCTTCTTTGGCCAGGACGGCACTCACTGCGGCCGAGGTAGCTGCCAGATACAACAACAGGCTCTCCCCTTGGGTAGGGCTTTGCAACAGCGGTGGTGAGGTGAGGTACCTGTTCAGGTCGTCTAGAGCTTCTTGGCTGTCCAACGTCCACTCAAAGCTGGTGGACTCCCGTAGAGTTTTGAAGAAAGGAAGACCCTTCTCGGCAGATCTAGAGACAAACCTCTCGAGCGCCGCAAGGCGTCCGGTAAGCTTTTGTACTTCCTTGACATTCTCGGACGGGCGCATGTTGAGGATGTCTTTGATTTTTGAAGGGTTAGTTTCGATTCCCCTTCTTGACACGAGGAAGCCGAGCAGCTTCCCTGTTTGAACACCGAACACACATTTCTCTGGATTGAGCTTCATGCCGGCCCGACGGAGGTTGTCGAACGTCTCCTATAAGTTCGCTGTGTGGACGGCGGCTACCATGCTTTTGACGATGACGTCATCGATGTAGGCCTTGATGTTGCGCCCGATTTGGCTGGAGAGGGCCTTGTGCACGAGTCTGGAGAAAGTAGCTCCAGCATTCTTCAACCCAAACGCTATTCGAACATAACAAAATGTCCCAGAAGGCGTGATGAAGCTGGTCTTTTCCTCGTCTTCTCGCGCCATCCACACCTGGTGATATCCTGAGTAGGCGTCGAGGAAGCTCATGAGTTCGCACCCGGAGGTGGCATCAACGAGTTGATCGATCCGTGGCAGCGGGAAGTTGTCCTTCGGGCATGCGCGGTCGAGGTTGGTGTAGTCCACGCACATGTGCCACTTGCCGTTGGCCTTCTCGACTAGGACAGGATTGGCGAGCCATTCGGGGTGCATGACCTCACGGATGACTCCTGCCTTGTGGAGCTTGTCTACCTGCTCTCGGGCCGCGATCTGACGCTCTACCGACATCTTTCACAGTTTTTGCTTGACAGGGCGCGCGTCGGGGTTGACGAGTAATTTGTGCTCGATGATCTTCCGGGGGACACCGGGGAGGTCCTCGTGCTCCCATGCGAACATGTCCCCATTGGTTCGCAACGTGTTGAGGATTGCCTCCTCATTGATCGGGTCAAGGTTGACCCCGATGAGCACTGTCTTGACCAGACCACCCTCTGAGAGCGGCATGACGCGCGTCTCACCGTCGGGTTTAGCTTTTGGCACCCACCACCCTGATGTTGGCGGGTCGGGAGCCCCTTGCGTAACCTTGCCACCTTCCGACTAGACGGTATGGACATACCGGATGGCTGCTTGGATGTCACTGTCGATCTTATGGGACAAGTCCTGGTTGCCCCGCACCGTGATGACTCCGGAGGAGGCTGGGATCTTCATGCAGAGGAAGGTGTGGTGCGGAACCGTGCCAAATTTGTTCAGCGTGACTCGGCCAAGAATGACGTTGTATTGGTAGGGATGTCGACAACGTCGAAGACAATGCTCTCCCTACGGATGCAATCGTCGGCCCCAAATTCCACCGAAAGCTCAATCTTGCCGAGGGCCGGGACTGGCTCGCCCCCAAAGCCTAGGAGTGGTACCCCCGCGGGGGTGAGGCATACGCGGGGGATTCCCATCTCGGCGAGTGTGGATGCGAAGAGGATGTCCGCCGAGCTACCTCCATCAATGAAGACGCGACGCACCTTGCAGCTGTTGATGACCGTCGAGATGACGAGAGCGTCATAGTGAGGAAAAGTAATTCCAGCAGCGTCCGCCGGGTCGAAGGTCACGGTGGCATCGACCCACGTGGGTAGCTCAGTGGGCGGAAAGGAACCGATGTGGTTGACTTGACGGGTGTAGACCTGGCGTTGCCGCTTGGGCCAAGCGGCAACGCCAGGTCTACACCCGTCAAGTCAACCACATCGGTTCCTTTCCGCCCACTGAGCTACCCACGTGGGTCGTGCCACCTTGTGACCTTCGACCCGGCGGACGCTGCTGGAATCACTTTTCCTCACTATGACGCTCTCGTCATCTCGGCGATCATCAACAGCTGCGAGGTGCGTCGCGTCTTCATTGATGGAGGTAGCTCGGCGGACATCCTCTTCGCATCCACACTCGCCGAGATGGGCATCCCCCACGTATGCCTCACCCCCGCGGGGGTACCACTCCTAGGGCTTTGGGGGCGAGCCAGTCCCGGCCCTCGGCAAGATTGAGCTTTCCGGTGGAATTTGGGGCTGGCGATTGCATCCGTAGGGAGAGCATTGTCTTCGACGTTGTCGACATCTCCTACCAATACAACGTCATTCTTGGCCGAGTCACGCTGAACAAATTTGGCACGGTTCCGCACCACACCTTCCTCTGCATGAAGATCCCTAGCCTCCTCCGGAGTCATCACGGTGCGGGGCAACCAGGACTTGTCCCATAAGATCGACAACGACATCCAAGCAGCCATCCGGTATGTCCATACCGTCTAGTCGGAAGGTGGCAAGGTTACGCAAGGGGCTCCCGACCCGCCAACATCAGGGTGGTGGGTGCCAAAAGCTAAACCCGACGGTGAGACGCGCGTCATGCCGCTCTCAGACGGGTGTCTGGTCAAGACAGTGCTCATCGGGGTCAACCTTGACCCGATCAATGAGGAGGCAATCCTCAACACGTTGCGAACCAATGGGGACATGTTCGCATGGGAGCACGAGGACCTCCCCGGTGTCTCCCGGGAGATCATCGAGCACAAATTGCTCGTCAACCCCGACGTGCGTCCCCTGTCAAGCAGAAAACTGTGAAAGATGTCGGTGGACTATATACATAGAACCACGTAGATGGTTCCTGGTGCTCCGATTGTACCAGCACAGGGGCTGTCCTAGAATCGCCCAAGGGGTCACGCACCTTGTACTCCGCGCGTCTCGAGTTTAAGGCCACTAACAACATCGCCGAGTATGAAGCATTGTTGCTCAGCCTGCGCAAGGCACGAGCCTTGGGAGCACGGAGGGTGATGGTCAAGAGTGACTCCCAGCTCATAGCGGGGCATGTTGACAAAAGTTATCAGGCCAAGGACCCCAAGATGATCAAGTACCTCGCCCTCGCACGGGCCGTCGAGAAGCATTTCGTCGGCACCACTGTGCGTAGCATCCCGCGCTCGGAGAATGCTGACGCTGACGGTCTAGCACACGCCATGAGCACGTGAGTTGAGGTCCCGTCGGGCGTCTTTTACGAGGTCATCACGGCGCCAGCAACAAAGGACCTCCTGGAGGTGCACCACATTGAAGAGCAAGACTGGAGGACGCCAATCCTCCGCTACCTGATGATAACATGGCACCCGGGGTATCATCAAGGAGGACGAATCCGGCCTTCTGGCCACAGGATGGGCCGGGCCGACTACTCGGAGTCCGACTCCTACACGGGGGCCTCTCATTAACGTGGAGTACAAGACATGGACTAATACCTGTCCGGCATACCCGGAATCAGTTGTAACAAGTTAGGAAATCAATTTGTTAACCGATTCGGACTCTTGTAACCCTGCCCCGGTCGCCTATATAAGGCCCGATAGGGGACCTCCGATCGGTAGTACTCTCTAGGTCATAGACAATCTCCATTGTTTTCAAGTCCAAGCAACCTCGAGATCGATTCTCAGGGCTTGCGGCACTCGGGACACGAACTATACTAGCCACCAAACACAGGACGTAGGGTATTACCTCTCCGTGAGGGCCTGAACCTGTCTAAATCTTGTCTCCCGTGTGCACCCATCCTGATTTGCTGTGCTCACGCCGCCCCATAGTTATTATTGCCGGAATAATACTCCGACAGTTGGCGCGCCAGGTAGGGGACGTGCGCATAGATCCATCTACACGAATCGGGATGAGATTCATCAACAGCAACAACGTCTTCGTCCCGGGAAGCGTCATGAGATTCGCTTTCGTGAATGCTGTCCCGGACCCCGGCCAACTTTTCCAATTCGGAAAGTTGAACTTCATCGCCGACAAGATCGGCCAGCTTCACCTCTGCTACCCAGCGACGTCTCGATCGGCAGAGGTTCCATCAGCTTCTCGGCACGGGCTTGCTCCTGGGTCCGCGCCTTCGGTCCTTTTCCCCAGGGAAGAGGTTACATCGAGTCCGGGTCTACTGTCCGCGTTCGCCAGACAGGGATCCCGACTGGTGGGTGCTATTGACTCTCTCCTCCCCGTCCTCGAGTATGACTCGGACGATTACGAGAGCTCCGGCAGCCACCATCCATCCCGGGAAGTCTTCATGGCCAATGCCGACTCGGCAGACAACAGCAATGGCCGAGCGGTCCCCATCGTGGAACGAACGCCGACTGAGCTTGAAGCCACCCGACTCCGACTCCTCGCCAAGGAGGAAGAGTTGGTCAAGCAACAGACTCGGCTCGCTCGCCAGCGCGACGAACAGTGGCGCAACGACGACATGAGGGCTCGAGGACGCCAAGTCCATAACGAGCTTCGCATGCGCGAAAGGGATGGGGTTCCAATATTCCCGCTCCCGAGTTACAACATCGTCGCAGCCACGATGGCGGCACGTGCCATTGAAATCCCCGAGGGCAACCCGGGACACGACGAACTTCGGCGACTCCGCGTTCTGCTGGAGGAAACGGCCCTCTAGCAGGCCGAAGCTTCAGACGATCGCGCAGGCTCCTCAGCAGGCGCCAGGAGTCGGCGCTCTACCCCTCCAAGAAGTCCACCCACCATGGGTGGACGACGAGCAAGCCCCGACCGACATCAGCCGGCCGGAGCAGTTCATGAGCGACTCGGGCCTAACCGAGACACCCGAGGTACCATAGCCGCAAGAAACCGTGCCCGTCAGGATGCGGACAAAAACGCTCGTCAAGCCGTGCCGGTCCGCAGTCGACTCGGACCAAGGAACCCCGCAGACGCTGAAAAAAGTGCTCATCAAGGTCCCAGGAGAGACGATCGTGGCAGCCACCGCGACGACAGCGGCACCACTAGCAGGGGACGTTCTCCGACTTCCTCCGCCATGGGATATTCGGGTCCGAAAGCATTCGGCCCCCACATCCGCAGCGTCATCTTTTCGGCGCGATTCTGAGTCACCGGCATCGACAAGTACACGGGTGAGACCCGGCCGGACATTTGGCTGGCCGACTATCACACGGCGTGCAGAACCAATGGAGAGAACGACTACGTCGCGATCCATTATCTGCCGCTATTTCTGGCCGACTCAACACGAGCTGGCTCACCAGCTTACCTCCGGGTTGCATCCAGACGTGGAGCGACCTCGAGACCCTCTTTGTGAACAACTTCCAGGGCACTTACAACCGGCCCGGGAACGCGTGAGATCTCCACAGTTGTACCCAAGAGGAGGATGAGACTCTCCGAGAGTACATCCAACGCTTCTCCAAGAAGAAAAATTCGTTACCTGAAGTCCGAGAGGGTGACGTCATCACCGCCTTCTCCAAGGGAGTTCGAAGTACCGACCTCATCCACAAGATAGCGCGCAAGAATTCCCAGACTACACGCGAACTCTTCGACATAGCCAATAACTTCGCCACCGGCGAAGAGGCTGTCCGCAGTGCCACTCGGGAGGACAAGGGAAGAAGTAAGGGCAAGGTGTCCGAGTCCCCCGGTCGGGACACCCACCCCGAGTCGTCCTAGAAAAAGCATCGGAAGCGTAAAGGCGGAGATCTCGTTGCTGCGACTGAGCGCGCCCCGCCGCGCCGACCTCAGCGCACCAACGTGACCTTCGAGGAGATGATGAGTCAGCCGTGTCACTTCCATGGACCCAAGTCCAATCATCTGATGCGTGACTGCAATCTCTTGAAGAATCTGAACAAACCCTTCGTCCCTAATCGGGGCAAAAAAGAGCCCCCCAGGACGAAGGCGACAAATTTCCGAAGGAGACCGCTTGTCTGATGATCTTTGGTGGACCCAACGGCTACGAATCCAAGCGCCGGCAGAAGATCACAGATCGAGAGGTCAACGCAGCGGAACTGGCCGTGCCCAAGTACCTGCGATGGTCCGAGTCCGTAATCTCATTCGGCCGCTCGGATCACCCCGACTACATTCCCCAGCCGGGACGATTCCCCTTGGTGGTAGACCCGATCGTTTGCGGCGTCCGTCTCACCAAGGTCCTCATGGACGGCGGGAGTGGTCTCAACATCCTCTACGTCAAAACCCTTGACGACATGAAGATCTCTCGCTCCGAGATCAAGCCGACTGGTGCCCCCTTCCACGGGGTGGTACCCGGCAAGATGGCGAGTCCACTCGGGCAGGTCAGCCTGCCCATTAGCTTCGGCACTCCCAGCAACTTCCGGACCGAGACCCTCACCTTTGAGGTTGTCGACTTCCCAGGATCGTGCCATGCCATCCTGGGGCGTCCCTGCTACGCCAAATTCATGGCTGTCCCCAGCTATGTCTATTTGAAGCTCAAGATGCCGGGCCCCCACGGGGTAATCACGGTGCAAAGCAGTTTCCAGCACGCTTACACGTGCGACCTGGAAAATTGCAACCTTGCCGCGGCCCAGATCGCTGAAGCCGCGCTTACTGACCTCAAGTCGGCCGTGGTCGAGGAAGCGCCCCCGGCCAAGAAGGCTTCGACTTCGACATCATTCCAGCCGGCGCGGGACACCAAGTCGATCCAGCTCGGCCTCGAAGACTCCTTGAAGACGATGCAGATCGGGACTGCGCTCAGCAACAAATAGGAAAGCGCGCTCGTCAGCTTCCTCCAGAACAACTGGGATATCTTCGCGTGGACATCTTCTGACATGCCTGGAGTTCCACGGGAGGCTGCCGAGCACTCTCTAAATGTTCGGCCGGACGCTAAGCCGGTCAAGCAGCGCTTGCACCGATTCGCTGAGGATAGACGTCAGGCTATAGGAGAAGAAATAGCCAAGCTTCTAGCAGCTGGCTTCATTAAAGAAGTGTATCATCCCGACTGGTTAGTGAACCCAGTTCTTGTTCGCAAAAAGAATGGAAAGTGGAGGATGTGTGTTGATTATACTAGCCTTAATAAGGCGTGTCCCAAAGATCCCTTCACTCTGCCTCGCATCGACCAAGTGATTGATTCCACGGCCAGGTGCGAAATTTTGTGTTTTCTCGACGCCTACTCGGGCTATCACCAGATTAAGATGAAGGAGGATGACGAGATCAAGACATCTTTTATCACTCCATTTGGCGCCTTCTGCTACATCTCCATGCCTTTCGGCCTCAAGAACGCAGGCGCCACGTACCAGTGGTGCATACAGCGTTGCCTTCAGTCGCAGATCGGCCGGAACGTACAAGCCTACGTCGACGATGTGGTGATCAAGTCCCAAAAAAGAGAAGATATCCTGAATGACTTGGGAGAAACTTTCTCCAACCTTAGAAGATTCAGCATGAAGCTCAACCCCGAAAAATGTGTATTCGGGGTCCCTTCAGGCAAGCTACTCGGTTTCATCGTTTCCGAACGAGGGATCGAAGTCAACCCGAAGAAGATCGATGCCATCGTCAAGATGGGCCCACCAAAGAACCTCAAAGACGTCCAAAGGCTGACCGGGTGTATGGCAGCTCTCAGCCGATTCATCTCCCGACTCGGCGAGAAAGCCACGCCCCTCTACAAACTCATGAAGAAGTCAGAGACCTTCACCTGGACATCCAAGGCCTAGGACGCTCTCGACGGCTTGAAGAAGTTCTTAACCACCCCCCCGGTGCTCGCGTCTCCCATGCCTAACGAGCCACTGCTTCTCTATGTCGCAGCAACTACTCAGGTAGTGAGCACGGTCTTGGTTGTGGAACGCTCCGAGCCCGGCCATATTCAGAAGATCCAGCGCCCGGTCTACTTCATCAGTGAAGTCCTCTTCGAGTCCAGGGCGCGGTACCCTCAGATCCAGAAGATCATCTACGCGGTATTCATAACGTCACGGAAGCTAGTTCATTACTTCCAAGGACACCCCATTACGGTGGTCAGCTCCTTCCCGATCTCCGACGTCATCTCCAAGTGGGCGATGGAACTCATGGCCTTCAGCATAGTTTACACTCCCCGCATGGCCATCAAGTCCCAGGCTCTCGCCGACTTCATGGCCGAGTGGACAGAAGTCCAAACTCCACCCTCCGTCGTCAACCTTGAGCACTGGACACTCTACTTCAATGGCTCTCTAATGCTTCAGGACGCGGGGGCTGGTGTTGTGCTTATATCTCCCAAAGGCGAACGCTTCAAGTACGTGCTACAGATTCACTTGCTGGCATCTAACAACATTGCCGAGTACGAAGCTTTGCTCCACGGTCTTCGTCTTGCCGTTTCACTTGGGATTCGTCGCCTCCTGGCGTGCGGAGACTCGGAACTGGTAGTCCGGCAGGTCATGAAGGACTGGTCGTGTAGAGACCCCTCCATGGAAGTCTACTGCCAAGAAGTGTGCAAGCTCGAAGCCAAGTTCGACGGCCTCGAAATCACCCATGTCTTACGCCGAGACAACGAAGCCGCAGATGCACTAGCTAAACTGGGATCCAGTCGGGACGTCATCCCAACTAGAGTTTTCCTCCAGGAGTTGCACGCCCCTTCTATCAAGGCAGACACAGCACCCGAGGCCGAAGAACAACAAGTCCCGGAGAGTGACGCCACTCACCAGCCCTCATCAGAGGTCCTGACCGTCACTCCCGACTGGACAACGCCTTTCCTAAACCACCTATTACGGGACATCCTCCCGCCGGACCAAACCGAAGCGCGCCGCATTGCGCGACGCGCCAAGGCCTTCGTCATCGTCGATGGCGAACTCTACAAAAAGAGCACCTCCGGGGTCCTCCAACGGTGCATACCCCGCGACTAAGGAAAGCAGCTACTGCACGATATCCACTCGGGAGTTTGTGGACACCATGCGGCTCCCGGGTCACTAGTCGGGAAGGCCTTCCGACAAGGTTTCTACTGGCCGACTGCCGTATCAGATGCCGAACATATCGTCCGTACCTGCGAGGGATGCCAGCACTTCGCCCGGCAGACACACTTGCCAGCTCAGGCTCTCCAAACTATCCCGATCACCTGGCCCTTCACGGTCTGGGGTCTGGACATGGTTGGTCCCCTCAAGAAGGCTCCCGGGGGCTACACACATCTTTTCGTCACGGTCGACAAGTTCACCAAGTGGATCGAAGCCAAGCCGGTCGCCACGATAACTGCAGAAAAAGCCGTCGAATTCTTTCGGGACATTGTCTTCCGTTTCGGCGTACCCAACAACATTATCACAGATAACGGCACCCAGTTCACCGGGCGAGCTTTTCTCCAATTCTGCGATGATTACAACATTAGCCTCGACTTCGCCGCCGTTGCACACCCGCGCACCAACGGGCAAGTTGAGCGGTCCAACGGTTTGATATTGCAAGGCCTCAAGCCTCGGATTTTCCAACGACTGAACAAATTCGCAGGCAAGTGGGCAGCCGAGTTACCATCAGTACTTTGGAGCCTTCGGACTACCCCCAATGGGTCAACCGGCTACACACCTTTCTTCATGGTCTTCGGAGCCGAGGCCATCCTCCTGACTGACCTGGAGTATGGCTCCCTGCGCGTCCGCGCCTTCAACGAGGCCGTGTCAGAGGAGGCAAGACAAGACACTCTCGACCAGCTCGAAGAAGCCCGCGAGGTTGCACTCCTTCGATCGGCTAAGTACCAGCAGGGTCTACGACGCTATCACAGCCGGCACGTACGCGGCCGCTCGTTCAACGTTGGCGACCTGGTTCTACTCTGAGTCCAATCCAGCAAGGAGCAGCATAAACTCAAGCCACCATGGGAGGGTCCGTACATAGTCATTGAAGTGCTACGCCCGGGGGCTTACCGACTAAAGGACGGCGACGGCAACGTCTTCACCAACGCATGGAACATTGAACAGCTACGTCGTTTCTATGCTTAAGTACTTTAACACATGAATAAAGAGACACCTTTTTCATTCGGAATAAGTTCTCCCTCCCGACTGACCCGCTACGCCCGTTCGTAACGGGCACTCGGCAATAGCGCGGTTTTCCCCGCACCTGTGAAATCTTTTAGTACCATGTGTAAAGCCCAGCGTTAACTCTTTGACTCCGATCGCCGGTTTACGCCACAACCTTACGCTGCACGGGACACATGCATCACCGAGCTGTTCACTACTACTATTATTTTTACAGGCCCGCGCGATCCATAAGGGAGTCGGCCGTCGCCTCGACGGTCTTCACCATCTCCGGAATTTCTTCGTCCGGGACATCGGCAGCGTACCCCTCCCCGATCGCCTGCATGTCCAGCAGAGGATAGTGCGACCGAGCCACCACCAGAACCGTGGTGGCCCCCATCCGTGCGGCGTCCGACTCCAACTTCTTCACCTGGTCAGGCGTTTGCGCCAGGCACTCTGCGACTCCTACTACAGAGTCTGGGGCCGGTTCCTTCAACCAGAGGGCACTGCACGCCACCCGTCCCGCAGTCAGCAGCGACTCGGTCATACCACGGGCCTTCTCGAGGCGCGCCTTAAAAGCTACAACGACAACACTCAAGCGATGAGCAGTGAAGATTTGCGGACCCCGACTCGTTCCAAGCCCGGGTTAAAAACTTACCAGTCTCAGCCTCGGTGGCTCCCCTCTTCGCCGTTTCGGCAGCCGCCGCTGAGTCGGCTGCCTTCCGCTTGAGTTGATCCGCACGGACCTTCTCCGCCGCGAGCATCTTCTCGAGCTGGCGGATCTGGTCCTTCGTGGCGTCAAGCTCTCGGGTGCGGGCCTACACCACCTCGAGGTCCTCCTTGAGCTTCTCGGCCTTCTCCTCGGTGGCTACAAAAGGCAACACATGAGTAAGATAGACGGCAGCAAAGGACGGCAAACGCCACTCAGATTCCTCACCTTTGGTGTGGGCGATCTGCTGCGACAGGCCCGCCTTTAGAGCGGTGACTTCCGCCCCGCGCTTGTGGGCCATATCCTCTGCTGACTGCCGGCTCGCAGCCATCTTGTCCCACTCGGCCTTCCGTAGGTCGAGTCGGTCAAGGACCGAGAGCCGGTCCTGCATAAAAGCAGTCTTGTGTTGCGACCGCTGATTCAGACTCTGCAAAAAGAGAAGACAACAGAATACAGTCACCCGGGAAGATTGTCAAAACCCTCCACTCGGTCCCAAGGACCCAGCGGAGGCTCGGGGGCTACACCCTCTGGGTGCACTGTTCGTGCACCCAGAGTCAAACTCAAAAGTACAAATAAACCCTCCGCCCGACTATCCTAGTCGAACGCAGGTTCGGGGGCTACACCCTCTGGGTGCACTGTTCGTGCACCCAGAGTGACAACTACAAAAAGCTAAGGGCCCTCCACCCGACTACCTTAGTCGGGCAGAGGCCCGGGGGCTACTCTCTACGGATACACCCTTCGAAAGTAAAGGGGACTCACCTGCATCAACGGGCGCAACCTCCCGTTCAGCAGATTGGCTCCCTCCTTCATAGTCTTCAGCAAGGTCGGGAGCATCTCGCCAAGCTGATCCCCGACCCCCGTCACGTCGTTCCACTCCTTCTCCTCCGCCAGGTCGTCGATCTCCCGAATCGTCATGCCCGGCCGCCACGGGTCCGACTCCCGGACCCGACGCGGTCGGAGCACCAGCTCGGAGGACGGCGGGCGAGGAGTAGTGCCGCTGAACTCCTCCATCGGCGGGGGCGGGCCACGATCACTCCCATGGTCCCGTGGGGCAGCCCCAGCCGATCTGGGACTCGCCTCTCCTACGGCCACCAAGTCCCGGCCGGCGTCCCCAGGCGCTTCCTGAGTTGGCAACCCGGCGGGGGGCTCCTCCCCCCGAGGCTCGGCAGCCGAAGCGGGCTGCACGCTAGGCCGCTCCGGGGATGGCCGGGGAGACAACGTCGAGGCCGCAGGCGGGGGCGACGCGGGCCGGGCGCCCAACGCCGGAGGATCCCTGCCTTGGCTAGGTCCCGGGGCGTTCGGGGGAGCCTTCGGGACATCCCCCGCCTTCCGCGTCCTGCAGAAAGAAGGTTGAGCTCGTCAGCCTTTGAAAAACACAAACCGGAAGACAATTGCCGAGACACTTACTTGGCGGATCGGGGAACAGGAATGCGCCTCTTGGGCCCCACAGCTCGCCCCCCGGGTGCAGCTACAGTCGGTGCCGCCCAGGCACCCGGTCCGCCCGGCGCCCCAAAGGCAGTGTCCGCATCTCTTTTCTCCCCCCGGCTGGGGGGAACGTCGTCCCTGGCCACCCGGGTCGACTCTTGCGGCAGAGTTGTCCGGCTCCGCCGGAGCGGCTCCCACGTCAGCCGGCGCCGCAGGGTCGGCACCAGCGACAGAACCGTCTCGCTCCGCCGGAGTAGCCTTTGCACCAGTCGGCGCTGCAGGTTCAGCACTAGCGGCGGAGACGTCCCGCTCCGCCGGAGCAGTCCCCGCGGCAGCCGGCGCCACTGGGTCAACCCCAGCAGCGGAGCCGTCCGGTCCGGCCGGAGCAGTCCCCGTGGCGGACGGAGCCGCCGAGTCAGGGCCGGCGGCAGAGCCGTCCTGCTCCGATGAAGCGGAGCCCGCCGCAGCAGGCGTCGGACCGGTAGCGGAGCTGCCTTGTCCCCTCCGGGCAGGGCCCGTCGGCACCCTTCGCCTCTTCACGCGGAGGGGAACGTCATCTTCATCCTCGTCCTCCACCGGGGCCGGTGCGCTCGGCGGAGGAGGACGGGGGACCGCGGCCGCCGATGCCTTCCCCTTCGAAGGCCCGGCGCCCTTAGAAGAGCTGGCGCCGGAGGAAGATGCCCCGGCTGCCCCCTGCGGTGGCTGCCCGCCGCTCGGGATGTCGGCGTATCGCGGTTGGTTCCATATCTCGTCCTCCGGGAGGGGAGCGTTGGAACAGAAGCCGAACAAGACCTGCCGAAACATGAAGGCAAACCCCGAGTGAGACTCGGTGAGGAGCTAAAAATAGAAATAAAGGGGCAGGACTCGGTAACTTACGTCACTCGGCGGGTTCGCCCGGCTGAAGGGTGGCGGCCGCCCAGAGAAGTCCAGGCTCGTCCCCGGGGCTAAGATCCTCTCGAGCCGGCTCTGGACCTCGCCGTCCGTGAGCTCCTCAGCAGACTCTCGGGTTGCGTCGCCTTCGCCGGTGTATTCGAACATGGGATGCGTCCGCAGCTTTGCGGGCTGCACCCGCCATCGGACGAAGGTCGCGGCGACAACCGCCCCGGTGACCCTGGCCTTCATCGCCTCCTCGAGCTGCGCCATTAGGACGGCGACGCTATCCTGCTCACGGTCGAGCGGAGGATCCGACCAGCTCGGCCTGGCTACGGGTGGTTGGCCCGAGAAGGCTGGCAGCGCCGGCTTGGGGTTGGTGCAGTAGAACCAGTTGGCATGCCACCCCTTGTTCGATGACTGCATTAGCGGTGCCGGGTAGTTCTTCACCGCCCCGGACCTCAACTGGAACCCGGCGCCTCCCACTACGGCTGGGTTGTCTCTGCTCGGCTGTGGCTTCACCATGAACAGGTGCTTCCACAGGGTGAAGTGGGGCCGAATGTCGAGGTAGCACTCGCAGAGGGTGATGAAGCACGCGACGTGGAGCATGCTGTTGGGATTGAGGTTATGGAGCTCCAACCCGTAGTAGTAGAGCAGCCCCCGCAAGAATGGGTGGGCTGGCACCGAGAATCCCCGTTCGAAGAAGGAGCCGTGGACGACCAGCTCGCCGGTGTTCGGAGTGGGGATGGTCTCCCCCGCAGTGGCCCGTCACTCGACCAACTCTTTCGGCGGCAGCAACCCGAATCGCTCAAGGATCACCAATCGCGTCTCCGTCGCCGATGACTTCACCCATGGGGCCATTGGGTCGGCGGGCGACTCTCCTTCGCTTAGCAACTTCCACACCAAGGCGTCCTCTTCGGCTTCGGTCGGATCGGCTTCCCAATGCGGGGATTGCATCCGAGGTGGCTGAAGTGGAGGTTAGGGTTTTGGGCGGAGCGACGAATCCGGGCGGATTTGGGCGAGGAGAAGGCGAAGAGTTCGGGCGCTGGAAGAAGAAGAAGGCGAATGGATGCATGGGCCAAACCCCGCGATCTCTTTAGAATATAAAGGGACAGCCCGAACGGTTCGGTTTCCCCACGTCCGCGCATGCCCGGATCCGCCGCGCCCCACGATGTGCCCCTTCAGATTCCCTCGCGCGTGTTTCTGACAGGCCACGTCGTGTCCTTTTTGCGCCCACGACCTGGCGGCGCCGCGATTCGTGCTGGCTAATGAAGGAAGATCCGACGGGTGGCCTCCCAGGCTTAATGACTCGACGGATTACACCACTGCCAAAAAGGCGACCGAAGCGTATTTTTCGCAAATCACTAGCCGGTTATCGGATAAATCGGAACTGGGCGTTTCGGTTATGAAGGGTATCAGAGGCTGGCCTCAAGCAGGAACGCAGTCGCCTGAGTACACCCGAGCGAGGGGCAGTAATGGCGTGCCTCCCGTAGGCCACAAGTCAGATGCTGAGCAACTCAGAGCGGCCGGATTCTCTGCCCAGACCTGCCGAGCATTAAAGTCTCGGAGGCTCTGGTATCTAGGATCCCCAGATTCAGTGGAATGACTCGGCATAAGGCTTCGCAACTCGGGAACCTATGCGCCATGGCTTGTTTCTCTGGTTCTGACGCGAATTTTGGAGGCATTCCTTCAGGGGACTCTAGCCGGCCTTAACCCACTCGGAAAGGCTGGGTGCTACTCGGGAATTCAGTCGGGATTTATGGCATGCCCCATGCTGGGTTATTAGCTGGCCCCTGTCCCTAAGGATGGGCCGGGTGCCACCAGAGCTTACCCGTTAATAGCTCACCCGCCTTAATATTCCTGCCTTACGGGTGAATGTTACTTGGCTTTAATTGTCTTCTCTGCAGGAGTTCAATTAGTCCTTCGCAATCTCCCAGCAAGCTGAAGTCAGTCGGAAAGCTAGGCCAGAGGTGAAGACCGGCAGCAGTAAGATCGCGAAGGACTCGGGGGCTACTGATGATAACATGGCACCCGGGGTATCATCAAGGAGGACGAATCCGGCCTTCTGGCCACGGGATGGGCCGGGCCGACTACTCGGAGTCCGACTCCTACACGGGGGCCTCTCATTAACGTGGAGTACAAGACATGGACTAATACCTGTCCGGCATACCCGGAATCAGTTGTAACAAGTTAGGAAATCAATTTGTTAACCGATTCGGACTCTTGTAACCCTGCCCCGGTCGCCTATATAAGGCCTGGTAGGGGACCTCCGATCGGCAGTACTCTCTAGGTCATAGACAATCTCCATTGTTTTCAAGTCTAAGCAACCTCGAGATCGATTCTCAGGGCTTGCAGCACTCGGGACACGAGCTATACTAGCCACCAAACACAGGATGTGTAGGGTATTACCTCTCCGTGAGGGCCTGAACCTGTCTAAATCCTGTCTCCCGTGTGCACCCATCCTGATTTGCTGTGCTCACGCCGCCCCATAGTTATTATTGCCGAAATAATACTCCGACACTACCTCATAGATGAGACAGAGCCTGACGACCCTGTCGAGGCACAGAGACTGAAGAGCCAGGCCAGGGGCTTCATCATTCACCAAGAAGTCCTTTACAAGCATGGGGTGTGCGCGCCGTACCTTCGGTGTGTCTCCAAGGAAGAAGGAGCCGATCTCGTGCGAGAAATCCACCAGGGGCTGTGTGGCTCCCACCTCGTGCCGTGTGCCCTATTGTCCAAGGCCTTTTGTCAAGGTTTCTATTGGCCAACTGCTCTTCGTGATGCGCAAAGCCTCATCAAGACATGCCCGGCATGCCAGTGGATGGGCCGGGGAATGAATCTCCCTGCTCATGAGTTGCAACCGATTCCCCCCTCGTGGCCACTCGCGTGTTGGGGGGTCGACCTCGTCGTCCCGTTCAAGGTCAAAAGTCATGGCCGCAAATTTGTGGTCGTTGCGGTCGATTATTTCTCCAAGTGGATCGAGGCTGAACCGTTAGCCAGCATAACATCGCTTGCTGTTCAAAAGTTTGTTTGGAAGAACCTCATCTACCGCTTCGGAGTGCCGCACAAGCTGACTGTCGATAATGGCACTCAGTTCGACGCGGCCCCATTCCGTAAGTTCTGCATTGGCCTTGGCATTAACTTGTGCTTTGCGTCAGTCGCCAATCCGAAGGCGAACGGCACGGTGGAACGTGCTAATGGTATCGTGCTATCCGGCCTTCGCACACACCTCTTCGACATACCCAAAAGGGGTTGGGTGGATGAGCTCCCCAATGTGATGTGGTCCACCCGATCGACGGCAAGCCGTGCAACCGGTTTCACCCCATTCAAGCTCTTGTTTGAGGATAAAGCGGTAACCCTCGAGGAAGTCAGGCTAGGGTCACTCTACACTGCATCGCTGCCGGACGATGAAGCCCGTCAAACATCACTAGATGGCCTTGACGCCGTGAGGCAAGAAGCCGTGTTTAACATCGAACGATATGAAGCCTCGATGGCGAAGGCTTACAACAAGACTGTTCGCCCGCGGCCCATTCAAGTGGGTGACCTCGTGCTTAAGAAGAAGGCCAACCCTGAGGCTGATGGAAAGCTAAGCTCAAAGTGGGAGGGACTGTACGAGGTTATCTGCGTCACGCGCCCATCATCGTTTCGTTTAAAAACCCTGGATGGAGCAGAGTTGAAGCATAGCTGGAACGCCGACAACCTCCGCAAGTACTACGTGTAGCTCACATACGGAGGCATCGTCATGGGACGCCGAGTCAGCCCCGACACTTTTCTCATAGCCCTCATATGTTTCGCTTCTAGTTTTATTAGCAAGCAACTGCATCGGTTAGTACCATCTTTTGTAAAGGGCTTCGCCCTAGGCTGCTGTGACTGCCTCTGTCACAACTATGTAATAGGCCTGTGAGCCGCAATGTTGTTTACATAAGCAAAGAATAGCAGCCGGCCCGTTGCCAGCCCAATAAGGATGATAACGATTATCCCTCCATCGTGAGGAGGCATGGTAACACTCCACCGTGGTGTAGAACACGCTCCGACGTGGAGTAGAGGGTCTCCTCACCGCCACGTGAGCAACATCTCCGTCGCCGTGTCGAGACAACTTTGTCTCCCCTGTGATGTAGAGCACGTTCCACCGCGGTGTAGAGAATCCCCTCACCGTCACGTGAGCAACGTCTCCGTCACCGTGTCGAGACAACTTTGTCTCCCCTGTGACGTAGAGCACGTTCCACCGCGGCGTAGAGAATCCCCTCACCGTCACGTGAGCAACGTCTCTGTCATCGTGTCAGGATTACATTGGCTCCACCGTGGTGTAGAACACGTTCTGACGCAGAGTAGAGGGTCCCCTCACCGCCACGTGAGCAACGTCTCCGTCGTCGTGTCGGGACAACTTTGTCTCCCCTGTGATGTAGAGCACATTCCACCACGGCGTAGAGAATCCCCTCACCGCCACGTGAGCAACGTCTCCGTCGCCGTGTCGGGATTACATTGGCTCCACCGTGGTGTAAAACACGCTCCGACGCGGGGTAGAGGGTCCCCTCGCCGCCACGTGAGCAGCGTCTCCGTCGCCGTGTCAGGACAACTTTGTCTCCCCCGTGACGTAGAGCATGTTCCACCACAGCGTAGAGAATCCCCTCACCGCCACGTGAGCAACGTCTCCGTCGCCGTGTTGGGATTACATTGGCTCCACCGTGGTGTAGAACACGCTCCGACACGGGGTAGAGGGTCCCCTCACCGCCACGTGAGCAGCGCCTCCGTCGCCGTGTCGGGATAACTTTGTCTCCCCCGTGACGTAGAGCACGCTCCACCGCGGCCACGTGAGCAACGTTTCCATCGCCATGTCGGGACGACATTGGCTCCACCACGGCGTAGAGAGTCCTCACTGCCACGCGAGTCTTCGACAAACATCTTGGACGCTAGTTTTTGTGGTTGGGGGATAAATACTCATCACAACAAACCCGGGTACACTCAACGCACCGACAATAACATAAAATAAATCCACACAAGTCACTATACATCTCTCTCAACAAACGATGCAATCTCCTCGCTTGTCAAAAAAGTATGTTGTCATCCCGCCGTTCGGCCTTTGTCGAACCACCAAATGAGCAATGCTTGTACTACCCCCGTACTAGGGGCTGAGTGCCGTACCGCCTAACCACGACCTTTCGCCCCGAAGCAACAACCTGTAAACAACGCAAAAAGAAGAAATGATCACCAGAGGCAAAGCACAGCTGCACCACATTTCTGACTTTTTATTAACCAACAGGGTTACATGAGGGCTACAAAAGAAAGCTCCGACCTCATTAAACCTACCAAAGGAAAGCTCTGACCTCATTAAAACCTACCAAAAGGGCTCCCAAAACGCCTAATGTGCAAGGGGCGCACGTCGACGCCGCGACGGCCTAGCTCGTGAGCTAGGACGAGATGAAAGTATCACCTAAAAACTACAAAATGGAAGTAAACCTAGAGGCAAAATAAGACATCCTGGCGCGCCGACTTAAGCAAAAGGCCCAGGAACAAGTAACAAGTCTCACACCTAAAAAGGTAGGTCAGATCCACCAGAAGGTCTGTCGAGCACGGTAGCGGAAGGCCCTCCGTCCAGATGGGCCTTCCGTATCCCCCGAAGGTACTTCTCACCATGCTTCTTCCACACACCTGAAAGGAAGGCCTCTGCGTCAGACCTCAAGAGAGCCTGGGCCCACTGGATGTCGGCCCGGCTCGGTACCTCGTAGCCCTCTGTCCGAAATCTCCCCATGGGGTCGCAGCCAGCCAAGCGAAGGCAAGCGAGAGACAACTCAAGAGAGGCCTAGGCACAGTCCTGCCCGTGGTCTGGCACCGCCTCCCGTACAGCAGTGCAAACCACCGCTGTCCACTGGAGCTGACCTGCGACCTTGTCCTCATCAGTACCGGTGTGAAGGTCAAGCTCAACGCCGCGCACTCCTCCGAGCTCGCGGGCAGCCACGCACGCCGTGTCTGCCAAAGTGGCTAACCCTCCCTACCAAGTCTGTGCGGCATGAAGGGTAGCGCAAAGCTGAGAAAGCTTCCCCTCATGCTGTTCCTGCTGAGTCTGTGCAGCATGGAGAGTAGCACGAAGCTGAGTGATCACCTCCTCATGCTGGCCTAGCCTCTTCTAGGCCGAGGCAGCCTCCGCCTGGGCCTCCGAAACATTCTTCTTCTTCTCACGGAGGTGAGCTTGCTGGGACTCCGCCATATCGTCGCGCATCTTCCACGCCTGGTCTGCTACAAAGAAGGCCTGCAAGAAGGACATAGTAAAGGCACAATCGCAGGAATCACGTCAAAAAACCTCATATAAGTAACACGCTAATCGCACCTTGAGCATGGCAGACTTAGAGGTGGCACGAATTTGTCGCAAGGACAAACCCTCGAACGCCGTGTCAAGGTCGGCCGTAGAAAGCTGCGCAGCAGCGTCTTGGTAAAAGCCCGCCTCAACCTCAGGGTCAACGAAGTGAGCTGGAAGCAGCCGGCCCGTGACTGAGAAAGGGTGTGGCCCACCAGCCCTACCCTCCTCAGCACCGTCGTCAGCAAATGCCACTGGAGTCGGCGCTGGGTGGCCCCCAAGAGACAACGGAGCCACTACCTCAGGGCTCACCGCATGAGCTACCGTAGGAGAGCGGGAAGAGGCCTCGTCACCTCCGATGACTCGTAGGTCAAATTCACTCAAAGACGACGACAAGTCACGCAACCCCATCGGTCCAGGTTCACGCGGCGCTGGCATGTCTGACTCAGCGGACACCTCGACGTCGTCCTCGTAGTCCTGTGAGCGTGACTTGGCCTCCCGCACGAACAACACCGTCATCGGGCCCTTCCCAGCCCCAGGGCGACGCCGCGGCACCTCCGCGGTTGGGCTGGAAGGAACACCTCCGGAGGCTCCATGCGCTCGAATCGCCTGCTCTGGTGAGGATCGAGAAGGTGACCAACTCCGCTTGCTCGTAGTAAGGGCCTTAACAGCCACAGGGAATGGCCGGGCGGGCACCTCCCACCCGAAGTCCTCGTGGACTCAGTTGTGCCAGGCCCTCTTGATCAATCGGCTCGCTTCCTTGGCTTCCACAAGGGTGAAGCAGCCCAACAACTCATGAGCACACAGCTCTCTGTCCTCCAGCGTGGAACCTGCAACATGGGAGCATACGAGGTTCAGTAAAAGCTAAGATCAACACAAATAAACTACAGGTCAAAGTGAGAGATACTCACACGTCGTAGGCGTGTACCCTCACGGGACACACAAGAAGCGCGATGAGCTCGGAGGGGCCAAGGACAGGGTCCAACCCTGAGCGAGCGGAGCAATGCCCAGCAAACAGTACTCCTCCACCAAGTCACGCACGCTTAACTCGTGGGCCATGCGTTGAAACATGGTCATGCCCTCGTCATCCCGCTCGCTAAGGCGAGCCTGCCCAAAGAACGGTGCTACCACCCCTCTCAGTCGCTGCAAGGAGGGATCGCGGTAGTAAAACCACCCCCTCTGCCAGTCTCTCCAAACCTTCTTCAGGGGAAACGCGGGGTAGTCCCCAGCGCAGCGCCCGCGACGCCGGCCAAAGCTGACCGTCCCGTAGAATGAAGGAAGACCCCGGTGCTCTGAAACCCACAATGTCGCCTCTGTTGGCACGTACATCCAAGAAAAGAGTGCAGGCGAGCTCACCATCTCCATGCTTCAGGCCGCCCACTCAAAAGCAGCAATCAGAACAAAAGCCAAACGGTGGAGATCTGACAGAGTTACTCGAAAAAACCACAGTATCCCCCGTAAGAGGTTGGACAGCGGGAGGCACAACCCCGCGTCGAACTAGGCGGCGAAGATGATGATCCACCCATGGCCAGGCGAGCCCCTCACGTCAGAGCGACCGGGGGGCTCCGGGCCCGTGACGTGGCCCGGTCCAGGGATCTTGCCCGCCTCAGCAAGCCGTCGGAAGAGCCTCGCATCCACAGAAGAGCGGCCGAGGTAGCCGGTGTGCATCGCTGGGGCTGTTGTCTTGCCCCTCTCCTCGATCACGTTCTTCTCCGCCCCTGCATCTAGCATTCTGCCCTCCGGCCCTGTACGGTTGAGACGGCACCTTCCCCAACAACATCAATCCTGACAACCAGCACGAGCGAACAAATAATAGTTTGTCAAATAACAGCGGCAAAGTAAAAGACATGTGAAGTATGACACAAAAAGGTGTAAGAAGACAGGTGCCTCGAAACTATCAAGTCTGCGGACCTCGTCGACACGGTAGCGGCGTCGCGGCGGCACACCCAAAACGGCTCCAAGAGGCTGCCCGTCCCGAGTTTGGGGGTGTTCGGGAAGGCTAATGGAGACGACGCGCCCGGCGTGACGCCTCAAAACTACCAAGTCTGCGGACCTTGTCGATGCAGTCGCAGCGTCGCGGCAGCATGCCCGACGCGGCTCCCAGAGGCTGCCCGCCCCGAGTCTGGGGGTGTTCGAGGAAGCTAGTGGAGACGACGCGCCTAGCGTGGAGCCTCGAAACTACCAAGTCTGTGGACCTCGTCAACACGGTCGCGGCGTCGCGGCAGCACGCCCGACGCGGCTCCAAGATGCTGCCCGCCCCGAGTTTGGGGGTGTTCGGGGAGGCTAGTGGAGACGACGCGCCTGCGTGGCGCCTCGAAACTACCAAGTCTGCGGACCTCGTCGACGCGGTCGTGGCGTCGCGGCGGCACGCCCGACGCGGCTCCAAGAGGCTGCCCGCCCCGAGTTTGGGGATGTTCGGGGAGGCTAGTGGACACAACGCGCCCGGCGTGGCATCTCGAAACTACCAAGTCTGCAGACCTCGTCAATGCGGTCGTGGCGTCACGGCGGCACGCCCGACGCGGCTCCAAGAGGCTGCCCGCCCCGAGTTTGGCGGCGCGTACGTGGAGAGGAGCCGAAGCGGCAACTGCGAGTGGCGCGCGCGTGGAGAGGAGCCGAAGCGGCGGCTGCGGACGGCGCGTGCGTGGGGAGGCGAGGAGGCAGAAGGCTGCGGGTGGCGCGTGGGGACGGAGTTGAGGAGGCAACCAGAGAAGGGGGCGGGTGAGAATGGCGGCGGCGGTGGGGGGTATATCACCCCCCCCCCACCGAACCGACTCGGGCGCGCATGGGCCAAGGCCCATTAGGGTTAGGGGGGTTTTTTTTGCCCGGTAGAAAGGAAAGAAAGGAGAAAAGGAAGGAAAGGAAGGAAAGAAAAGAAGAAAGAAAAGAAGAAAAGAAAAGAAGAAGAGGAAGAGAAAGAAAAGAAGAAAGGAAAAGAAGAAAAGGAAGAAAAAGGGAAGAAAAGGAAGAGAAGAAAAAGAGAAGAAAAGGAAGAAAAGAAAGAGAAGAAAAAAGAAGAAAAGAAAAGAGGGGAAAAAGAAAGAAGAGAAAAGAAAAAAAGGGGGAGGGAGGGAGAAGTCGTCAGCCCAGCCTGCGCGCCAACCCCTCAGAATTGGTGCGCCGGCTCGGACGGGCATTACTCGACCGCCCAAACCGGCAAGGGGCTACTGTTGGGGGAAGGGTCCCCGCGCTGCTCCGAACCGACGGGCTTCTCCTTGACGACGTCGAGGTCCCCCTCGTCGTGTCGACACGTTGTGCCTGACGTCATCGCGTTCCGCTGGCATCACCGGCAATGTCGAGGCCGCGTTCCGTCCCGGCAGAATTTGGGGCCGTGCCCCGTTCCGGCAGACATCAAGGCTGCGTTTCGTCCCGACGTCGAGGACAACGCATCGTCGTGGTAGCAAGTATTAGGATATTAGAGTATTTGAATATTCCATAAAGATTCTTGTAAAAAGACCAGAATGCCCTTAAGGGTGTATGATCGTCCGAATGGCATAATTGTAATCTCACCCTTTCTCCTCCTGAACTGTATAAATACCTCCCCCATAGGGGTAGAGAGGGAGGATCCACTTTCTGGGAGAAAAACTGTAATCCCTGAAATCAATACGAGAGTTTTCACTTCGCCCCGACACGGAAGTTTCCATTTATCCTCGACACGAGTATTCCACATTCCACCTCGCCGGTAACGTCGCCACGCTCAATGGACAACACACTTGCTCGTATTTCTCTAGTACTCCCGGAGGTCGACATAACCGATTGGGGGTACCTAAAGTACACTACATAGTCGCGTAGCTACGACATTGGTAAAAGAATTTGTAGAACTTAATTATGCAGGTCAATTAGTGGGACATAACAAAGGATCAATGAAAAGATCGAGCACCGTGAAAACATCACTGAATGAAATGTTAATGCCTGCCGTAGATTCCGCTGAGATGAAAAAGAACCACCGCTGCTCGCCGTCCGGAAGATTTACGCAGAGCGGAGAATGGCCAAGGACCACATCTGAAGACAGGGAATCGGAGAGAATCTGTGATGCTACCTGCTGGGAGATTGATGCAGACAGAAGTTAACACATCCGTATCTCCGTCACTGTGTCATGCCTCCCGCGAGCAGCTCCGGTGACGTCGACGCGGCAATAGCCTCGTACGAGCGCATCCACCCGATCATCTGACGGAGCAAAGATTCAGACGTATCTGAATTCTGAACTATTATTATTATTTCCTTCTTTCAGACGTATCTGAATTCTGAACTATTATTATTACTAGCAAGATGCCCGTGCGTTGCAACGAAACCTCAAATAGTAGAACAACATCTTATGTTCTAACTAAAATCATAAGTCTATAACAAAATATATTATTTTATCTTACAACGATCTAATAGTAGAGTACTCGTACAACACACATACACACATATAAAAAAATTTACGCACATGTACGAGGGAAGGAACAGCACCAACAAGCCAGCTAACTCAGAACGTAAAGATTGGATCCTATTGTTTAGTAAGATAATAAATTTTAGCAGAGTAAAAAACTAACTCAGAACATAAAAATTGGAATATGTTTAGCGGAGTATGTTGAGAGTTATGTAAAGATTGGAGTCTGTTTAACAGAGTTTGTTGAGAGTTGGAGAGTTGGTTAGAGGATGGTGTAATTAATTTGTTACAGCTGTTGAGAATAAAAAGGGATGGATTGGATACAAGATATGTTTGTTAGTTTGTTGTGTGATCGGATAGATAGATGAGTGTTAGTTTGTTGTTATTATTATTAGTAGAGGGGTAAAAAGGGTAATCAAAAGTGTGACACCACCACCAATCAAACTCAAATATTATAAGGTGGTATAGATTTCCTTCTTTCTACAAATAAATCGTACCTGTCTATGCGCGCGAAACCATTTCACGGTGTAGTGTGGCAGCAAACCAAACAAGTCTCGATGTTTATTTCTAAACTGCGATACAGAGACAGTTATATAGTTTATGGGATCGACGAAAATTAATATTTGTTACCTTAAGGGATCATTTTCCCTTTGGATTCCACAATGCAGTAATATTACTTTTTATCTTGCTTATGAAATAATCTTGACATTTTCATATCCATTTTGTTTACCTAAATGAGACAAAGTTGTCGGCAAAAGGCGAATAGCAATTGCTATACGTCCAATTCCCTCTCTCTTTTAGTCCCATTATGCTTGCAGAATCTATGTGCACCAGTATTACACTTTTCATGAAAATTCTAAAAACCATGTAAGGAGACACTTTTATAGAAACATATGAGCATCCGTATCCATAGACATAGAGGTGAGAAAATTTGGACACTGGTGCTAAAGGATATGAGGATAGCTGCTAAGATAAAAAAAGGTTAGCACCACGGCTAAGCTTAGCACCCAATGCTAAGCTAAATAATATATTTTTAAATTTTATTATTTTTTATTGGTGGTGCTAAAAGATGTGGTAAAAGAAGCTAAAAGAGATGAATGAAGAGAGAAAGCTGTTGTGTCCATCTTAACGTCTAATTTATACGTGCTGGGATGTGGATGCTCTAACTGTTGAAAAATAGCTACTCCATTTTCTTTCTTATTCAAACATTGCTTTCGATCGCAGGAGCCTGCATGTCTTAATCAGGAGAAAGCAAGACTGCTACTCAGCTTAGGGGTTGAACACTGGACATTCAATAAGACAATGTGCTATTACCAAACATAAAAAAGGGAAAATAATTATTTTCCAGCTAATTGTGATTTGTGGTATATTTTGTTTTTTTAAGCTGAAGCAGCTTTTTGATTGGAGAATCCATATCAGCAATCTTGATATGATCTGGCAAAGAAGATTTTCTATGTTACTCTTTTGTGTGTTGGTAGGGCCTTTATTCCACCTCCAAGTCCGTTGTGGCATTTCTTTTCTCTAAAGGCACAAGATATGGTGTGATTTAGAAGCAACATTTTAAAAGGAGCGAATCCCGTTTTCTTTCTCATAAGTTTTGATGCTATATTTTGTACGGGGTGGAGGAACAAGCGGTATCTGTATGGATTTTATAACTTCACATAAAGTTCATCGTATCAGTGATATGCAACACTCCATAGGAAGTGTATCCATGCTCGGTACCATCGCAATGGTCATTGAGTTAGAAAATACCATTGAATATGTCACTGGCATGTCTGGCCCCAATCAGTACATAGCATCCTCACACTCGACGGTATTTTGCAATTTATATATACCTGTTGCAACGTGAATCTTATCCGTATAGATTTCGGATTCGTACTGATTCATATCCTAAGAATTCAAACATGTGTTGTAAGAAAATCCTAGAGAAAGCCTACAATAGTTTAAGTCCTTTTTTACTTTGAAAGAGACCAAGTAGGAACTACATAAATCCATGAGAGGTTGGTTATAGGAAAACCAACCCAACCAATCAAGTAATCCAAGAGCAACGTGCAAGTAAGTGAGGATTAGATGCTAGTTTTTTTTAGTAGTAGATTATTGTATTACGGCAAGTATTTAATGGTCATAAAATGAGTGAAGGGATTGTTAAAGAGTGACAATCTCTTGTACTCTTTTGATGTCGTATTTAAAGAATTTGTGGTCGCCTTCGCCAAACCTTTATCATGATTGTTTGTCGCTATTATTTTGGTATTCTCTACAGGGTTTATCTATTTTGGTTTTGATACCATACACAATTGTGTCATATCTCACAAGTTCTGATCGGATCAGAGAACTGATGCGCATAAAAAATGATATCATAGTACAACAATATCTATTGATTTGCAACGATATATAGCTATTTCTTATAAGAAACAATGTTTACATCTCTATTTTAGCGTGATTGTGATGGATGAATGAATGAATGTAAAATAAGGGATCAGTGAGATAGATGAGTACATAATACATTTATAAAACAAGGGTCAAATAGAAATCCTTAAAGTGTTGCTTAGGTCAAATGGTGAGATCTAAAGCAAGTTATCGTGTAGTGCCCCTTTTGTTCCTTTTCAATGGAGCAACTTTAGTTCTCGTTCAGTATTGTTCTTTGGTGCAGGCTTGACGTGCCCTTAGTGTGCACCCTTTTGAGGACATATTGGAAAGTTTCAAAAGGTTCTTCCTCTTGGATCATACCACTGGCTGCTTATTAGAAAATAGACAACCCATGTCAAGTGATATCGATGCATATTCACCCACACATATCCTTTCAGATCTTGATCAAAGAACCGAATCTAAGCCCGAATATGGTTGTGTCTTATCGGGGAAAAAGGCCACAAGATATAGTGCTCAATATTTTCAGAAAAAGATATAGTGCTCAAGAAAAAGGTCACAAGACATAGCGTTCAAGTAAATGAAATTTGGACTGAAAAGGTGAATCTAAAATGGCGTCCCTGACGGTTGCAATTAGATCGAATGTGCAAGAAATTAAATCAAAAGAATTTTGTGATAGCTCACTTAAATTGGTCACTCTTAATTTGGAACACAAAAATGATTTATGTCCCAAGAACGATATTGTGGCCTTTTCATGGTGCAACCCTCTGACAATTGAGTTATGAGTGAGCAAGTGAGCAAGTGAGCCTATCGCCCCTCTCTCTCTCTATTCTCTCACTCTCCCTCTCTCTCAAGATACACCAGATACTATATTCTTGATGAAAGTACATCTAGGACCTCTAAGTAAATTTTGGTGGTTAATGACAAATAATTAAGGAATTAATGTGCATGTCAAGTATACGAACATATGTTAGTCCCATATGATTGATCTAACCGGCATTGGCGACCCTCAAAAAGAAGAAAGGTATAACGGCAAGGATTCGGTAAAGACTATGCCTCATTTCCTAGTTTTAATGACTTGAAAAGTCACCTTGAGTATAGGAAAAGCCGTACTATGAATAAGAGTATGATCTAGAGTTGGAAGGAATTTTTAGTGCTCTTTATGCTCAATTAGTAACTCTTTTTCTAAAGGAACCCACCAAAAAATTTGAGTGAAAAAGTGAGAAAATCTTCTAGCTAGAGTGCCCGGACTATCCAGGGCAGTAACATAAGCTGAGTATTGGTTGGAATCTCTAGGTCGGCAAAAACCTGCTCTCTGTTGCTCTCTGCAGAGTATCCGGAAAAACTCGGAGTGTCCGAGTTGGAACTCAAGCAAGAGTGTTTGAGCATGTCTCCGAGATATTTGCTCTCTCTGTTACCTCATTGGGAGTTTCTGAGCCTTTTTGGGACACTCTGGGAGCTGGTGACCCAGGGACTTTATAGTTGTTGGCTTTTAAATGGCCGGATGCTCTAGCCTCGATCTGGATCTGGTGTGCTTTTCTACAGCCAACAACTAGTTTTCTTGAGTGGGCTATTTATACCCACACTCTCCCATCCAAGCACAATTGCCACTTCAAAATTCCGCACTCAAGAGAGCTTCTCCCACCTTCCTTAAGTAAAAATTCTTTCATTCTTGTGAGGAAGATCTAGATTGAGTGTGAAGTTATTGCTAGTTGAGCACTAGAGCATTTAGTTCATCTCCAAGTCTTCAACACATATTTTACTCTTGGAGATTAGAATCTCCTAGATAGCTAAGGTCCTTGAGACCTTCCAAGCAAGTTGTGGTGAGCCTCAAGAAGTTTGTGAATGTTGGGATCCACATCCATCAAGGGAAGGATCACCAAGAAGAGATCGAGGAGACGCAAAGCACATCCTCGAGAGATAAAGACTTGAGAGGAAGCTGGCATTAGATCAAAATAATTGATCTTCCAAAATGGAGACGTAGGATTCCCCCAAGGATCTGAACTTTAGCAACAAATCATCATGTCTCCCTTGGTTACTTTGTTCCACCCTTAATTTCCACAAGCTTTACCTTTTTGTATTATTGTTGTGCATTTAGTTGACTAGTATCTAGTGGTGCTCATATAGTTCTTGCATTAGATAATCTTTAATTCTGCATTTACAAGAAATTTTTTAAATTTGTTAGTCACTTTATCAGCTCTCTCCTCTAGATCGACATCTTGATTCTTTAATTAGTATCAGAGCAATGTCTCTCTTTTGGAGAACAAGATGCCGGACGGTGAACTAGAGGTGGCTAGTAGGCAACCTAGTGGTAGTGACAGTGGTGGCAACAACTACAACAATGTGCCTCCACCCAATAGCTACAATAATGGTCATTCTTAAGTTGGTGGCTCATCGGGTAGAGCACCCTAATTTGATGGGACACACTATGTCTCATGAAAGTAAAAAATGAAAATACACTTGATCTCTATTAACCCCATCATTTGGCGTCTAGTGCCAAATGGTTTTATAGTGGTCGACAAAGACAACCCCACACTCGAAGATGATCGACTCATTCATGCCAATGCTCAAGCTATTAACGACATCTTTCTAGCATCGAGTGGAGAAGAGTTCAATCGGGTGTGCGCACTTGAGAGTACCAAAGAAATTTGGACCACTCTAAAGAAAATACATGAAGGTACTTCAACCATTCAGAAATCAAGACTCAAGCTATTGAAGGTAAGCTTGATCACTTTGTCATGGGAGATCAAAAGACTCCAGTGACATGTACACTCGCCTCAATAATCTTGTCAATGAGATTTTGGGACTCCAGTGCCAAAGAGATGCTTCGTACAATTGCTCCCAAGAACCACACTTTGGTCATCCTCATCCGTGAGAAGGAAAACTTTAATGAGCTTAGCCCACATGATGTTCTTGGATAAATTCTTGCTCATTACTTGATAGATGAAAAGGTTCAAGAGATTTGTGCTCTCAACAAATCAAGCTCAAGCTCAAAAATTGTCAAACATCGCTTTAAAGGCCAAGCAAGCTGTTGAGGAGGGCACAAGTGAAGAAAAAGAAGAGGGCATGAGGGTTGAGCAACTTCACCAAGGAATGCAAGAATGATACTCTTTGTGAAGAAATTTGGGAAGATGCTCAAGAAGAGTGGATATGACCATCAAAGTGACAAGGGAAAATTCTTTGGCAAATCAAAGATGAAGCAACCCAAGAGAGCATGCTTTGTATATGGTGAGCATGACCACTTTATCGCTAATTTTTTCAATAAGGGGACAAGAAGGACAAGAAGAAGAGAAGATTCAAGAAGGGGGAGTACCACAACAAGGGCAATGCCAGGACGTGGAATTTAATCTGAGTTAGGAAATGGTGTGCCACTTGAATACTCGAGCAATCACCCAACATACCATATGTATCGTACACGTATGTCATATGCTCACCGAACGTCGTATGCATTCACCGTTGGCCAAGTCGGGCAAAACCATACATCCTTTAGAAAGTCAAAATAGATTCCAAGCACCCTAATACACATTATGCACTCTAGGATCATACACGCACTGTGCATAACATGAACAGGAAAAGCATTAATAACACAACAAATCTCTAAAGAGGGGTTTACATAGACAATAGTCCACATCCCTTACACATGGGCAACATACATAAATACAAACAAATGGGCCGAAAGCCACAAGTACCACCTTAATACATCAAGTTCAGTAGATGAAACATAGATAAAACATAAACCCGGTGATCACGATATCATCATTAAGCACACAAAATAACCCAGAAGACGTAAGACAACTTGGTAACCATTCAGCATCGTTTTCGATGTACTTGTCTATGCTAGGATCACCTGTTCCTTTGCATGAAAGAAACTACCAATGAGTATAAACATATTCACAAGTCTTAGGTAGTACTTTTAACATAAAAGTAGCATGGAATTTTTACACAAAGTAAACAACTTAATCATTAATAGCATGTATATGAAACAATCAACAACATGAGAGCATCGAATAAATAGCCACCACCCACCATGTCAATTATACATCATTTCACATACTTGATTAACACAAATCCAACAATGGCAAGTCAAGGCCATGATAAATGCATAGCAGTTCAGATATGAGATACATGAACAATTTAACAAGGATAAGGTACAATTTCGTGTAACCAAACACTACTAAGTGTTTAGGTGGCTCCCCAAGTGAGAGTTGCAAAATCTCAAGTGGGAGAAGGCCATAATGGAGATACTAGTAGTGCACCCACAAAATATACCAAGCAGCTAATTGGAAGTAAATCGGTGAGTCACCCCGATGGCCTCCAAAAGAAAATTCCAACATATGGCTCGACAACCAAGCGGTGTAAGGTTCAGCAAACTCAACGTTGCCATCGGGTGCCCACCGATACTAGTACCACATCTCTCTCTTTCTGAGGGGTTCATATTGATTAAGAATTGATTTAATACCAACACATTACTGGAACAAACAACATCATCCTACACATACTAGTTGAAGCATCGGCCAACAATTAAGAGGCCAACAACGATAACAAGCATACATGACATAACACTAAAGGTACAATTGCAGCACGGAGATATCAACAAGCTCTGCTTTCCTTGAGTGTGGTCCTCCTGTTCTGGCTGGGAGCTAGTGGTGGACTGTCCCTCATTGCCGGATTCTACCAATACGCAAAAATAACGCCAAAAAGGAAACGACAACGAGAAAATTAATGAGTGCTCAGCATGTAATGAGATGAATGGTGCATGAAATACATTTCAGAAGATGAAAAATAAATTCAAAGACTACAGTAATTGGTTTCATTCAATTTGGATTTACAGAAAAAATTTATGAATTTTTGAGTGAAATGCATCATTTTAAATGATTAATTAGCTACTTTAATTGTTCTAAATTTTTGTTAACAATCACATGCATGGAAATATTATGAGAATAAGTACATCAAGTTTGAAGCCTTTCTATATAAAGTTCATAAATTTTGGACTTACTATGAATTTCCTATGATTTGTACAAGTTTTAGCCCTTGTTAACCTTTTCTAGAATTCCTTGATTTAATTTTGAAACTAAAAAGGGAAAGTACATTTAATACCCAGAGAGGACTAGCCACAGTCGCTGACAGGAGGGACCAGGGATTAGGGCTGAGGGCAGCCTAGATAAGCCACCACACTCCCTAGGTGGTGGCAATCCTTTGCGTCCCATATTCTAAGTTGCACACTTACTCTCCTCTATGTTGCCTTCTTATGTGAATCTATGAGGTTTTCCGCTGTCCGGAGTAGACGCGTGCTACTCTGGCTCATCATTCACGTGCGTTCAGGGGGGTGGCGAGCCCGGAGTAGGCGAGCCCGGTGCATCCAGACCTCAGGCTACTCCGGGCCGGCACTTGTGCGCTGTCTCAGATGCATCCGAAGTCACCGATTTTTTTGTTATTAATATTATTATCATTTTTTTCGTCGTGGTTAGGGTTTGGAGGGTATAAAAGGCCCGGTGGCCCCTCCTTTTTCCCCCTCCCTTTTCCTCATCGCTTCTGCTGCCATTTGCTATCTCCCTTGTTCCCACTGCCACGGCCAGGACTGAGCGGTAATCCGGAGCTGGCAAGCGTGGGGGCCGTGACTCAGGGTTCCCGGACTAATGCCGATCCGGAGCGGGCGCACGCGGTAGCCGGGGTTCAGCGGTCCCGGAGCTGGCATCGAACTGGAGCAGGCGTGCACGACAGACGGGGTCCAGGTGTCCCGGAGCGGGTGGTGAACCAAGCCGGGGCGAGGGCCGTGGCCGGAGGCGGTGTAGACGCATGCGGCAGCCTGATTTTCGGTGTCCCGGAGTAAACGGTGGTCCAGCTGGAGTTCCGGGGCGGGTGGAGGTCTGGTCGGGTCCCGGAGTCCTAGTGCGGGTGCACGGCGGTCGGGTTACCAGAGTCCTAAAGTAAATGGCTGTCCGGCCAGAGTCCCGGAGCCCCGAAGCTGGCACGCAGTGGGTGGATTTCTGGAGTCCTGGAGTAAACGACGGTCCGTCCAGAGTTGAGGAGATGGGTTCCGGAGTAGACGAGGTGGAGTCCGGAGCAGAGGAGGGCGAGACCCAGAGTCGGCGGTGTTCAGCGGAGCCCGGGCCCAACGGCAGGCGTTGCCGGTGTGACTGGACGTGCGAGGCACCGCGCCCCGGCTTGGTCCCTGCTGTGAGAGCGAGGGCGCATTCTCCGGCTGCGGTCGACCGCGTACGTCCGTGCGCGATTGCTTGAGTGGGCCGCGTACGGCTCCCGGACCCCGGCGTCTTCGCGACTCCACTCGACCGGCCGCCGACTTGCCGCCTCCCGCCAGGTACTCCGCACGTGCACCATTCGGCGACACGGTTGGTTGTACTTGGAGCGGATCCAGGAAGACGCCGCGCTCCGCAACAAGGTCCTACGGCATCCCTCTCCTACAATCGCTACTTTCGCTACATCTCATCTGTAACACCCATTTTAATATAAATATATATATCTAGGTTTCTATTTTTGTCTCATGCATACATGGCATCCTTCACTCACAACCCATGCATGAAACTCGAATATTAAGAAGTCAGGTTTTATAGAATACGTGCATATCTCATCTTAGGTAACCATTTTCAACGAATTAACACCAATCAACTTATTTGGGCAAATCATAGCACCTAAACCCTGATATGTTCCTATAGATCGAAATGCCAAAAATCCAAAATGAATTTGGGGAGGATTCTTCTTCTCTAGGTTGATCCGGAAGTTGGTCCGGAGCCTCCGGACGGAACCTCCGGACTGCCCGGAAATTCCGGGTGGCCTCCGAACCAATTTCCGGGTGAGTCCAGTACGGGTGTTGGGTAAGTCGGCCAGCCGGATGCTTGATCCGGAGCCTCCGAGTGCAACATCCGGGTGGTCCGGAAATTCCGAGTGACTTCCGAGTGGAATTCCGGGCGAGTGCAGAGAGCAGATTAGGAATCCCGGTTCGACCGGAGGTTCCATCCGGAGCCTCCGAGGTGAACATCCGGGTGGGCTCGGAATCCGAGTGGATTCCGGGTCGTTTCCGAGTGAGTCCAGAGAAGAAAACCAGCCTATTTGTGAAGGCCGGAGGTTCCATCTGGACCCTCCGAGCGGTACGTCCGGGCGGCCCGGATTCCGGGTCATTTCCGGGTTGCGTTCCGAGTGAGCCCCGAGTGTCAGAACTCGACCGCCATGTTTCTCTCACCTGTTGGGGGCGGTGGGCGGTGGAGTCTCGCCGGTGAACTCGCCGGCCCCCATATAAAAGGGCCGGGAACCCCCCCCCCTCCTCTTTTTCTCCTCCACGGCCAAAATTCCCCACATTTCCCTCATTCCCGTGCTCCTCTTCTTCAACCCGGCTCCTTCTTCCCCAACTCCGGCGCCAGCTCCGGCGAGCCAGCGCCGGCGCCCTGGTGAGCTTGCTCCAGCCCTCCCCCTACCTTCTTCTCCTGCATTCCATTCCTCCTTCTCCCCTCATTCACCCCTCCTCCTCTGTTCTTGCTTAGGTCCAAGCCGAAGAACTCCCAGTAGCAGCCACCCGGAGCTCCTCCGGGCTACTCCTCCAGGCTCCTTTCTCCTTAGTGAAACAAGAACAGCAGGGGTGGGTTCCTTTTGGGGATATGTTTAGCATTTGTGATGAGTGTTCTTGCAGGATATGGCTTGTTAGAATTAAGATTGCTAGGAGCTAATGCCAAGCATTGAGTATTGAAAATGTTATAGTTTATAACTATAGTTCAAAAAACTACCAATCGGTATGCCCATGTTTGTACCTTTTGTTCGCATTTTCATCTAGACCTAAGTCTATATATTGAAACACCAATAAGGTTTAGTTTCACATGTTATGCATGCATAGGATAGAGTAACCAAATAACCTCTACTTTAGTTATTGTTCTCTTAGTTTGTTTCCTCGAAAATATTACCCTAGGTTTAATCATTATCGTGCATATCACAGATAACCCTAGCTAATGTTTAACCCAAGCCATCAATGCATTCCATTGCTAGGGCAGCTAATTAATTTTTGGTGCATAAGAACCCTAATGGTCATGACGCATGTTAATATTACATCCTTGATTTAGTTCATCATGCATACATGCTGGAGCTTATTTTATTTTCATCGTTTATTTTCCGATGGCTCGTGTTGCTTACGACAGAGCCCGAAGAGGAAGATCCGCAAACCGTTGAGCTCACTCAAGTCTCTGAACCCTACGAGGAAGGCAAGCAGAGCTTGTTGCATTTCCTTCTTGTTGTTGTTACCATGCTTTATATTATTAAGTATGCGTGTGATGAAATGCTTAACTAAATCCCTGTTTGGAATTCGTGAACTAGTATGCGTAAGAAGGGTCGCCATGTCGAGAGTCTTAAGTGTTGCCCTAATCGCCTAACTTTGTTCAAGTACGATGTGAGAACTGATTGAGAGGTGCACGGTGAATAAAGTTGATGTTGCACGGCGCCAACCTGAGGGGACTTCATCGGGCACGATGAATAAAGTTGGTGTGTCGTCGCAATATCGACCTGAGGCGACTTTACCGTGTTACCTGAGAGTCGATAAGAGGTGCATGGTGAATAAAGTTGTATTTCACGACGCCAACCTGAGGAGACTTCATCGGGCACGATGAATAAAGTTGGTGTTGCATGGTAATACCACCGGAGGAGACTTCACCGCGTTACCTGAGAATTGAGGAAGGTTCACGATGAATAAAGTGGTATTTCACGACGCCAACCTGAGGAGACTTCATCGGGCACGATGAATAAAGTTGGTGTTGCGTGGTAATACCACCGGAGGAGACTTCACCGCGTTACCTGAGAATTGAGGAAGGTTCACGATGAATAAAGTGGTATTTCACGACGCCAACCTGAGGAGACTTCATCGGGCACGATGGATAAAGTTGGTGTTGCGTGGTAATACCACCGGAGGAGACTTCACCGCGTTACCTGAGAATTGAGGAAGGTTCACGATGAATAAAGTTGGTACTTCACGATGCCAACCTGAGGAGACTTCATCGGGTACGATGAATAAAGTTGGTGTTTCGTGGTAATACCAACCTGAGGCGACTTCATCGTGCTCCTGTCCTGTGTGGATTGATTGGATTTGAATCATGAGCTATCTTGTTGGTTGGATCTGGTGAATTGGATTCGAGTGTGAGTTGATCATTGTGTTGGTGGTGTTCAGGATTTGGATTTGAACGGGATATATGTTGGGTTGTTATACCTGTGAGGTTCATTCCCTTATGCTAGATGTTTACTTATATATTGTTACTCTGAGAAGCATTCATGTTTAATTGCTGCTGAACTAGTATGTGTAGGACATTTAATCAAGCACGATTAAGTCTTGCGAGTACTTTTGTACTCACCTAGGATATTCCTAGACTTGTGCAGGTGAGCCAACAGTTGCGGAGTTTTATGAAGATGCATAGTTCGCAATGCTTCCTTGGTCAGCGTTCGACTCGTGGGAACTTTTGGGTCTTAGGCAGCGGTTGATGCACCGCTGTGGGCTTTTGGTTCTTTTATTCCGCTGTGTTGTAAATATTTCTAATTTGACTAAAACCTTCGGTTATGTCCGACTGATACATGTTTAAGTTCACTTCGTGGACAGCTAATATTAATATCATGTGTAGTGCTTCGTTATGGTATTCGAGTTGTTATCCGGGTTGCCCATGTACAATGCGTGTATGTGATAAAGTATGTGGGCAACGGTGCAGTGGTATTATTGCGTGTTAGGATTGCATTTCGTGATGGCAGAGGTGAGCGAACCACTAGTCCTGTGTAGCTCTGGTGGAGTCGGTCCAGGGGATTCGTCCCGTACTCGTTAAGTCTCCTACGACTGTCACGCCTCGCGCGGACGGCAGAGCAGAGCTGGACCTCCCAGAGTCGCACCTTGTGGCTAGGTTGGGTTGAGGGGATGCGTATCCCGGGCTCTAGTCCTCCTACGACTATCATGGAGCGCAGTCTTATCCCGCGGTATTACCCCTTCACTGGATCAGGGATCTATATGTGGTTCTGGGAAGATTGGTCGCTTCCGGCCGGCCCACACGTGGCGGGTGTCGGATCGTCCCGTCTCGGTGCGTACGGCGCAGGTACCGTGCCACCGCGGCTGACGAGTCCTTCGGTCCTTGGCGACTTCGCGTTCCCCTAACCATATGTGGATCACGGGTCCGTGACATCATCAACGTAACTCACCACACCCTTCCCCTCATGAACAGATGGCCGCTACCAGGGGCACGATCAATCGGAAGAAGGATCGCCAAAATGACCTCTCTCGTTTTCTCGGCGCTTCCACCATCATGAAGGAGGCATTGGATGGCTTGATTGCGCTGGGCCGTATCCCGCCCGCCAGGGGACCGCACGGAGCGCGCGCCCCACCGCCAGACAAGGACGTCGCCAAGCTCGACACAGGAGAGATTGTCGTGTTTACTGATCAATTCGCGGCCAGGCTATGTCTCCCTGCAAGCGGTTTCTTCAACGAGGTGCTGGCTTACTACGGCCTCGAGACCTCCGATCTTCATCCAAACGCCATCGTCAAGCTTGCATCATTCGAGTGGGCACTTAGGACCATGAGGCTGAGGGGGACAGCCACGTGCTTCGCATATTTCTTCGAGCCCCACGTGTTCCCCTCCCCTCTCGAGGACGGCCTCTACTCACGCTTCGGGACTATCAGCTTCCGACTTCGACGCGGACGCAGCAGCACCTTCCTCGTGCCCTCCACCAAGGATAAGTGGGAGGATTGGAAGAGCACTTGGTTTTTCTATCGGGTCGGTGACTTGGGTTACCGGCACACGCGCTCCTTCAGCCTTCCCAGTTGCGCCGCCCCGCGACTCGGTTCGGAAGGCCGCTCTTGAGCGAATGTCAAAGGAGCTGTGCGTGAGGGACTTGGTGGAGGAATACTGCGCGTTGGGCATCGCCCCCCTCGCGGCGCACTGGGAGTTGGGCTTGGCACGGCCGCCAGTGGGGGTTCCGCACTGACCCCTCACGTTTGTCGACTGCCAACCGGCGGAAGGTATGTCACCCCTGAAGCGCAGCGTACGATTCCCGGCTTTTGAGGCCCTGCGTCCCTGACCGTGGCCTCTTTGCTTTCGTTTTGACAGGTTTGACAGCAGGGGATGCAGAGGCCGCGACCACCTTGCTGCTCGGGAAGCTGCATAGGATCGAAGCGGTCGCAATCGCAAGGACTATCATTGGGGCACGCCGCAATCGGGCTTTCGAAGCCTTCAGTTGGCCGGTCCCACCTCGGCCCACGCCTCTACCTTCGATGGACTGGGCAGGTTCCGGAAAGAGCTCCCACAAGGGCACGTCCAGCATGTCATGACAGCGAGTGCGCCGGCATTCGCGAATGGCTGGGTCTGAGGACGAGGCCCTGTCCGAGACGGTGTCACGCTCGGTTGACTCAACATCGGGCGGTAGATCCGACTGCGAGTCAGCCGAGGAGGGCTACGCCCTGGGTGCCACCGGGTGGGGGGGGAAGTCAACTGGGCACGGGCCACTCCGACTATGACCTTAGTGGCTCGGTCGGCGCGTGCGCGTCCGTGGCCAGCAGCGGAGTTGGGGTGGCACCCTCGAAGGAGGCGGATACATCGCCGCCTTCCCCCGTGGTGCGCTTCGTGTTGAGCTCCGCTCGGTGGGCCAGCCTGCCACGGGAGGACCCGGCAGCGGCTGCCTCGGCACCGGGGGTGTCGTCGGGCTCTGGGCCTCGCGAAGCACGCACCACGGATGCCCCGGGTCCTTAGGCAGGTGGCCCCAAGGTCCAGGGAAGCGGCGCTCCATCCGCAGTCATGCAGCGAGCATCCAGCGATGCTGCCGACACCGTGCCACGGGCTACCGTGCATACCGACACATCTGCGGTACTGCTTGGCGAGGGCAGTTCTTCCGCCCCCCCTCCCCGTGCAGCCGGCAGACTCACGCCCTCGAGCTTCGCCAACGGGGAAGCCGAGGCCAGCTTCTTCCGAGAAATCACCTCGCGCATCGGGGTGGAGGACTTGAGCGATGTCTTCATGGGGCTCTCACCGCGCCAGATATGCGAGGTGTCTAGCTCCGTGCTACTCAAGGTAATTTATCAAAACCGCTTGACCCACTTCCTTCCCTTCGATACTCGACGAGTTGATGCGCCTTTGGTCCGCAGGGCTTGCTTACTATGCAAAGGATGTCCAGCCTTCAGCAGTCATTGGAGGAGCGCAGCCTCTGGCTTCGCGAAGCAGAGGAGAACTCGAGGGAACGGGAGGATCAGCTTCGGGAGGCTGAGAGGAGAGCGAAGGAAGGGGAGGACAGCGTCGCAGAGCTCATTAAAAAGCTAGCTATCTCAGAGAAGACGGTGCGGGGCTTAAAGACGAACTTGGCAACAGAGCAAGCTCACGTCACCGAGCTAACGGACTACGAGGCACAGCACATTACACGCTCACAGGATGTCCTTCGCTTCACGCAATCCGCGTGCCAGGCTATTGACGAACTTGGAGAAGCATTGGGCTTGCGCCCAGAGCCCTTCATCGCCGGCCCCGTGGGGGACGAGGCGCGCGGGCAGCTGGCTTGGGCCGCGTCCGCATGTGATGCCATACGCGATGCTACTTCGTGCTTCACATAGGTCAACCTCTCTTATCCACCTCCATTCGCATTTTACTATCTACCTTGTTGCGGACTAACCATCTTCATCTTTCTCAGACTTGCGCCCAGGCGGCCACGGAGATGTCGCTCCCGTGCTTGCACTTAGCTGGGTGCAACGTGCGAGGTATCCTATCTTCGGCGGGCTACATTGCTCCGAGCGACGCACAGATCGGCGCTGCCTATGAAGAAATCGAGGACGACGCAAGAGTTTTCTTGTCTCACGTGTGGGCGTGCCACAGGGCAGGCATGTAGTACGTGAAGGCCCTCTAGGAGTATACCTTTGCTGTCGATGCTCCTGTTTGTCTAAATTTGGCTTTGAGATTTATCCGGTTGGCCAAATTAATATTGCCGTTGGGAGTTGAAATAATGAATTAGCAAACTGTGGCTTTAGTGTTAAACTTTTATATAGGCTTAACTATTGCAGCATCCCGGGTTCCGGACACCGAACACCAGCGCGTCTGCATCCCCGAGTACTGGTGTTCCCGGGTACCTGCGCCCCCGAGTACCGGTGGTCCCGAGTACTTGTGACCCTGAGTACTCGCAGCCCGAGTACCCATGGTCTCGAATACTCACGTCCCCGAGTACTGGTGGTCCCGAGTACCTGTGACCCCGAGTACTTGCAGCCCGAGTACCCATGTTCCCGAATACTCACGTCCCCGAGCATCGAGTGGATCAGCTCGGGAACTCGAGTAGTTTTCCCGAGTACCAGGGCGTCGTCCGGATCGATTTGGAAACCGAGCAGCCGCGTCCCCGAGTACTAAGAATCTTCGACTTGGAGATATCAGGAGACTTCAGCTTGGGAAACAAGGAATTGCAGAGAATTACACAGGAAAGTTAATCACGGATTCGGGAAGGTGCTCGTGTGCAAGGAGGAGTTCTGTTTAAAGATGGTTACGATAAGATCGGGATCCTTCAAATAAGGAAAGATTGCATATCTATATTCAGTTAGAATCAGGAGTCCCGATCTCCTACGGAAAGACCAGCCGCCCTATAAATATGTAAAGGGTGACGGCCGATTGAGAGATCCAACAATCGACACAAATCAATCTATTACTTTTATCTTTTATCCTTTTCTTAGTAGTAGATCTTTGCTGTTTTGCGCTGAAAAACAGTCGTTTCTTCTTCACGAAATAAGAAGATCTTTATTGCTTTGCTCGGAAAGCAATCGTCCATCGTACATGAAAGTGCGATAGTTATCCTTTGTTGCTTTGCCTGGAAAGCAATCGTTTATCGTACACGAAAGTACGGTTGGCGACTCCACATTACCTAGGTGTTCCGCGGATCCAACTTTTGCGCGAACAGCTCCCTCGGATGACGATGCTGCCGGGGGCGACGGCCGTGAAAGGGGCGAGGTGTGATGCCATTCTACCTTTTGGGGAGCAGAGCTTTACTTTTTGGACTAGCTAGGCTTATCAGCACATTTGATGCATGCTTTCTTTTGGGACATGTCGGTTATCACAACTTGTTGAACTTGTGTTATTTAGTCGCTGCATCGACTGGTCAGCCTTTCCGCACAACACTGGATGCTTTAGTTATCGCTCTTGGGTGTTGATGCGTGGTGATCAAGCAAAGTTATGGGTTTCATCACCATTCTCGCCCTGGTTTTCATCTCGTTGTATTGGTTGCAGGACCTCGCTTCGGGGCGTAAGATGTTGGCCAGGCGCATCGATACTCGGCCCGCTTTGCACATGTCACTCAAGCATTGTGCACCGAAGGGGGCATCGAGCCGGGGGGACTTCCCCTGATGATGCACTATCCCTGCTTGCAATGGTAGCGGACTGCCTGCACGACTCTGTCGCCTGAGATGTCATAATTCTAGTTCTCGTAAGTAATAGTGTATCAGGGTAATATCCCTTGCTTGTAATAAGGTGTAGCGGTGTGATGCACTATGCGCCCAATGGAAAAACCGAGCAGCTAGCTGTGCAGCTAGTTGTTGTTTAAGGTGTAATAAGCTAGAATTATGCGATGGCACGATTATAGGTTGAACCAACGACGTGCATCACGGGGCGTTCCACGGTAAGGGCGAATGCGGTGTCACGGTATGCCAGGATGAGAGGGCACGCGCCACGGCGGGATGTTACCACGCAGGTAGGTGTGGCATTAAGGGCTTTCGGACTTGCGGGATGTAACTTAGCGGTCTGCCGAAGTGAGGGACAAGCGCCGTGGCAGGATGGTACCACGCGGGCGAACACGGCGTTAGGGACCTCCGGACTCACGGGATGTGACTTCGCGATCTGCCGGGGCTGAAGGGCACGCGTCGCGGCGGGATGTTACCACGCAGGCAGACGCGGCGTTAGGGGCTTCCGGACTCGCAGGATATGACTTCGCGATCTGCCGGGGCTGAAGGGCGCGCGCCGTGGCGGGATGTTACCACGCGGGCGGACATGGCGGTAGGAGCTTCCGAACTCGCGGGATATACTTCGTGGTCTGCTGGAGCTGAGAGATGCGCACCACGGCGGGATGTTACCACGCGGGCGGATGCAGCGTTAAAGGCTTCTGGGCTCGCGGGATGTGACATCGTGGTTTGCCAGAGCGAAGGGCACGCGCCGCGGCGGGATGTTACCACGTGGGCGGATGTGGCGTTAGGGGCTTCTGGACTCGCGGGATGTGACTTCACGGTCTGCCAGAGCTGAAGGTTGCACGCCACGGTGGGATGTTACCATGTGGGCAGACGCGGCGTTAAAGGCTTCTGGGCTCGCGGAATGTGACGTCGCGGTTTGCCGAAGCGAAGGGCACGCGCGGCAGCGGGATGTTACCACGTGGACGGACGCGGTGTTAAGGGCTTCCAGGCTCGCGGGATGTGACATCACGGTATGCCGAAGCGAAGGGCACGCGCTACAGCGGGATGTTACCACGCGGGCAGACGCGGAGTTTCATGCCTACAGTGGATACACAGAGGTAGACGCTAAAGAATTCGTTAGAGCTACGACCAAGCATAACAGAGTAGCACGACTATTACAATGGCCCTCGGGAGGGTGTCAACTGGAATACAGACGCATCAAAAAACCTGGTGGCATAAGAGTACTCAGAATGACTTGTCATGCGGCTCAAACATAGTATTTGCGGAGGTTGTCTGCGTTCCAACTGTGCTTCAGGAGGACACCGTCGAGGCTGCGGAGGCGGAATGAAGATGGACGCGTGGAGCTGATGACTTCATAGGGACCTTCCCATTTGGAACTGAGCTTGCCATCACCTTCAGGATTTGCCTTGCACTCGAGTAGCAAGTCGCCTGCTTCAATCGGGTGTTGGCGTACCGTCTTGTCGTATGCTTTTGCCATAGACGCCTGGTACCGCTCGATGTTAAGCGCTGCTTGCTCTCGTATCACGTCAACTCCTTCACGGCCACCTCGTGAACCTCATTGTCTGTTGGGCTGGAGATGCGAAGTGAAGCGAGCTTGATTTCCTCTGGGGTGATGGCCTCATCACCAAAGAGCAGTTTGAACGGGGTGTAGCTAGTGGCACAGCTGGCTGTTGTACGAGTGGACCAGAGCACGCTGGGCAGCTCGTTTGCCCAAGTCCCGCCGGGCAAACCGAATAGACGCGTGCGTAGACCTGCAAGAAATATGCCATTATCTCTTTCCACGGTCCCGTTCGCCTTCGGGTTGGCTACAGATGCGAAGCATAAGGTGATGCCGAGGCCATTGCAGAAGGTCTTGAAGGTGGTGGCGTCAAATTGGGCGCCATTGTCCACCGTGAGTTCACGCGGTACACCGAATCTGCAGATGAGTGTTTTCCACACAAACTTCTGGACGGACACGGAGGTTATCTTGGATAAGGGTTCAGTTTCAACCCACTTGGAGAAGTAGTCAATAGCGACTACAACAAACTTGGCGCCCTGACACGCGGTCCTTAATGGCCCCACAAGGTCGATACCCCACCTTGTGAGTGGCCAAGATGGGGGGACAGGTTCCAACTCATGTGCGGGCCTGTTGGTTCCCCTTCCCATCCATTGACACGCGGGGCATGTCTTCACCAGGCTCTCGGCGTCGCGCAGCACTGCTGGCCAGTAAAATCCCTGTCGGTAGGCCTTGGCAACCAATGCTCTAGGGGCGAGGTGACACCCGCATAGCCTCTTCCTCTCTGGAGATGCATTTGAGAAACGGGGCACAGACGCCTTGCTTGTATAGCATGTCATTGTGTATGATGAAGCCCCTAGCGTGCGCCTTCAATCGCCGCGCCGCCACTGGGTCATTGGGCTCAACTTCACCGTGAAGATAGTTGAAGACAGGGGTCCGCCAATCCTGCTCACCAATGATGTGTATCTCGGGTAAGTCTTTGGTAGCGGGAGCTTGTATGACTTCGTAGAATGCTTCAGCAGGCACATCCGTCATGGTACTAGCGGCGCGTGCTAGGGCATCGGCTTCGGTGTTCTCCAGTCGCGGGATGCTTCGCACGGTGATGCTGAGAAAGTGCTTCTCCATGGCTCGTGCGAGTGCAAAGTACCTGACCATCTCCGGGCCTTTGGCTTGATAGCTCTTGTCCACGTGCCCCGCGATGAGCTGCAAGTCACTTTTAACAATGATACGGCAGGCACCCGCCACGCGTGCCTTGCGCAGTCCCAACATCAGTGCCTCATACTCAGCTACATTGTTCGTGGCTTTGAAGTCTAGGCGAGCGGAGTACTTGGTACGAGCGCCTCCTAGGGAATCAAGCACTGCTCCTGCACCTGCACCATTCGCGCACCAAGATCCATCCACATACATAGTCCATAGGGGTGCGTCTTTTGCTTGTGGCGTAGGTGCGGTGGGTGGCGTCCATTCTGCCACGAAGTCGGCTAGGACTTGTGACTTGATTGTTGTCCTTGGGGGGAACTCGATGGAGAAAGGAGCCAACTCTGTCGCCCATTTGCTGACGTGGCCTGATGCTTCCTGGTTGCGCAACATCTCTCCAATTGGGTATGACGAAGGGACACAGATGGAATGAGCAAAGAAGTAGTGACATAGCTTGCGTGATGCCATGAGGAGCGCATACGCGAGCTTTTCCAACTCAGTGTAACGTGTTCGGGTGTCTTGCAGGGATTCAGACACATAGTAGATTGGGTGTTGGCATTGACCGTCTTCCTTCACCAAAACAGCACTGACTACGACCGGGGTGGCTGCCAAGTAAAGGAGCAATGTGTCACCAATGTGCGGACTCTGCAACAGTGGTGGGGAGGATAGGTATGCCTTCAGGCTGTCAAATGCATGTTGACTCTCTGCTATCCAGTCAAACTTGTCGGACGCGCGCAGTGCTTTGAAGAATAGGAGCCCCTTCTCCGCTGAGCGTGAGACGAAGCGCCCAAGTGCCGCGAGACGGCCCGTCAGCCGTTGCACAACTTTCACTGTGGTTGGGGGCTCCATTTGAAGAATGGCGTCTATCTTTTTGGGATTGGCTTCAATACCTCTCTTGGAAATGAGGAAGCCGAAGAGTTTCCTGGCCTACACACCAAAGACACATTTCTCAGGGTTGAGCTTCATGCCAGAGCGGCGGAGATTGTGAAACGTTTCTTCCAGGTCACCCGCGCGGTCTTGGGCCATAACACTTTTCACCACCACATCGTCGACATATGCCTCGATGTTCCTTCCTAGCTGACTTGACAATGCCTTGTGCACTAGCCTCACAAACGCTGGACCCGCGTTCTTGAGGCCAAACTGCATGCGTACATAACAGAAGGTTCCACTTGGGGTGATGAAGCCTATCTTTTCTTCATCTTCCCTATCCATCCATACCTGGTGGTATCCAGAGTAAGCGTCCAGAAAGCTCATGAGGTCGCAGCCGGAAGTGGCGTCGACCAGCTGGTCAATGCGTGGTAAGGGAAAGTCATCCTTCGAGCATGCACGGTTGAGGTTGGTGTAATCAACGCACATGCGCCACTGGCCGTTGGCTTTCTTGATGAGGACAGGGTTGGCGAGCCACTCTGGGTGCATGACCTCGCGTATGACCCCTGCGACTAGGAGCTTGTCCACTTGCTCCCGTGCTGCAGCCTGGTGGTCCGTAGACATCTTGCGGAGACGTTGTTTGACAGGGTGTCGGGACCCAAAATCCATAGCAGAGAGCTTTAGGTGGAATCACCCGCTAAGTCAAAACATCAACCATGACCTCAATCCTTGGGTATCAATTCCAAGAGGAGTGGAGTGATATGGCTTCGAATAGCCCGAGACGTTAACCCCGAACTTGCTCCGGCAAGCTAATGTGCAGATCAAGTAGGGTGATATGGTCGCCTCACTCTTTTCTTACTGAGCCGGAACATCAATCCCAAACTCGTCCCAGCAAATTAATGCTCGGCTGGAGTAGGATAATATAGCTCCCAAGCTCTCAGTAGAAGAGTCACTTCACAGGGTGATTAAACCTAACAACTCTATGATATAGACTTTGAAACCCTACCCGCATCATGTGCTTCAACAACATACACGCAGGGCACATGAGGCAGGTGAGAACAAAACCGGTATCACAACAGCAACTCTACAACTGAAGATGCGATATTATAAGTTCTTGAAACTTAACAATATAATATACATACAAGAGTTGTTGCTTACACAGCGGAAGAGAAAAAAGGGCTAAGAAGCCAAAAAGGTCAGGCCAAAAGTGGCAGTACAACAAACAAGCTGCCAAACCCTAGGCAGGATCACTGCCTGGGATTTCCAGCGACTAGTCGTCGTTGGCGTCGAACTCTACGTAGAAACCACCCTCGGAGGGGATAGTTTCCTCTGTAAGAAAAATGTCAACGATAGCAGGGTGAGTACAAAAATTGTACTCAGCAGGACTTACAAGGAGAAATTAGTAATAGATGCAACAGGTATCAAGAACATGGTAACAGTGGACTATTTTGCCGAAAGCCAATTTTACCTTTGTCAATATTTTGTAAGTAGATGAAAGCCGACTACCAGAATATTTTTGAAAGGAGAGGAGCCGAACACTTCACGATCATTCCTTACTGCAGATCACCACACCTTAGATTTCCCGACTCTTCCTCAACCACCCTGGGAGGAAGCAGTCGCTAACACCTCAACCCTAGAGTTGGCAAGTTTTAGAGTATTGTTGTAGTTATCTAATTCGTTGCGGATTCTTACCAAGTTGTCCATAACCGCGGACACGGCTATTCAAACAGTTCAAACCCTGCAGGAGTGTACATCTTTACCTACACGTATCGATCGACTCCTAATGCCATCGACGATTGACACACTTCACGAGGTGTGCTGGCGGAGGGTGATCGAACACGACCTTTACAATGCTTTCGACCTAGGTATGAGCCACCCTTACGGGCCAGTCCATGTACATCAGTCCGGCCGCAACTACGACACAATCCCATAAGTTGTAGCAGGTGATACATCCCCGATCCTCGACCGTGTGTAACCCTTACACCTATATTGAGGCACCACACCACATCATTTTTCACTCACCCAGTGAACGGAAACGGCAAACTATGCAGCTCATACACTAAGTCTAGGCAAATTATTTAGTCGTGGGTGGTCCATTATCCCATCCGTGTAGAAGTACGCAAGTCTTGGTTCGAAAGGACACCGGGAACCGGTCCTTGCGGGAAAACGAGACAACCCACCATGCTCCCAGCCATGGCCTCTCGTCTAACCCAATGATTATTAGCCAGGTTCATTAGTTAACCCCTGGTGAACACCCACTTACCATGTAACCTATCCAATGATGTTGATTTGTCTACCATCCAAGGAATTACGACTTTTACATGTCTAAGCATCTCTAAGCATATACAACATAGTAAGCAAGGTCAAAGCATACACTACACTACTCTAGATAGGTTGGGGTGGTGGCGGAGTCGATTGAGCGACAAAATCAGTTTTATGCATAGGAATAGAGTTTATACTTAGCGAAAAGTAGAATTTGAACGCATGCGATAACGAATTTGAAAACAACTAATACTTTGCAAATAGTAGGTGTTTGCAATATGTTCAAAGGGGCTGCTTTCCTTGTCGCTCGGCAACTACACTCTGCTCGTGATCGAGATTATCGTCCTGTGGACCTTCCGGCTCTATCGGGAAAAACAGAAACACCGGAAAAGAAAGGGCACAATCATAAATATCAAAATGCTGAACATCGGCATGGGATGAAATGCATGCCATGACATAGAGGATGCAAAATGAAGACTAATGCAAGTGGAATCAATTTAATCAAAGTCCGGATGCTCGAGATATCGCGATCCGACGACTTCCGGCTAATCGGGAAACCCTAATTTGAGTTTTTAGCCATTTATGATTTTCCTAGCATGCAAACATGTATGAAAATGACATATTTGAGTAGCTCTCATTTTTCTGAACATTTTGATATAATATTTGCATTTTTCTGATTAAAAATAAATTTTCTAAAATTTAAAAAAAATTAAATATTTTTTTAATTTTTCTCAGTAAATAAAAATAAATATTAAATCATAATTATTTTTATTACATAACCCTACTTTAGCCACAGAGTATGACATGTGGGCCCCCGGTCAAAGTTTGACCAGTCTATGACATGTGGGGCCCACTAACATAGATTTCCCTTTTTCTTTTATTTCTTTTATTATTTTCTGACACGTGGGTCCCGCATGTCATCCGATCATAAACGAATACATCCAATTAATGCACTGTTAGTCATTAAGTGTAGTCATTAAAATGTCGGTTTAGCATTAATTAGCTGATTAAATGGTCGAAACAGTATTCAAGGATATTGATTACTTCATTAAACACTAACTAATAATTAGGGCAATTAATATGCCCTAATCGACTGTTTTAAACAGCCGTAACCGGAAACCCACCGGTCGGGATCCGGCCGTTGGGCTCGGTCCGACTGGGTGAGGCCGTTGCCGACGGCGGAGCAGCCGGGGAGGGAGCCAAGGCGGAGGGCTAGCGGCGGCAGCTTACCGACGACGGCGAGGAGCGGCGGCGCAGGGAGGTGGAGCGGTGAAGGGGTGGCGCGGCGAGGCACCGAGGCAGCGGTGGCCGAGGAGGCGGGGGAGGCGACGGGGTGGCTCAGGACTGCGGTGCAGCGAGTGAGGCGGCTCGGTGCTTGGCTCCGACGAGGCGGGAAGCGAAGCGGTGAGGGGCGGTGGTGCTCCAGAGAAGGCGGCCGGGGAGGGAGAGGTGAGGCGAGCGGCGGGACGATGGAGTGGCAAACGGGGAAGAAGGAGAGAGAGGGGGGCGGTCGACCGGAGGAGGCTTAAATAGGGGAGGGGGAAGAGGTGGCGCCGGCAAAGCAGGAGGTGGCGAGGCCGAGAAGCGGAGGCTCACCACCGAGCTGCTTCGGCGGTCGAGGTGGATAGGGGCGGCCGGCTCGGGATGAGGACGGCGGAGGGAGAGGATAAGGGAGAGGGAGCGGGCCGAGGTGGGCCGGTGCGGGGGAGAAAGAAGATGGGCCGGGGAAGGCCCATCCCGGGGGGAATTAGTTTAGGTTTTATTTTTTTATTTTTTTTATTTTCTGTTTTGAATTTGGTTTTGCAAATTCAAATCATTTTCAAAGCTTCTTTTCAAACAGAATTCAAATTCAAATTTCAATTAAAATGCAAATTTAATGCATGATGCACAATTAGCAAGGGATTAAAATTAGGGTTGTTACACAGGTCGTGTGTCGAAACGCACCATGAGACGATGCTCGATGATGTTATGTGAGACGCCCGGCAGATCTTCATGCTCCCATGCGAATATATCTTTGTTCGTGCGGAGGGCGCGTAGGAGCGCATCCTCAACCGCGGGGGAGAGGTTTGCCCCCAATGAGCACAGTCTTCATTGGAACATCCGGACAAAGAGGGACTGCTTTGGTTTCACCGTCGGGCTTTGGCTTAGGAACCTACCACCCAGACTCTGGTATTATGGACGGCATGGGCTCCCATAGCCCTTCCCTCTCCGTCATGGTCTCATCATATGGTGCGGTTACCCGAGGGATAGCCGAGCCGCACGGGCCAGCCCCTGGTGAATGTGCCTCGGCTACGTCGTGAACGTACTAGATTGTCGCCATGGTGGTTTCCTTGATTCTTCTCGACAGACCCTGATCTCCGCGTATGGTGATGATGCCTGCCTGGGACGGTATCTTCATGCATAAGAATGCGTGGTGAGGGATTGCTCCGAACTTGTTGAGGGAAACACGACCAAGGATGGCGTTGTATTAGTAGGGTATGTCCACCACATCGAAGAGTATGTTCTCGGTGCGTTCGCATGCTTCATTGTGAAACGAAACCATAACTCAATCCTCCCGAGAGCGGCTACGGGCTCTCCACCGAACCCGAGGAGGGGAATCCTAGGGGGTTGCAAGACTATCCTTGGAATGCCCATGGCCTCCAGTGCTAAGACGAAGAGGATATCTGCTGAGCTTCCACCGTCGATCAAGACGCGGCGTATCTCGATGTTAGAGATGACCGCCAAAATGACAAGGACATCGTGATGAGGAAAGACTACACTGGCTGAGTCTTCAGGCCCGAAGGACACTGGCACAAGTGCCCAAGGAGGCAGCTCGGTAGGCGGGTATGATGCGATGTGTTGGACGCGCCGCGCATAGGCCTTCCTTTGCCACTTGGACAGGAAGGTATGCGCGCTCCCTCCGATGATAGCGTGGACGATGCGGCGAGGCTCGCCGCCGTTCTAGGCCGGTGGCCGACGCGGGGGCGGTCGAGGCAGCGGAGGTGCAACCTCACGTGGCGCTTGGTTGCGGTGCTCGCGCCTGTCCGGCATGTTCTGTCGTAGCTGAGTGACCAAGTCGCACTCAGCGGTCCAATGAGTGTTGACACGGTGGACGTGACAGTAGCGCTCTAGTTGGACGCTGCGGGCACCGCCGTGCGGGTGGTGGTGTGGCGGGGGATTACCCTGCGGCTCGTTAACGCCACCGAGACGCTTCCTTCTTGACGACGTGGAGGGAACCTTACCGGGGCTCGACCTCCCACGGGGTCCCGATGCCCTCCACGCCTAAGGTTCGGATCTGTGTCAGGGGCCCGACGGCGCTGGGCCACACGAGGGGGATCTTGGTCTTCGTCGTAGCTGGGGCGGCGGTGGGGAGATGATCACTGGTAGAGACGTGATAGACATCCCGCGGGCACTACCAGCGCTTGTTGCGGCGCTCCACCTCCTGCGCACATGGTGATGCCGCCGCGCATGCCTCCGCCTTCCTTAGCATTTGTCCTTCTTCGACGTGAGCGTATACTCGCATGATGTCGTAGAGCTCTTGGACCCTGCTTGGGTGCTTCTTCTCCAACTTGTCCGCCAAGGCTTCATTTGTTATAGCGCACCGAGCAGCTTCGCAAATGGTTTGCTCTGTGACCCCACTAACTTCGCACTGGACTTCTGAGAAGCGCCGCTGGAATGTCATGATTGTTTCTCCCGGGCTCTACTGGAGGTTGTTCAAATCGGTCGAGGTCATCTCCTTGTGGCGGTACCCTTGGAAGTGGCTGTGTAGCTTGTCATGCGGGTGCTCCCATGAATATATGGTGCGCGGCGGCAGTCCGAGGTACCATGCTTGTGTTGTACTCATGACACGCAGGTCATGACAAAATTAAAATTACAAACACTTTGCATCTCATACAATCACATTGCATCACATAGGCTATACCACATCACATGCATACCCTGCAAAAACAAGTTAGACGCCTCTAACGTTTATGCTACAATACGTGGCTTTATGGCTACGTTGCAAACCGTTTGCTACCTACGTTACCATAAGCATGATTGCTCTTGCAGTTATTTAACTGTCGGGGTGTCTGGAATTGGAGACTCGGAAATCTCGAACCCCATACTAAACTTCGTCATACGCATGACCCCCGCGTAGATCACATCTACAAGCCCGCTCATTGCAAATTTATCTTTCTCAACTAAAGTGAAACCAAAGTCATCCTTAGCATTTCTCGATCCGAAGATCGTAAGGTTCGCCGGACCTCTGAAAATTTCACGATGCCGCCGAGATCAAAATTTTGCAATGAGAGGGAAACAACAAGAAAATCTGGTGGTAGATCTCATCTAACACCCCGCACATCATATGTGCAATGCCGCATATCACATATGCTCTAGTCGTACCTACAACTACGCATAGAACCGCTCTGATACCATTGTTGGGGAACGCGCTACGCAAAACAAATTTTTCCGCGCACGAACCAAACCAAGAAACACTATCGAGGTGTAGGTAACGATATCATACCTTCGACGATCACGTCAATGCAGCGGAGAAGTTGACCGATGTCGATGAAGTCCGCAGACTCCCGCAGCTAGGTTATACCTCCCAGCCGCGAGAGCGATCTCCTCGTGAATAGTTCGCCCGATCAAACGCCGAAGTATACGACGTCTCCGAGGTATCCACGCGTACCGGATCAGCGACACCGCCGTAATGTGTGGACCAGCACACAAGAACAGCAGGGATCTACGAGAAGGAGAAGCAGCAGCGCGCCGGCAGCTGTACTAGATCCAATCTAGAAGAGAGAGAAAAAGAAGGCTGTGGCCAATCTAGAGATGGCCGGCTTAGGGTTTAGTCCAAGGGACTAGGGCTGCCTCTGGGGCTGCTTGGGATACCCTTTGAGGTGCCCTGCCCCTCTATTTATAGGGGTTGGGGCAGCTCTCCCTAGGCAGGTGGAGTCCTACTCCAGCAGGGACACCCTGTTGGAGTTGGAGTCCAACTCCACTAGAACCTTCTAGAACCTTCTAGAATTTCTAGAACCTTCCAGAACCTTCTAGAATTTCTAGAACCTTCCAGAACCTTCTAGAATTTCTAGAACCTTCCAGAACCTTCTAGAACCTTCCAATACTCTCCGGAACACTTCCGGACATCACCGGAACCATCCGGGACCTCCCGGAACACTTTCGAGATCATCCGAAACACTTTCGGAACCCTTCTCTCTCGTTCTCCATAAATCGTAGCATTCCTAAATGTCGCTAAAACGTTAAGCGTGTGACCCTATAGGTTCGAGTATATGTGGACATGTCCGGAATACATTCCGGTCAATAATCGTCAGCGGGATCTGGACACCCATAACGACTCCCACATATCATCGAAGATCTTTATCGAGCAAACCTTGTATTGTCGCATACAATTCCTTTTGCCTCACGATACATTACACAACCCGAGGCGAGACTTTGACGGTATCCCTGTGATCAACTCCTTGATCACCATACCTAGTTATCCTCGTTACCGGTTTGTACTCTTTTCTCGTTTCCGTATTCCGGTATCCCCGTGACTAACCTTTTAGTCACAATACCTGGCCAGGCGATGCTGGACACCGTAATACCGAGTGGGCCCAGAGTGTATCTCTCCATCGCCGGATGGGCAAATCCCAGTCTTGACATATCTAGAACCACTATATACTTTCTGGTATACCTGGAAGTCACCTTTATAATTACCCAGTTACGGCGTAACGTTTGATGACCCCAAAGCAACCATCCAGTATCCGGGTCTATGGTATTCTCATGGTCTAAGGACGCAAGTAAACGTTAACACATCATGAGAAGATACTGACAACATATTGACGAAGTGATCTCGCAGTATCTCATAAGGGGTCTATCCAACACCATTGTTACCCTAACAATGTGTTCCCATTATTGCCGGCATCCTTGTTACATTAACAATGCCCATGATCAGGAAAACAAGATCATCAACAATACATGAGCTAGTCCAGAGGCCTGACTAGGGATCTGAATGGTGTTTATTATTCCACACATGCAATTAGGTTTTCCTCTGAATCTCATATTCAAGAACCAATGCAATTTTAGCATAGAACATAAACTTAATCATGAACATGAAAATAGAATAATAACAACTTTATTATTGCCTCTAGGGCATATTTTCAACAGTCTCCCACTTGTACTAGAGTCAATAATCTAGCCAATGCTTAAGCTCCTAACACCTATGGCATTCCGGTGTTGCTCATGCTTTGCTTGTGGTAGAGGCTTCGTCAGCGGATCTGACACATTCAGATCCGTGTGCATTTTGCATATCTTTACGTCTCCACGCTCCACCAATTCACGAATGATGTGGAATCGGCGTTGTATATGTTTGGACTTCTGGTGGGACCTTGGCTCCTTGGCCTGAGCTATGGCGCCACTATTGTCACAATAGAGCTCCATAGGATCCAGTGCGCTCGGAACCACACCAAGCTCGGTGACGAACTTCTTAATCCAAACGCCCTCCTTTGCCGCTTCTGAAGCGGCGATATACTCAGCCTCCGTTGTAGAATCCGCCACAGTGTCCTGCTTGGAACTCTTCCAGCTCACTGCGCCACCGTTCAGTGTATACACTAAGCCTGATTGAGATCGAAAATCGTCCGGATCTGTGACAAAGCTGGCGTCGGTGTAACCCTTTACAACGAGCTCTTCGTCACCACCGTATACGAGAAACATATCCTTAGTCCTCTTCAGGTACTTTAGGATATTCTTCACTGCTGTCCAATGATCATGACCTGGATCACTCTGGTATCTGCTCGTAACACTTAGAGCATAGGACACATCTGGTCGTGTACATATCATGGCGTACATGATTGACCCAATCGCGGATGCGTATGGAATCTTACTCATGCGTTCTCGCTCATCAGTTGTCGAAGGACACTGATTCTTGCTCAAACTTTTCCCATGCGACATCGGCAAGAACCCCTTCTTGACGTTTTCCATACTGAACCTCTTCAGTACTTTATCTATATATGTACTCTGGCTTAGCCCTATTAGGCGCTTTGATCTATCTCTATAGATCTTTATACCTAATATGTATGCTGCCTCGCCTAAATCTTTCATTGAAAAACTATTTTTCAACGAAGTCTTAATATTGTCAAGAAAAGATACATCATTCCCAATCAACAATATGTCATCCACATAGAGTATTAGAAATGCTATTGCGCTCCCACTTACTTTCTTGTAAACACAAGCCTCTTCGCAGTTCCTGATGAAGCCAAACCCTTTGACCACTTCATCAAAGCGAAGATTCCAACTCCGTGATGCTTGCTTCAGTCCATAGATGGATCTCTGAAGTTTGCATACCTTTCCAGCATCCTTTGGATTGACAAAACCCTCGGGCTGTATCATATACACGTCCTCGGTTAGCTTCCCATTCAGGAACGCTGTTTTGACATCCATTTGCCATATCTCGTAATCGAAATATGCAGCAATCGCTAGAAGAATCCGAACAGACTTAAGCATCGCTATGGGAGAGAATGTCTCGTCGTAGTCAACTCTTGAACTTGTCGGAAACCCTTTGCGACAAGTCGAGCTTTATAGATGTATACATTCCCATCCGCGTCTGTTTTCTTTTTATAGATCCATTTACATTCGATAGGCCTCACGCCTTCAGGAGGGTCCACCAAGCTCCAAAACTTGGTTCTCGTACATGGATTCTATCTCGGATTTCATGGCGTCTAGCCATTTAACGGAGTCAGGGCCCATCATTGCTTCCGTATAGGTCGCAGGCTCATCGTTGTCTAACAACAATACCTCGTCCGAAAACCACTGTGGTTTCGTGCGAATCCTACCAGACCTTCGTGGTTCAGCTGCTGGCTCGACTGAAGTCTCTACATCACATGTAGGGGCTTCCGTATCAGTCATTGTAGGGAAACTCCGGAACCACTTCCGGCGTTGCATCACTTTGACCTAATGACGAAGATTCACCAATCTCGTCGAGTTGCATTATCCTCCCACTCACCCCTTTCGCAAGAAACTCTTTCTCGAGAAACACACCGTTCTTTGCGACAAACACTTTGCCTTCGGTGCGGTGATAGAAGGAATACCCAACAGTTCCTTTGGGATAACCAACAAAGAAGCATTTATCCGATTTGGGATCGAGCTTATTTGGTTGTAAACGCTTTACATATGCATCGCATCCCCAAATTTTAAGAAAAGACAAGTTGGGTTTCTTCCCATGCCATATCTCATATGGTGTCGTTTCAACGGATTTAGATGGTGCTCTATTTAGTGTAAAAGCGGCAGTCTCTAAAGCATAACCCCAAAAAGATAATGGCAGTTCAGTTAATGACATCATCGATCTTACCATGTCCAACAAGGTTCGATTACGTCTCTCGGACACTCCATTCCTCTGTGGCGTTCCGGGAGGCGTAAGCTGTGAAACAATCCGTAGCTCTTCAGATGTTCGCTAAACTCGTAACTCAAGTACTCCCCTCCGCGATCTGATCGCAGAAACTTGATTTTCTTGTTACGATGATTTTCTACTTCATGCTGAAATTCTTTGAACTTTTCAAAGGTTTCAGACTTATGTCTCATCAAATAGATATACCCATATCTACTCAAATCATCCGTGAAGGTAATGAAGTAGAGGAATCCACCGCATGCAGCTATACTCATTGGACCACATACATCCGTATGTATGATCTCCAATAAGTCAGTCGCCCGTTCTACGTGGCCTGTGAACGGCGTTTTAGTCATTTTACCCATTAGACAAGGCTCGCAAGTGTCAAATGATTCATAATCAAATGACTCCAAAAGTCCATCACAATGGAGTTTCTTCATGCGTTTCTTTCCAATATGACCCAAACGGCAGTGCCACAAATAAGTGGAATTCGAATCGATTATCTTGCGACGTTTAGCGTCAGTGTTATGGATGTGTGTATTACCATCAAGATTCATAATAAATAACCCATTCACAACGGGAGCATGGCCATAAAACATATTATCCATATAAATCGAACAACCATTGTTCTCAGACTTAAACGAATAACCGTCTTGCAACAAACATGATCCAGAAATAATGTTTTTGCTCAAGGCCGGAACATAGTAACAATTACTAAGCTCTAATATAAATCCTGAAGATAAATGTAGAGGTAGGACACCGACGGCGAGCACAGCAACTTTTACTCCATTCCCGACGCGCATCGTCACCTCATCCTTTGCCAGTCGCTTAGGCCTCTGTAGTTCCTGCATCGAGTTGCAAATATGAGCAACCGATCCGGTATCCAATACCCAAGAATTACATTGCGGACCAGCAAGGAATACATCAATAACATGTATGACACTCATACCTGAGCTGGACTTTCCAGACTTCTTCTTTTCTGCCAGATATTTCTTGCAGTTCCTCTTCCAGTGTCCCTTCTCTTTACAGAAGAAGCACTCAACATCAGAAGTGGCACCAGTCTTGGACTTCTTAGGCGTGTCAGTCATACTAGCACCCTTGGATTTGCCCTTTTTCTTAGACTTGCCCTTCTTCTTGAAGTTGGTTGTTTTATTCACCATCATCACATGATTGGCGTCCTTCTGGATTCCACTCTCAGCAGTTTTAAGCATAGTGAATATTCACCCATACTCTTTCCATCCCATTCATGTTGTAGTTCATGATGAAGCTACTATAGCTCGGAGGGAGGGAAGCAAGAACAAGATCAGTGCCCAACTCTTGGGAGATTGGAAAACCTAGCGCATCCAACCTTTGCGCGTACCCAGACAATCTAAGTACGTGCTGACTCACTGAGCTGCTCTCAGCCATCTTGCATTCAAACAAGGCTTTGGATATCTCATATCTTTCAGTCCTTGCTTGCTTCTGAAACAAAACTTTCAGCTCCTGGATTAACTCATAAGCAGCCCAATTCTCAAAACGCTTTTGAAGATCAGGTTCCATGGAGGCAAGCATGATACACTGTACTGCAATGGAATCATCGCTCTTAGATTGATAGATACGAGTCTCATCATCCGTAGCGTTAGCGGGGAGTTCACCGAGAGTTTGCGATAGGACATAGTCCTTCTTGGCACTCTTGAGGACAATCCTCACATTACGGTACCTGTCCGTAAAGTTGTTCCCAGATGAATTCAGTTTTTCTTTCTCAAGCAACGCGCATAGTGGAAAGGTGGTTACGGGTGCCATAGATCTACAACTTAAAAACAAATACACTTTAGACATTGTTCATGATTAAAGCAACTCAAATTAACACTTAATTAGAGTAAGCTCCCACTAAAACCAATATCCCTCATAATTGATTATTAGTGATTCAAGATCCACGACTCACTTACTCCACCATTGATGTGACATCACTGATGATGGAATAACGAGACCGGTAGGTCAACATGCCAATCATATCCCATATGACTCTTGTTCATCTTTCGATGGGTGTGTTCCGAGCCCAAGACGATCTTGCAAAGCTCGTCAAGACAACCGAGTGCTCTGCTGCGCGAACGGTTCGCGCCCGCCTCATATATGTCAAACCTATCGTACCCATGTGACATGGCGCACCTCAGAATGGCAAATACTCCAGACGGTGCTACACTTGGAAGAACACTAACTACTTTGATATTTGTGTGAGGGATCACCCTATTTAACAACGTCTACCACGCATCAAACAAGGTGCATAAAAGGGATTAACATCACATGCAATTAAATTATTGTGATATGGTATAGCCCCTTTTGTTGAAGAAGACTTCTTCAACATCTTTTGGCGGAGAACTCCTTCGCGTACAACGTAGCGTCGAGGTCCATCGATGTAAGATTGTCACCACCATATCCTTGCAATTACAACTATTTGCTATCACATAGCTAATAAAATAAATACATTACATGGCTTTCTAGTTGACGCGTAGGTCAATATAATAAATAATGACAATCGTATTGGTTCCTGCCGATTGCCATACTCATGACACGCAGGTCATGACAAAATTAAAATTACAAACACTTTGCATCTCATACAATCACATTGCATCACATAGGCTATACCACATCACATGCATACCCTGCAAAAACAAGTTAGACGCCTCTAACGTTTATGCTACAATACGTGGCTTTATGGCTACGTTGCAAACCGTTTGCTACCTACGTTACCATAAGCATGATTGCTCTTGCAGTTATTTAACTGTCGGGGTGTCTGGAATTGGAGACTCGGAAATCTCGAACCCCATACTAAACTTCGTCATACGCATGACCCCCGCGTAGATCACATCTACAAGCCCGCTCATTGCAAATTTATCTTTCTCAACTAAAGTGAAACCAAAGTCATCCTTAGCATTTCTCGATCCGAAGATCGTAAGGTTCGCCGGACCTCTGAAAATTTCACGATGCCGCCGAGATCAAAATTTTGCAATGAGAGGGAAACAACAAGAAAATCTGGTGGTAGATCTCATCTAACACCCCGCACATCATATGTGCAATGCCGCATATCACATATGCTCTAGTCGTACCTACAACTACGCATAGAACCGCTCTGATACCATTGTTGGGGAACGCGCTACGCAAAACAAAATTTTTCCGCGCACGAACCAAACCAAGAAACACTATCGAGGTGTAGGTAACGATATCATACCTTCGACGATCACGTCAATGCAGCGGAGAAGTTGACCGATGTCGATAAAGTCCGCAGACTCCCGCAGCTAGGTTATACCTCCCAGCCGCGAGAGCGATCTCCTCGTGAATAGTTCGCCCGATCAAACGCCGAAGTATACGACGTCTCCGAGGTATCCACGCGTACCGGATCAGCGACACCGCCGTAATGTGTGGACCAGCACACAAGAACAGCAGGGATCTACGAGAAGGAGAAGCAGCAGCGCGCCGGCAGCTGTACTAGATCCAATCTAGAAGAGAGAGAAAAAGAAGGTTGTGGCCAATCTAGAGATGGCCGGCTTAGGGTTTAGTCCAAGGGACTAGGGCTGCCTCTGGGGCTGCTTGGGATACCCTTTGAGGTGCCCTGCCCCTCTATTTATAGGGGTTGGGGCAGCTCTCCCTAGGCAGGTGGAGTCCTACTCCAGCAGGGACACCCTGTTGGAGTTGGAGTCCAACTCCACTAGAACCTTCTAGAAACTTCTAGAATTTCTAGAACCTTCCAGAACCTTCTAGAATTTCTAGAACCTTCCAGAACCTTCTAGAATTTCTAGAACCTTCCAGAACCTTCTAGAATTTCTAGAACCTTCCAGAACCTTCTAGAACCTTCCAATACTCTCCGGAACACTTCCGGACATCACCGGAACCATCCGGGACCTCCCGGAACACTTTCGAGATCATCCGAAACACTTTCGGAACCCTTCTCTCTCGTTCTCCATAAATCGTAGCATTCCTAAATGTCGCTAAAACGTTAAGCGTGTGACCCTATAGGTTCGAGTATATGTGGACATGTCCGGAATACATTCCGGTCAATAATCGTCAGCGGGATCTGGACACCCATAACGACTCCCACATATCATCGAAGATCTTTATCGAGCAAACCTTGTATTGTCGCATACAATTCCTTTTGCCTCACGATACATTACACAACCCGAGGCGAGACTTTGACGGTATCCCTGTGATCAACTCCTTGATCACCATACCTAGTTATCCTCGTTACCGGTTTGTACTCTTTTCTCGTTTCCATATTCCGGTATCCCCGTGACTAACCTTTTAGTCACAATACCTGGCCAGGCGATGCTGGACACCGTAATACCGAGTGGGCCCAGAGTGTATCTCTCCATCGCCGGATGGGCAAATCCCAGTCTTGACATATCTAGAACCACTATATACTTTCTGGTATACCTGGAAGTCACCTTTATAATTACCCAGTTACGGCGTAACGTTTGATGACCCCAAAGCAACCATCCAGTATCCGGGTCTATGGTATTCTCATGGTCTAAGGACGCAAGTAAACGTTAACACATCATGAGAAGATACTGACAACATATTGACGAAGTGATCTCGCAGTATCTCATAAGGGGTCTATCCAACACCATTGTTACCCTAACAATGTGTTCCCATTATTGCCGGCATCCTTGTTACATTAACAATGCCCATGATCAGGAAAACAAGATCATCAACAATACATGAGCTAGTCCAGAGGCCTGACTAGGGATCTGAATGGTGTTTATTATTCCACACATGCAATTAGGTTTTCCTCTGAATCTCATATTCAAGAACCAATGCAATTTTAGCATAGAACATAAACTTAATCATGAACATGAAAATAGAATAATAACAACTTTATTATTGCCTCTAGGGCATATTTCCAACACTTACCGTTACTCGTTTCCATTCGGGGCGCATGGGGACCCCTCCCACAACATAAGTAAATCCCCTAAGGACACTCTAGATTTGGTCTCTCTAAACCTCTCATCAATTTAGGGTGGTGGGAGGCTTCCGAGCTAGTGGTGTTTGCCCTCGGGCTAGTGAAATGTGCGGTGGTCGGGGCAGTAGCCCCAGTGCGAGTGGTGGTGATGCGTCATTGCCTGCATAGGCTTCAGTAGGCGAGGTGGCAGCAGCGATGTGGGAAGCACACGGACGACGCGGCGTAGGTGTTGGCCGCGGCGGCCCCAACGTATCTGACTCTCGATGGCCACATGGTGGTGGCTCCATGGCAGTTTCTAGGGCTATTAGCCTTGGTGTAGGCATGGTGGCTGCTGGATCTGGCTCCCGGATTCGGTGGTCTACGGTGGTGTTGCGCAGATCGGGCGGCGTTCGCTGCTTGGTTTCATGACCGTTGGTGGCATGATGCGGCGGCAGCCGTTGCTACAGCCGCTACGACGGCGTAGGCCCTTGTGGCCATGGTGTGTGGGATTGGAGGAGGCTGGGGCAGCCTGGCAGCGTGGCAGTGGCTCCGTTGTGGCTGGTTTGTTGGTGCGGCTGCGGATCCGGTGTGCAAGCTAGGTCACGGCATGCTCTGTGTGTGTTGTGGCCCTGTCCTGGGCTATTACTGGCTAGGCCACCTCCTACGGGGCTCAGTGGGGGTGGGGTGCAACGTTATGAGTGAAATCTTTGTCCCGAGGACGCTCGATGCCAGAGATGATGGCGCTCGCTCAAGTCCTTCCCCTCCTTGGAGGCGTCGTCGAAGAATCTGTTCATCCTCTCCCCTGGACCATGCTCAGTCGGATCTGAGCAATTGCGTTGGCTGCTAGCGTCATTGGACCCCCATCCTTGGAGTTCGGTGGGGTGGTGGGATGTGGTGTTTTGGGTGTAAACCATGTCCTAATCAGTGTCGGTGCCGGTGCCGGTGACGACGGTGCCCATGGGCATCGTTTCCCTCCTTGGAGACGTTGTCAAAGAGCTCCATTCACTCCTTGTCCTGGACCATCTGTTCCCTAGGTGAAAGCAAGGAGACCATTGCCCTCGACAGTTGACGGACACGCGGGTCTAAGTGAAGGTTGGTTGGAGGTCGACGTTGTTGTGGCTTCGAGGGTCATGGGTGCTTCCAGCGGGCGAGCAACATTTGGGCTGTTTGGTTTGCTTGACCTTTTGAGGCTTAGGAGGGCCCGATCCCCTTCCCTTCGAATCTGGCTTCTCGCTTCGGCATCGATGGCGTCGATAGACGTGGCTATGGTGGTCTTGGTTTTGACATAACGAGTGGAGATGTGCCCCCTAGTGGCACTGCAACAACGAAGTCGAAGTCGTCGGGTTGCGTATGTGATAAATGAGGACAATGACGTGGTTGGTAGCTTCAGCGAGGGGTGAGTTTTTGTTTGTGTGTCATGCTGGATCAGCCTTGGCGGCGTGTCTGCTTTGCTGGGACGATACTCCCGACCTAGTTTAGCTAGGTAACTTTTCCGTTGTCATATTTTTTACACAGTTGTCCTCTAAATCAATAAGGTTTTCAGCCTAATTTTTTAAATAAATTGGACCAATTCATTCTTCCTTTATGAAACTGCATCCCCTGTTGACAAGGTTCGTCAAAAAGAAAATCAATATTGCCACTGTCAGAGATTGTTTGTTGGATGGGGGTCTCTCTTGGGACCCGACGGTATTGTCGTTCCAGTCAAAGAACACGGTGAACCGATTAATTTGTTGATATGCAACTGCATGCATGTCCACCTACGGAAACACATGCATAAATGCCAACTCCCTCTCTATTCTATTTCCAGCTTACATGAATGACCTGCAAGGAGGCTTGCAGGGATCGCTGCATCCGCTACCCTTCGGATACTGCATATTCTTGACCATGAGAGCATACCCCGGTAGGCTGGATGCTGTATATTATCGACCGTGAAAGAGTACCCAGTAGGGCGGATCTCGACCATGAGAGCGTACTCTGGTAGGCTGATACATCCATCACCATTAGACCTGAGCATACCTCGAGCCGGACAGTGTTCCGGACAGGTTTAAAAACACCCAATCTAAAAACATCGGGTCCGAGCTCGGCCAAAACATATGAAAAACATATAAACTACTCAGCTACCCTACAACAACAACGACATCTCTTTCTTGAACTTCTAGACAGGCACAAAACGATCTTTTGGAATGACACTGGGGTTAGTGCCTAAGTGCTCAAGAATAGGTCCCATGTGTTTCAGGGTCCCAACTAGAAGAAAAAATAGCGGTACACAAGGAGCTGGGAAAACGACACTTCGGTCACAGTAGTGGCTAGCCTAAACACCGCACATCAGTAGTGGGTAGAATTCATGGACATGTGATACCTCCTGGAGATGGTATGATCAAGAGGGGTGAATATTCGGCCAAGTCCGCCTACGCCGTGCAATTCTAACAATGTTTCCCGCCTTTCAACACCTCATGGATGGAGATGGTTGATTCTGCTGGTTGGTGCTGCACTGTAAGATCATGATGACGGATGCCCTTGCTCGTCGGGGCTAGCCACACGACACCCTATGCCACCTTTGCGGTATGGTGTTTGGTTTGCTCCTGGAATGGTACTACAACCATGCACACCACGCGTCCAACTTCGCTTCGGTAGATGAGTGGTGGGACAAGGACGTAGAGGCAGTGGCGAAGGATAACAAATGGTTTTTCAGCACGTGCCTTCTTTACATCTAGTGTATGTGGGAAGAGAGAAACATGCGAATTTCCGATGATAAGAGACTCTTGGCGATAGAGGTCGCTTTTTTGGCGCATGACGAGCTCTGAGATGTCTAGCTGTTCAGCCACGCGTGGACAGTAGTATTGCCAGTGGGGAGTAATTGGTTTATTTTTGTTTATGTTCCTAGCTTTGTTCTCTTTAAAACATGGCCATCAAACATGGACATCATGTACATATTCCGCTAATTTAGTGGCAGTGTTCTTGCCGTTTATCTAAAAAAAGAAAAGTTCATGTGATTAATTTATGTGAGTCTAGCCAACAGTATATGGTAAGGTAACAGATAACACACATAATGCTTGAAAGAAATATATGCTAAGGTAATACTCTCTCCGTTTCAAAATGTAAAACATATTTTGTTTGATTAAGACAAGACTTTGACAAACAATTACTTTATTAATATATGGTTTATGTAAGTTACAATCATAAGTAAGTACTTTTGAATACGAATCTCATGACATCAATTTTATGTCACATATACCACATACTAATGGAGTAATTATTGGTCAAAGCCTTGTCTTAACCAAACAAAATACGTCTTACATTTTGGAACGGAGGGAGTAGATAACACACATAATGCTTGGAAGAAACTAAGAGCCTCTTTTGAATGCAGGAAATAGAAAAGAATGCAGCAATAGAAAAAACACATAAATTCTATAGAAATAATAGTGCAATCGTATAGGAATACAAAATATTAGGAATTATTATTGGATGCTTCGTACAAATCTCAAAGGAATTTGAAGAGAGAGACAAAAGGTCAATGCGTGCAAGACACAGGAGATATTTTTGTTGGGGTCTGACCTCGTGTTAAAGCTACTCAAAGTTCATAGGAATCCGAGAGTTCGTTCCTTCGTTTTAGAGGGCTTTACAGGAAATTCCTACAATTTTTCTGCATGATTCCATTTTTTCAAAGTTCTTCCAAAAATAGGGCCGAAGTGATTGAACAAGTGTGGTTTTCCAAGGAGATAAAAAAAATGGAGAAGAAAGAACTTCTGTGGACCTCTTTTTATTTTTAGAAAAAACTTTGAGCTTATCTGCAGCCAAACCAAGTTGGAGAATTTTAGTGAGCCGTTGGGATTTGGTGTGATTGCCGTCCAATCATATTTATTTGTTTATTTTGTTGATGATCAGACGAGGATCTTGTAAACAGAAAACTATTGTTAAAAAGATTTGGGATGCGACCTATGAACACTGTTTGGATAGAACTCTAAGGGATCCCATGTGCTAATGACAGAAAAAAAATACTACTAGATGACTACATATTTGTGCGTGCATGGCTTGCTGAGCCATTGTGTTTATTATTTTCTTAGAGATACGAAATTTGAAATATCCAATTTTGGACCTTCTATATTTTTCATATATATTGAGCATCGGCTCGTAAGTGTATACCTCTGTAGACATTTTAATCATCTGGCCACGTCCTGACTTGGCCGAGCAACACTGTCGTGCCACTGATTAAGGTGTCGCTTAGTCTTGCCACACTACGGTCTAAAGAAGGTTTAAATGATAAAATTTATTCTATTATAAAACGCTTAGTTTCCGCGCGCATGGGTCTAATCCCTAGAATTAGTACGATATCTCGGATTTATTTAGAGTATATACATACCATATTAGTAACCCGATGAAAGCTTAACATTTATGTAAAAAACGCATAGTCGTGTGTATAGATGTGCTGACTAAGTGGGAGTATACATGGATCATATGTTGGGATCCAAAATTTATAATATAAAATCTTAAACGAAATCATCATGTAAGTCGAGACATCAACTCTGATCTCATACGAGCAGAGTGATATGACTTAAAATAGCTCGATAGGAGTATAATGATATGGCCTCAAATAGTCCAGGACATCAACTCAAACCTCAAAGTCCGCAATTGAATTTCATAAGTTTGAGTAGAGTGATATAGTCTTCTCGGTCTTTTCTTACTGCATCGGAACATCAACTCCGAACTCGTCCTGCCAACCTATTGCACGGATGGAGTATGGTAATATAGTTCCGGAGCTCTAAACGAAAGAGCTGCTTCCCAGTGATGATCACACTTGACAATTCTGTATTATGAATCTCGAAACCCTAAATACTCCATGTGCTTTATAATTATACATGTAAGACAAAAATTGTAATAATACATGTAGCTCTTAATTGACTAATTTTAACAACTTATTCCCATAAGTGTTCATCAGACCAAATCTCAAATACGTAGCGGAAAGTTTATAGGTGGCTTATAAGCCAAAAATAGTAAGGCCAAAAGTGGCAGAAGAACAAACAAATGGCTGCCAAACTCTGGATAGGACCACTGCCTGGGATCCCAGCGACCACTTGTCGTTAGCATCGATCTCTACAAAGAAATCATCTTTTAAAGGGATGATCTCCTTTGCACCAAAATATCAACGTTTACAAGATGAGTACAAAAGTATTCTACAAGACTTACACGAAAATAGTAATAGATGTAATTGGTATCAACAAGGGGATTATTTGTGGGCTAATTTGCATAAAGCCAAGTTTTCATTTGATATTAATCTAAATAGATGAAAAGTGACTATCAGATCAAGAAATAAGAGGATAAGTGAGTGTTTTTACAAAACCATTCTATTACTTCTATCATCACCAAATTACGACCAAAACGACTCTTCCTCAACAATCTATGAGAAAGTAGCCACTAACTTCTCTAAACTAAAGTTGACAATTTTTTAGTAACATTGAAGTTATCTAATTCGATGCAAGTAATCACCAAGTTGTCCATAACTCTGAAACGACTATTTGAATAGTTCTAACCCTACATGAGTGTACATCTTTACCTACACATATTGATCGACTCTTAATGCCAAGTTATTTATACACTCCACGAGAGGTGTGTCGACAGAGGATGATCAAACATGACTGTTACAACGCTTTAGACTTAGTTATGAGCCACCCCTATAGGCTAGTTCGTTTGCACCAGTCCGGCTGTTAACTCCAACACTATCCCATAGGTTGTGAATTGAGGTACATCCTCAGTCTCTTCAAGACTGTGTGTCCACCACACCCTTATATTAAGATACCACCTCATATCATATCCTTTTTCACTCACATTGCAAATGGAATGGCGAATTAAAGCAGCTCATATATCAAGTCTAGAAAAATTATTTAGTCATGAGTAGTTCCATTGTATCACCCGTGTAGAAGTATGCAAATTTTGGGTCAATGTACATCGAAAACTGGCCTTGCAGGACGAAGAGACAGCCCACCATGTTCCCAACCATGGCCTCTCTCCTAAGCCCAAAGGTTATTAGTCAAGTTCTTTAATTACTTCCCAGTAGTCTCTAAATATCATCACATGTAGCCGACCCATCATAAAGTCGTTCATTGGACTATTTGAGGGATCATGACTCTACAAGTATAAACATAGCTAAGCACATGATAATAATATAATTTTATTGTTAAATACTAAGCTAGCTCTTAATGATGCTAGGTTGGAGGGGATTAACATGGCATTTAGGTTACAAGGCACTTATATACAAAGAGTAGTAATTTAACTATCAACCGATAAAGTAGAAGTTTAATGTATGCAATATCAAGTTGAACATAATAGTAAAATTTGGAAATAATAGGTAATATTAATATGGTCAAAGGAGGGGGTTGCCTGTCTTGTTGCTTGGCAACGTGGTGCTGCTCGTAGTTAAGGTCACTTACATTGTGACCTTCTAGTGCTATCGAGAAGAAGCACAAACACCGGAATATGACATTACATGGAATTTATGGCATGTCATAGTACCCTCAAAATAAAGACTAATGCAAGTGGAATCAAATTAATCAGAGTTCGGATGCTTAAGATACCACATTCCAAAGAATCTTCGTCGAGAAGGAAATAACTAGATTCTCATTTTTAGTAATTTTGATTTTGCCTACTATGTAAACATTCATGAAAATGGTATAATTAAATAGTACTCATTTTTCTAAACATTTTGGTATTTTATTCAGATTTTTTAAAACTTAATATGAATTAGTTATGAATTATCTAAGATTAAAACCATTTAAAAAGGTTTTCTAGAATTTTAAAAAATTTATTTTGATTTAAAATAACAGAAAATACTTCTAATACTCACTGTGCTCTAGCGACATTCAATGATAGGTGGGGTTGGGGATCAAAGTCCACCCAATCAGCATTGGACCTACATGTCATTTACTCTACTTAAGTGAAATAGTTTAACCACGTTTTAAAAGAAAAGAGTCCCACCGGTCAGTGACTAATTCACACACTGGTTAAGTTAATCTTGGATTAACCTAATTAACCAATTGACATGGTAGGCCCACCCGTTAGTGGCTCACCGGCGTTTAAACACCGGCGGGCTGCACGTGCTTAGCCGGCCACGTAGTGGATTGCGTGCTTGTGCGTTCAGCACTGAGGGCTAGCTGAATTTGGTTCCCACAGTCCTCACGCACCCAATAGTGGTGGCGTGGGATCCGATGGTCACCAAAATCTTGCCGGCGAGGTGCTCCAGCGGTGGTAGCAGGCAGCTCTCGGCAACTTCGGTTTCCAGGACAGAAACCAATGCATCGAGGCTCGAGTTAGACGGAGGAAGCTCATAGAAGTGTATGCAGTGGTCAGAGCAGGTGGGGGAGCTCTGCGGTGGCGTAGTCATTGACAATGGCTACGGACCGAGAAGCTCACCAGTGAAGTCACATTCCTGTGAACCGAAGCTCACCAGAACAAAGAGGAGAGATCAGAGGGGGTCCACTGAAGCTAAATAAACTGACAAAAAGCAATAGAGCTCATCGGAGTGGATGAATTGATTGTTATGGAGGTCGCCCAGAGGTGAGGAAGACGATGCTCGATCTCCTGATTCAATGAAGGAAACGTTAATTCCTTCTGGGATTTTGTGATTGGGATGCTTACGGATCTATCTGGCAAGGTTGTGCATCGAGAGAAGCACGATGTGAGGAGGTAGAGTGGGCGGTGACTTATCCATCCATGGCATTGACTCAAGATAAGGGCGATCACCGAAGGAGAATTCGGAGGGGGAATGGATGGTGGTGATTCGATCCGAGGAAAATTCGACAACCAAGGTGCATGAATCATGGCGCCGATGGCATGGATGAGCTCAGCGTGGAGTGGCGATCACGTACATGCAGAGGAGCGGCTTGCGATGGTCAAAAATGATGGTGAGCACGAGGTGTCCACGGCATCGACGCACTCTCCATGCACCTGCTCAAGGTAGACGACAAACCCCCGCCTGTCGGTGCTCCTAGCAGGCGCACGAGAGCGGGTGAGTACAGGCGTAGAAACTGGACTGGCGAGCCGGAGGTTTAGATATATTTTTCTTTGTTTTTCTATTTTCTGTTTTGAATTTAGGTTGATTGTTGAATTCAAACCAAATGATCTTCAATTTTTTTGTAAATTTCTACAGAGGCGCCTGGAATATTTCGAATTTAGATTTGACCCGAATTTGGATTTGAACTGCATGTATGTGATAAATTCATCGTAAAAATATGGGAAAAATTTAGAGACTCGAAAATAACATGTTGAGCTTATATATAAATTTTGAAGAGATTCTAGCATTGGAAAATCCCTCTATTTAATAAATCTTTTGCTTACATAATTTTTTTTGAAGAGATTCCAACATTGAAAAATCCCTTTGTTTAATATATCTTTGATATGCCATTATTTATATTTGGGCTTTTCTTATTTTCATGTTATATATATTTTTTCATTTCTTAAAGTTTAAAATTCTCCTTAATTTCACATTAATACAAATGATGATATGAAATATTAACGCTGCACATTAACATGTATTACAAAATGGGAATGTTACATCACACGCCTATCACTACAAAAAAGAGTCATACAAGACCCCCAATCACAGGCGGTTTACTAAAAACCATCTGTGATAGGGCCATTTACGTACAATTTTTACGAAAACCGATATCACAGACGATATTAAAAAAATGCCTATAATAACCTAGTCATCACAGGTAGTTTTCAAAAAACCATCTACAATGTTGTCATAGGCGATTTAAAAGAAAGTATGTGACCCAACTTGATGGAACACTAGATAATTCGGTCTAGTCCAGCCCATCTCCACAATGCATATAAGGCACTCGGACAGAACTAACCCTAATATCCCACAAGCTGTGTCTCCTTCCTTAGCCGCCTCCTCCTCCTCTCCTTAGCCACGCCTCTTCCTATTAGCCGCCTCTTCCTCCTTTCCGCCCTCCGCTTCCTCCTCCCCAAGGCCATGACAGCATAGGCGACTGAAACGATGAGCTCCAAGCACCTCCACCCTTTGCCACGGCATCGTAATATAAAATAAATTCATCACAACACACCTCAACAATAACAAACTAATCTTAAGCATATATATATGGTATATGTATTACTCCCTCTATTCATAAATATCTATCGTTTTAGATATTGATGTGGTATCCAATATGCATCTTTAACCGTCATTTTTATATATGTTAATAAAAATATATATTTCTAAAATATATTTTATGAAAAATATAATAATAATATTTTTACTCATCAACCTAAATATATTTGATCTATTAATAATTAAAGTTTAAAAAAATTAACTGCACCTCTTTTGAAATCGATCGGAGGTAGTATCAACTCCTACCGGAATCCGTTAATCACCTTAACTTCTGCAAATTGATGGTAATGAGTGTCAAGTCAAACGATTTCATAACTAAACCACCGATAATATCGCATCAAACGGCATGCACGATGCATATCTAATTCTGGCGCACAAAAACGGGTAAAAAGAATAGTACAAGAAAGCCATGACATCATAAAAGAAGGCCATTTCATGAGAGAGCGAGGGAGGAGAGGAGGGTGTGGAGAGAGATTCGGCCCCGACAAGCAAATCTGGAGGAAAGCATTTTCCAGGCCCCACCGCACGCGCATGGGCCCCACTCCCCTCCTCTTCCCTTCGCTGCTGCGAAGCGACTTGACCGAGACCCAAATTACGAAGCGCTTCTTCTTCCTCCATTGCTCCCTCCTCCTCCTCCTCGTTCTTCATCCTTAAGAAGCTTATCAGAGCAGCGTGCTAGTGGTGGTTTTCACCATAGCCTTCTTAAAACACGATACGGAGAAGAAGAAGAAGAAGAAGGAAGCTGCCATTACGGTACGAGAAGGATGGGGGCAGCAGGAGTAGTTGAGGAGGCGGCGGTGAGGGTGCTGGTGGTGGACGACTCCCCCGTCGACCGGAGGATCGTGGAGCTGCTCCTCAGAAACCACAAGGCCGGCGCCACCGCCTTCCACGGTCAGCCTACTCTCCCTCGTCTCGCGCCTTGCAATCTTCGTGCTGCTTAATTATAGCTTCTTCTCTCTTGATACACGTGCCTTCGTGTTCTTCTGCCGCGCGCGAGCTGTTCATATCTTTCGCCGCGTTGGCTCAATCGAGTTCTTTGAGGGTACAACCATGTGCTCCTACCAACCCATCTTAATCTGACCTTGTTTCTTCCAACTCTGACGGCAGAAAAGAAAAGACGAAAAAAAAAGAACTCACAGTTTTTGTGTTTCTCTCCCAAGGTGTTGCAACCTGATTGCATCCATTGATTTCTTCATTCAGTTACCGCCGTGGACAGCGGCAAGAAGGCGATGGAGCTCCTCGGACTGAAGCGAGAAGCGAAGCTGGGTTCATCTGCAGCCGCTGACGCCAACGTGAGTCCGATCCTCCTCGTACTCGAAGAGCTAGCCAAAATCAGTCGTACTACCAACACGACAGCAATGCGTACTCCTCCTATCAAGCAGATCCGTACATGCATGTCTGCCGATGCGAAACTTCTTTTCTTTTTTTAGATCAACGATGCAAAACTTTAGCCACTCCTTTTGTTTAAGAGCAAGAGTTTTGCTTCAGTGCACCACCCTTTAAAACTTGTGCCAGTACAACACTTACATGCATGCATCGATCAAACTCTCTTATTTTATTGTTGGAGAAAAAGTTCGGTACCAGTAGGACTTGTCACAGTACAACGATGATAAGGATGGATGGTGCATGGAGTAGTATGTGATGTATATGAAATGGTATTTAGTACTATCAGTTTGCAAGTACAAATTAAAGATGGTCGTCGCCACTCTGAAATCTTTGACCATTTGCAGGAGCAGGGCATTGACATCGTGCTCACTGACTACTGCATGCCGGAGATGACCGGCTACGACCTTCTCAAAGCCATCAAGGTAACGTAAATTTGATTAATTTCTTTTCAAGCTTCATCTGGATGCACTTCTATGTTCTTCTGAGCTTATTGGAGACTGATGAATCTTTGAACCGTCAGGCGTTGAGCTCTCTGAACCCGATCCCTGTCGTCGTAATGTCGTCGGAGAACGAGCCCCAGCGGATCAGCAGGTGAAATTCCTCGCCTTTCTTAGCCCCCATCATTTTGTGCAAAGAAGATGCTGTGATATACATATACATGAAAGCTGCTTTTGCTCTCTTGGCTATGTACTCACTGACTGTTGTCGCATGGCCTAAGCACTTTCTGAAAGCTAGATTTGCCCAACTTTTTCACAAGAAAAAAAAGGTAGATTTGTGCGTATCATCACACTGATGGTTAACATGCCCCCACCTCTTTAACGACACAGATGCTTAACGGCGGGTGCCCAAGATTTCATCCTGAAGCCTCTCAAGATGAAAGACGTGCACCGCCTGCGAAACTGCTCCGCCATCAGGCCGGCGAAGGCCGATGCCGATGCTCGCCGTCGGAGCTCGAACAGGAGGAACAGCGTGCCGCCGCATCTGGATCACGCTGCCAAGACGGACACTTCGGAGCAGAGGCCACACCAGCTAGCAGGATTATCGATGGCACGATTCTTCTCCTCTCCAAAAATCCATTCATGTTCCATTACAACTTAGAACAGAAGCATTGTCAACATTTACCGCGACGCTCATCGGTTTTCGATCGCACGATGTTTTCTTTTCTTTCAGGTGCTGAACGCGTCGTCCAGCATCGAGGTGTCGCACTACTTGCAGTTCCTCTTCAAGTTCATCCTGCTCGCGTACGCGGTGCTGTGCCTGGGCGAGCTCCTCCACAGATGGTCTAATGGCTGCTTCCTCTCCCTCGGGTGTCTTCGATCGATCGCATGAAAATCGATTTCGACATGAGTGTGTAACTAAGGTTGCAAGCTTAATTTTCCTTCTGTGGCTCAAGCAAGAGGAGCTCCATATTTCAACTGCCCTGCAGGCTGCAGCTCTTCTCGGTAGATTTATTATTGTTTCGCGAGATCCTAACCGGGTTCGAGTTAAGTGGCACCGGGGAGTTCTTGAGCACTGTTAATTTGCTGAGAGAAGAGCCTCTTGAGATATTCTCTGTAAATTGCATTCATGATTTGGGTGAGCGGGTATCTGGTGTCGTTTTTAATCGAGATATCGATTTGATACGCTGATGCATGCAATCTTCCAGAGGAGAAGAAGCTTCACCTGCGTTTTGGTTGAGTGAGTGGACGCAGATGTAGACGTTCACCTGCTCCGCACCTCACACTGCATGGATTAATTAAAGGAGAGCATGAGTTGACAGCCAGTGTATTAGTACATCGTAATCTTCTGGAGAGAAGAGAAAAAATATCTTGTGACAATAATCATAAGGCCACCGCTACAAATCGGCATGCCTATTTGTGCATGCTGATCGGCACAGTACACAGCCGTCGGATTAGACGGCAAGATTAGCAATAAACATGATTAGCTAAATTTACGGAAAAAAAATTTAGTAACTATAGGAAACAATTGTAGTGATAATATGAAACATCGTGGGCTCCTTCTGTTAATGCAACATGAAAATATTTGTATAACGAAAGGGAAACACTTCACTAAACCTTACGCAACAAAATTTTCGAACCAATACAACAATGGAAACACATGTTGTAGATCCGAATTTTAAGGAAACTGATCCCGAAATTTTAGGGAACATACTGCGAATTTAATTGGTTTAATTGAAGATTGAATTGGCCAGAGTAGATATACGTGGAAACATTGTTGTCGTGATACAGAAACATATAGTTAAGACGTAGGGAACAAAATTGTTGACCCAATGCAACACACGTCGTAGATCCGATTTTATATAAATAAAATTGGTTTAATTGATTTCTTTCATCTAGATATTTTGTCTCCTATACAACAAAAAAAATGCTTTCTACACAACAAAAAAATATTTCATCTGCAACAAAATTTGTCAAATCACCACAACAATTAATGTTTGTTCTCCGGGCTAACTTGTTTATGTTTCATTCATCCGGATATTATGTTTCATATATAACAACAATTTGTTTCATATACAACAATAATATCTTCAGTATGGACGCGAGAACAATCATCGAAGCAGCATGCAGATAATCAACTCAGATTTGCCATGATCTTGTCCTGCCCATCGAAGTAGCAAATCGAGCAACACACAAAACATGTAACCAATTCAATGCATACATATTCCCAGTCCCCGGCCACCCCCTTCTGGAAGAAAGACTCGTTCTCGGCGAACTCCTGAGCACCGTTCTTGTTCGCCTCCACGTTCTTCAGGGAGTCGAGGTTGCACAGCTCGACGATGCGGCGCACCACCCCCGCCGCTTCCTCCTTGGGGTCCCGGCAGATGTACACGATCCGGCCGAGTCCAGTGCCCTCCGCCGTGATGCGCGCCGGCGGGAGGGAGTAGGTCATGTGGGTGGCGAGCACGCGTGGCGAAGGGAGTGCCACGAACACGTCGCTCGCCCCGTTCGTCACCGAGATCGCGAAGACCATTTCCAAGAACTTGACGCAGTCGTGCGGGTTCCGGCGACGGAGCGGGTGGTCGCGGCCACTCGGTGGGTGCTCGGCCCGGTTGAGCGTGGCGAAGGCGAGGGCCTTGAGCCAGGTGGTGCCGGACTTGGGGAAGCTACCGAGGAAGATGTCGGAGGGGCCTCGGCTCGAACCGCACGCGGGCAGCCGCGACGCCCGGGAGGATCGGTTCGGCCATCCAGAAGCTGCCGTACTGTCGAAGGTCGACCAGTCTCGGGAGGGAGGGAGGCCGGAGGGCGGCGGTGGGGAAAAATAGGAGAGAGGAAAACCCTAATTAGCAATTAGGGGATTATATAGGTTAAGTAAACACCATTGGATAAGTAGTCCAGATCGGACGGCTCCGTGCTAGGCCGAGCAGAGCTTCGAATCGGTATGCCGGGCTGTAGCATTTCCCTAATCATAAGCACTAGTACAACATCAAAATCATCGATACGCAGACGATACGACAATCTTTCTGTCAACCCAGTGATCAGCAATGAATTAGAGGTCGCCGGATAAATCGTGCATATATACCACCTTCGGCAAGCAATAACCAACATCGAAAATCGTCCAGTTGGATGCCAAAAATTATGCAAGAATATGAATGAAGAGACTTCAATGGCATATATCCATTTACACCACGTAGAAGATTTAGGCCCCCTTCTAGATGGCTTTGGCTTGCGCATAAGCCAGCTTAAGCTTAATGGTGTGGGGAAGCTGCGGTGTGGGGAAGCCTGATAAGCCCCACCTTCCTCTTCTAGACGGCTTCTAAGATTTGAGCTTATGAGCTGTACTGAATGGTGCAAAGTCTATAGTACCCCTAAGCTTATTTGTTTACTGTTTAGATGGTAATTTTTGTCAAATTCATGTCTTGCCGATTAATCATAGTTGTTTGAAAGAATTTCTTTAGATGCTAATTACATAGGAATTAAATAGAAATTTCTTGCTGATTAATTGTATCATTGTATCATTGTATGGCTAATTTCACATGGACCATCTCCTGCTGTTAATTGGAGCTCAAGAACATGCATTCACAGATTACATGTCGTATCCTTAGCCTTTCCTAACTCATTCACTAAACATCATCAGTGCATCAATTTTTTACACAAACAAGCATTAGTGCATACTCTTCTTCACTACACATCATCACTGAATCAATTTCTTCCCTACTGTCATTTTCCAAGCTGAAAACACCTAACAGAACTATGGCTATTACAATTACTACAAAATTATCTCACATGAACATGAACTACTACTGATGCTAAGCAGATAATTAGCAACACTTTAGCACTCTCACATGAACATGAACATGAAATTTATTTGTACTAGATTCTAAGCAAATGGGAGGAGAGGGTGCCGCCGGTGAGCTGCAGGCCACCTGGGAGATCTGGGCTTCGAGCCGGTGACCTGGGCTCTCAGCGGTCTAGAGAGAAGGGGAGGAGTGGTGGCAGGATGGCGGAGAGAAGGGGAGGACGGGCGGTGGGACGACGGAGAGAAGGGGAGGAGGGGAGGCGAGCTCATCCGACGTGGAGGAGGGGCTGCTTGGGAGGCACGGCCAGAGGGGCGGGGCGGGGGAGGAGGAGGGCGAGGCGGACGGGGACGAAGCAGATCCGGGGCCGGGGCCGGCGGGGGAGGAGCCGGGTGGGGCGGCGCCGAAGGGGGCGGAAGAGGGTGGGGCGGGGCGGGGGGAGGAGGGTGGGGCCGTGCCGGCGGGGGAGGAGTCGGGTGGGGCGGGGGGTGGGGGGAAGGAGGGTGGGACGGCGCCGGCGGGAGAGGAGCCAGGTGGGGCGGGCGGGGGCACGAGCCCAGGGTGCGGGTGAGGGAAGGGTGTGGGTGAGGAGAAAACGAGAGGGTTTTTTTTTATATAGTGAATGGCAGTGGCGGGTAAATAATGCAAACTAGCGAGGATAATATGGTAATTCGTGGTTAGTTTTGCTGGAAGAAGCTCGGGAAGCCTCAAAATGAGGCTTCCTCCCACCAATAGAATTTGAAGGTGCTTAAATTTTAAGCTTAAGCTAAGCTATGCCTTCTAGAGGGCTTATGGCTTCCTGGGGCCATAAGCTGCTCCATAAGCCTTTTAGAAGGGGGGCCTTAGAAGGAAAGGAATAACAAGATTGCCTAAAACCAGGTAGCCATGGCGCAAGAGGTGGCAAGCAGAGCGGCGGACGTTGAGCAGAGGAGAGAAAGGCCTTATGCGACATGTGACACTCCGGCCCAGTTCTTTTCGGTTTTTCCAGGGGCTTCTTCCAGAAACTGTCCCCTCCCAGTTTCTCCCAGAAGCCGCCCCCTCAAATTCGTTGGGGCTTCTAATGCCCCCTTCTAGACGGCTTCGGCTTATGCATAAGCCGGCTTAAGCTTAATGGTGTGGGGAAGCTACGGTGTGGAGAAGCCTGATAAGCTCCACCATCCCCTTCTAGATGACTTCTGAGATTTGAGCTTATAGGCAACGGTGGATTGTGGAAAGTCTGTAATACCATTTGTCTTATTTATTTGCTATTTGAATGATATTAACACTATTTACATATGTTTTTTACGTAGTTTAACACATAAATGAGATATGAAAATAGAAAAATATGAATAAAAATTGTTCAATTACCATAAAAAAGTAATTACACATAGAAGCACACTATTTTTTTGTCCAACATAGAAGCGAGTTATTGAAATACAACAAATAACACGAATTAATGGGGACATTACTTTTAGTGTTCTTATAATGGGGAGTACATTTATTTTCCATTTCCTTTATGTCTTAATTCATGTTACCTGTTTACCCCTTTGAATCCCAAGAATGCTAACAGTACAAGAATGTGCTAGTTTTTCAACTTCATGATAAAACACACAAGTAGGATTTGACAATTTATTCAGAAACAATAAACTAGTAATAATTTAGTATACCATATGTATGTGTTTGCGCCGGTGATCATACATGCATACATAAATTTATCATTCTTTTGAAGCAGGGAAATAAATTTTAAACATAAAAATCTCATAAATTTGTACATATACATCATCATCACAAGCCATTTGTCCAGAGCATCACTACATACACATATATATACATCAATATCAAAATTTGTCGTCAGCTTGAAATGTACTTCTTCTGATCAACAACGAAATCGATGTGACCTTCACTCTTCAACATTGACAAGTTCATACTCGACAAGTGAGAGGTTGTTGTCCGCTTTTACATCGAAGCTTGCCGGTTCAGTGACTTCAATGCGGCCGCATTTGTCCACAGCAAGCCTCATTGATCCTTTAAACATATCAATCTTTGCATTGCGGATAATAACAGTGCTGTCAGCCTTCGTCAGGTCAACTGTCAAAAGTTACAGTCTTGTTAGATATTACCCAAGTAAAACCGTGTTCACTAAATCAATCAAGAAGATACTCATGCATTTATCATGAGCATAATTACACTGTGCCTCGACACGCATGATTTGAGAATCAAACAAATTTCAGTAAATATCTAGAAGGAATAGGTTACACAAAGAATATGATTTTCCATGTATGTGTGAAGCATGCAAAGTACATGCAGTATGCTTATCGCCATACTCAACATAGAACTAGGTGTGAAAAAGTTCCAATGATGCGCATGTGCATAATACGGCAAAGCATATTAAGATTTGGGATTACACCGTTCTGTACAATCAGCTGTCTCAAGGGGTGCTGCATTTTGGTAGACAGAACTTGCAAGAAGATATACCTATATAATACCAAAAACGAACAAAATGCAGTCAACAACAAGTAACATTGTGATTCCACATGCACTTCCACAGAATATACAAGGAGAGCATTTGATAAGACTAAATTTCCAATAGGGCACCAACACCTTAAGTTCAGTATTACTTTTACCCCTTGGATACACCCTGGGACCAATTTGTACATTTTCACAATGCAATTCCAGGGATTAACATTTTCAGTTTTGCACGAAACAAGGACACAAAAAATGTGAAGACATATAATCCAATATACTCCATTTAAGCTCCCACTCTAGTTGTGCTATAAACCAATATACTGTAGCATATAGAACACAATTGCATACACACTCTTCACTGATATCACATCAAAAACCAACATAATACCGTACATCAATGTACCAACCCAAGTATCCAACAATAAGCACACGACTTCAGCCAATCTCCCAAATCAAAGGATTACTCGCAAGTAAACCCGCATGACGGGAAAGAGTAGATTATTACACACAGAAAAGGGAGGCCAGATCGTACCCTGCTCGTTGCGGGCGGTGAAGAGGATGCAGCCGGTCTCGTCCCCGATGAGGCACTCGGCGATCCTTGTGGGCCTCGCCGCCGGGCCAGGGCCCGCGCTGGCGCGGGCCTTCTAGAGGACGGTCTTGGAGCTGAGCACCTTCGCGACGAGCGTGTGGTCTTGGAGGAAGTTGGGGTGGGAGGGCCAAACCCTAGACGGGGATGAGGGAGGCGGCATCCGGCGGTGGCGGCGGCAACTAGCGGAGGAAGGTGCAGCAGTGGTCGACGGCGGGATGGGGGGGAGGCGTCTGGCGGCTTGTGGAGGGAGGCGGGGGCAGCGGCCGCGAGATTAGGGCGTCCGGCGGCAGCCTGCGGCGAGGGAAGGCGTCGGGCGGCTTGCGGAGGGAGGCGGGGCCAGCGGCCGGCGGCGGCGGGAGGCGACCGTGGGCGGCGGGGCGATGGGGGCGGGTCCAGGTTGGCTCTCGGGGGCGACGGGCTAGGGCAGGAGGGGGTGCGGGTGAGGGGAAAAAAGCTGAGGGTTTTTTAATTATATGGTCAGTGGCGTGGCGAGTAAATAACGTGAAGTAGCGAGGATAAAATGATCATTCGAGGTAAAGTTTGCTGAAAGAAGCTCGGGAAGCCTCTCTTTTGGTGCTTCTAGCCACCAACAGAAAAAGGAGGTGCTAAGCCTAAGCTGATATTTACCCTTCTAGACAGCTTATGGCTTCCTGGGGTCATAAGCCACCCCATAAGCTGTCTAGAAGGGGGCCTAATTTAGACATACTAATTAGAAGCCTCGACGAATTTGAGGGGGTGGCTTCTGGGAGAAGCTGGGAGGGGGCAACTTCTAGGAGAAGCCCCTGGAGAAGCCGAAAAGAACCGGGCCTCGAGCAGCTAATTCAGTTCATCGTTGTACTTGTGATCTAATTTAAGCACGCCGTTCATCTGGTAACCCAGCTGTCACGCCTGGTCAAGCTCTAAACTCTCTTTTTCTCCCTTTATTTGATCGGCAGAGCTCCTGCCTCTTATTTTAAAAAACTTGCAGGCAAACTTGCAGAAGTAATGAACATAATTACTTGAGATTATTTCTATGGTAAACAAAACAATATCACGCGGAGTTCATACCAGGTGGCCTGGAGAGATTACTAAGAGCTTGTTCTCAGTCATAGTTCGTCACGTTTAACCTTAGATAAGTAACAGTTTTTTGGTATATATTTGGTTTACACCATAGTTATATTTTGTCATATTTTATTATACATATGGTCTAAACTTGCTTTTTATCAAATTTTGCCACACTTCTGACGTAAATTTTGTTTACCATACTTTTATGACAAGCCACATATTATCTAAACTTAATTGTGACAGAGTTAGTTATGATCTAAACGGACCCTAAGTTAGCCAAAGTGTGGGTTACCATAAAAAGGTGGCCAACAAAGCGAGAGTCATAGGTATAGCAAGCTTAGTTTAAAAAAAGTAAGTCTATAACATGTGGGTCATCAGAATAAGAAAGTCTGGAAAGCTACACTATAGTACTCCCTCCATCTAGAAATGTAATGCGTATTTTGATTGGTAAGATAAGACTTTAACCTATAATTACTCTATTAATATGCGGTTTATGTGATACAAAATCATAATCATAAGAAAGTACTTTTAAATATGAATCTAATAATATCTATTTCAGAAACTCTACAAAATGGCATGCTGATTACATGATTCCATTCTCTTAGCATCTAACCGTTTATTTTAGCACCATTCATCCAACCGTCCATCTTCTCCTATAAAATCCACAACCCACCAATTAGGATTTCATCTCTCCCATTATCCCATTCTCACTGCGGACATAGGAGGAGGAGCGAACCACACGACCGGCGCCGCGCTCTCGCCGTCCTCCACCCTGTTGTTCCCGCCGACGAGCACATCTATCTTGACATCCTCCTCCCTGTCGTTCTCGCCGCCACCACCACGACCTCGGAGAAAACTCCGTCGAAAAGGATCGCTGGATCCAGGACGCACAACTGCTCCTGCTCTCGTGCAGGAGAGATTCGGGCTCGATCCATGGCGGCGCCTGCATGCCTCTTCTCCATCATTGTTGTCGTAGCCTCCTCCCTCGCCATGGGGGTGGAGGGCCCCCGATCCCTCGGCGTTTGGGAGGACACAGGACCATCGCGGAGGGCGACGTAGCCGTGGACCTCAAGGCCACCAATTTCGACGCCTTCCTCTGTCACCGCCCATGATGCGTCTTCTGCCGCTGCTACCCACACTGCAAGTCGATGGAAACAAAGTATTGTTATATATGAAACAAAGTTTCGTTCTATAGGAAACAAAATGCCCAGATGAATGAAACATAAATAAATTAGCCCGGATAAACGAAACATTAGTTGTTGTAATAATTTGACAAATTTGTTGCGCAAGTTTAGTAAAATATTCTCCTTTCATTATGTAAATATTTCCATGTTGTCATAACAGAAGGAGACCACAATGTTGAAAATCTAGGATTTGAATCATAAGTTTTCCAAAAATTTGAGATTGTGTTGTATACATTCAATTGTTATATTGGTTCGAAAATTTTGTTGCGTAAGGTTTAGTAAAATGTTTCGCTCTCACTATGTAAATGTTTCGTATTGCTATAATAGAAGGAGCCCACGCTACGTATTGCATTGTCCATGTTTCATATGGTCACTATAGTTGTTTACTATAGTTACTAAAATTGTTTCTCCTAAATTTAGCTAATCCTGTTTGTTGCTAATCTTTAATATCGGCATGCCAATTTGTTGCCAGAAATTCAGCGTTTTGTTTACGGAAATAATTTGCCTATCTGTTTCCCATGTTTTCTATTGTCTCCAAATTTGTTTCCCGCAAATTAGCGACTTGTTGCATGCATACAGCTCGTCCTCTTGTTTTCAATCCTGCTGTCCATCAAAACTCCGTCCAACGGCTATCTCCTATGCCTACATGGCTAATATAGGTATGCCGATTTGTAGCGATCGCCTATCTATTTTATGTCACATAAATCACATATGTGAATGGAATAATTATTGGTCAAAATCTTGTCTCAACTAATCAAAATACGCCTTACATTCTTGAAAGGAGGAAGTAATAAATAAACACTAGGCTAAATTTCTTAAGCAAGTTATGGCCTCCAATCAAACACCTGATTTTTGTGGCACCATACGTTGTATAAGTTTAATCGTGGCAAAGTTACGATCGACGAACCTGGTTATCACGGGAAAAATGAACAGATAACCTCAGGCCAGAACAAGCCAATGCTACTACTATTGAACAGCGATCCCCCGTCCTATAAAAAGATATGGTGTACAGTGCAAAAAATATGAGGAGTCAAAGGAGATGCAAGGTGATTGGCCGGAGAATCATGCAAAAATATACTGTTGATCATGCATGCTGTGCACGGTACAAAGACCTTACGACCACTTAATTTGTCATGCAGAGCTGAGTGAGATCATATCAGTGGAAACCATTCAATGGGGGGCACAGTCTGGCAAGTAAGCATTCCAGGAACAGAAGCAGCAGTATGCGGTACCAAGTAGTAGCACCCATTGGATCTGCATGACAAATCGTACCACGAATACGCTGGAGGATGTGCTTGAAACAGCAATTGGCAGTGATGGTGGATAGACTGCAGTCAAGGCCAGACTGTAGTAGATCCTTCATTAAGGTGAGCATAAAAGTGACAGATATGTTTTGTGGATGAGATGCTGACACCGCCTTATGCAACCGGCACAAGGATCTGAGTGGAAAGTAGCAGCAGGCCAGGTGAATCTTGTACGCTACCCGGGCGCCAGGCTGCTTGATTGCCACCTTAATTACGCAAAGCATGTGATATTCCTCACAGACAGCTCTTTTGTGATCTCCTTTCGACAGTATAATTACTCACACCCAATGTCGGTATTTTTTCCAACCACCTAGGGGGTTATAAAGGGTCATAGGATGATGAGCATTACTGCGTTGCAAACAAATTAGTAATTCAGAGTTTAGGTTGACGTCAATTCGGTACTTTTTTTTATAAACGCAAGAGCTTTACGTGTCGATGTATTAAAAGAAAGGGGCACAGAAGTGCTTGTACAGAGAGACCGTCAGCCACTGGTGGCCCGAGTTCAGATTCACGAGCAAGTGGCTGGGCAGACCACGCATCGTGCTTATAGCACAACGCCCCACACCCTAAGCAGCTATCTCCAGATATCATTCAACCGCGACGCTCGAGCGAGCTTTCAGAGGTTTAGCTCCTTTTCCAGTTTACTACAAACTTAGGCTGTTAAGGAGTGCTGCGCATCGTGTACTCTCGCGTTGCGCTTCTTTCACAGAATCCACACAGTGAACAGAACGACTAAATCGAATCCCTTGCGACTGTCCTTTGGTGCGCGCTTCCTGCTACTTGGCCACTAGTCGATGAGCACATCCTACAGCGACGGCTGCAGGTGACATATGCCGCATCGCGCAAGGGCGGCTTGCTAGATATAAATTCAGCACTTCGAAATTCATTGGTATTGATGCAGATCGTAAGTTTAAATTTATAAGATGACTATCGATGCCATATGCTTAAAAGTTCAAGTCTAGTGTACGAACCATGGATTTCCGTTGGGAGAAAATCAGAGGACGGTACAAAAAATATTTCAAGCTGTTACGGAACTGTTGATAGATAAATCAAGACAATTTAATGGCAGTGCATGCTGCGGGTCGTACACCCGAACAAATCATGGTAACTTGGGATGTATAACATAGCAGAAGAAACTGCAAACTGAAAGGTAGAAAGCAGGTTGGCCAAATTTCGTACCGGGAGTAGAATCCATATGCAGTGAGTGAATCAATGGTGTTGGATCACAATGGTACACTGAATAATTACAGATACTATGCATTTCAAGTATGTACAGTCTTTCTTGGAAAAAAAAAGGTACAGTGAAGCACAGACAGAAGGAAACCACTGGAATATATATATATACACATATATATCACATTTAAGAGCACCTGAAACCGGCATTGCTATGAAGACTACCAGAGCATTTTGGGAGGTCAATGAGCTCCAAACTTGCGAAAGATGACAACTAAAGACAAAAGAAATGTTGCCATCTTTCTTGTTATATGTTCTTTCTTGCGTCCAAAGAAATAGCAGCAAAAACATCTTGCCTTTCTCATCCCAGACACATTCACATCAATCTAGGACATTCAATTTCAACAGGTGTCATTCTATTAGATTTCATGATGATAGAAGCAAATATTGCTATGAAGACGATGGCAAACAAACATCTTTTTTAACAAGGATACCGGAAGAAGCGTAGTATTAGTGCAATAATATAACTCATTTCTGGACAAGAGGAGATAAATTGGAAAACAGAAGCACATTATCAATTGAGAGAATTCCATATATGCCACTCAAATTTTGACCGGTTCCAAATATGCCACTAAAAAAGTCCCTTTTCCAAATATGCCACTAAAATTTTGCACCGGTTCTATATATGCCATTGATGTCAATTGACCGCTTGTTGACCGTTAAGTGGCTATTGAAAAGACAGTTTTGCCCTTTGTATTGTCTTTTATAAATGCCACTTTGTAGTAAATGTAGTAGCTGTGTTTGTGGGCATATTTTTACATATGTTAAAGACAATATTTTCTGAAATTTTTGTAGCATTTAACATTTATTATAAGGTGGCATATATGAAAAACAACACAAATAACAAAATTGTCTTTTCAATAGCCACTTAACGGTCAACTAGCGTCAACTGACATCAATGGCATATATGGAACCGGTGCAAAATTTCAGTGGCATATTTAAAAGAGGGATTTTTTTAGTGGTATATTTGGAACTGGTCAAATTTTGAGTGGCATACATGGAATTCTCTCTTATCAATTTTATCTTACCTCACCACAATGTTCCACGAGCTACATGTTAAACTACAAGTGAATCCATCAGTGATAAATTCAGCACAAATTTGTTACAGCATCATATAGTGAGTGAGGCACCATTATCTTCCAGCGAAAGGCTTAGAATCATTTTAGCTGCCTTGGGTGCCCTGAAAAACAGCAGACGTCATGGTTAATCTGGTTAAGTACCACTGATCATAAACTACAACTTAACCACGACAGGTTAAAGATAGAACACTCAATAAATTGCAAAACAAAAATGTTGTTGCACATGAAGCTTGTGTACCAACAGCTTCACAGTACAATTCATGCTCACGGTGCATCATACCCATTAATTTACTGGACCACAGCTAGCATGCTTGAAGTTGGCTACACTAATACAAAAAATACGTCAAAGTTTGACAATGATATAGCAATGCAGGAAAGATCACATATAGATGTAGGATAGCTCTAATCTAGCAAATTATAGCTGGCTACATATGATTCCAGGCTCCCTGTCTGTACAAATCCTCATGGATACCATGAATTCGATATTAAGAAAACAAAAATGGCACATCCATCCCCCGATAGCAATGGTGATATGCCCTTGAAGCGGACACACAGTCCAGAATACTCTGAGACATTGGTATATCTGAGTTATTAGTAGATGTGGCAGAACAACATTTACATGCTACAGAACTCAGGGCCATTGTCTTACAACTGATAATCTCACCAGAAGGGGCTAACCACAGAAAGAACTCAGAAGGCCGAAAGATGTTCAACAATACGTCATTTTGGCTAAATGGTGTGTTTGGAAGGCGAGGAGTAGGTGTCCTTTTTGAAACATTGCTACGACTATGGAGGATGTACTAACTAACGATAAAAGCAGATTGGGGGGAATGTTGAAATGGTGCAGTGCAGGAGAGATCTCGGGAGGTTGATCATCTACAATACTTTATGCACCAGTGGACCATGCTAATGTGTTTGTAATTTTCCCTGCCTCCCACTGTCTGCACTCTCTATGAACCTTCTAGCATGAACTCATTTCCCTGCCTTCTTTCTAGTTTGCTCAGATTTTACTCCCTGTTAATGAATATTATTATATGCTCTTTCTGCACAGTTGAAAAGCAGGAGGGGGCAAAGACAAAGCCAAACAGATTTACCATTGTTCAGTAGATTGATATAATGCAGCTGAACTTCCGAAGCATGAAGTAAGCATGTCAGTATTCACAACACCAGGGCTAAGAGCAATGGCTGCCAATCCAGGAGGAAGCTCCTTTGCTAAGGAGCGTGTTAAACCCTCAATAGCCCACTTTGAAGCACAATAAGGAGCAACCTGAAACAGCATTATACAATTTAGTATGCATAGAAGATTTCACATTAAGAGAATGAACCACTATTAGCACAGCCTTTGACTGTGTCCTACCTCTGCAGCAGCAGACCTTCCCCAACCAGATGACAAATTGATTATAATCCCATGTTTCTTCTCTATCATTAGTGGTACGAAATGGCGAAGTACATTTGCCGTCCCCTTAATATTTGTATCAACCACCGTATCAAATTCGTCTGCTGGAACATTCCATGCCTTGTTATTCTTGTTTATTGTACCAGCACTGTTTACTGCCAGAACACCTGAATAGTTAAGTTCTCGTTCCTTTCATATGTATTTGGAAAGTGCATACAAATATGTAATTTCATAATTTTTTGGTTCATCTACTTGCAGATGGCTTAGCATATCTTCAGAGCAGGAAGTATAACAAACCTATGATATCGGGAAGTTGCTTCTTCTCCACGACAGCCTTTGCCAACTCAGCCATGCTGCTATCAGATCTCTACAACGGAAGCACAAACACGACACTTGAGAGTGGAAAATTGTTTTAACACAGTAACCTAGTGAAAAAAAAAGTTAACTTACATTATAGTTTGTTTCTAACAAATAAAGAACTAAATGTACTGTTCATATAATTCTACTAACATTCATGTCACATTGTATTCAGGGGCTGATAAATGTTGGCTGAGGGATAACACAGGACACTAGGTCAATTCCAATTATTCCCTAGTACTATCTACATATTCATAGCTATATCCCGGAAGTCCAATCCCAGTGATCCCACACATATGCACGCACCTCCGTTGTTTTCATTTGGATCCACCATTGTTTGAACTACTTTAATTTAATTTAATATTAGTACCACAGACTCCTTGCATGATGTGTGAAAACTTGATACATTTTGAAGTGAATGAGTTCAATAGCCAGTTATCTTTCTGGGAACCCCTGGACTCCATTACCCAAAAAACGGGACAAAGATCCCGCAAGTTGTGATGGTTCAGCCCCATCCAGTTCATCTGAAAAATAAACGACTCCCACCCTCCTATCTAACAGGCACACCACGCATCGTTAGGACAGGAAGAGAGCAAGGCAACCAGAGATTTCAATCCCCAATTTGGTCAGTCCAACAGTCGAGTACTACATGGCAGCAAGACTCTAAACTTAGGAAGTGAGACTCAGCTCACGAGTGTGCCACTCTGGTAGTGGAATTCCATTAGTCCAGGCCTGAAGCGCATCGAGCTAAAATTTTGAACCAACGCGTCAGCTAGAATTTAGTGGTAAATAGAAAGGCATCTTCGGCGAACTGAACAACTAGGTATTATCCCCCATCCACGAACGCCCTAGTATAGTACAAGCAGTAACCATGAGGGGGACGGCGTGAGGAGGAATAGCGTGCATTACGACGTCGGCGACGGTGAGGAAGTGGCGGGACGGCGATGTGATCTCGGCCTCGAGGGAGCGGATGGGGTCGGCGGAGCGGCCACAGCCGACTACGGCGTGCCCCCGCCGCGCGAGCTCCAGCGCGAGCACGCGTCCCAGCCCCCGGCTGACCCCCGTGATGAGCACCGTCCTCGGCCCCGCCGCCGCCGCCCGCGCGGCCGCCGCGCGGCTCCCGCCGCCCTTGGGCCCCGCCGTCATCTCCGCCTCCTCCTCCCGGTAGTCCTTCGCCTCCTCCGCGTACGAGCGCTACGTGGAGAGGCCCGGGGCCTCCCGAATTTCACTCCTTTCGTGGGCCCACAGCCGACGGGCCTTGAGCCCATACGTGGGCCCGTCTCGGCCCGGCCCACCCACGTGCCCCCTCCGCACGGCTGAGGTTGTTCTAGACGTAGCGCCTCCGACGCGGTTTTCTTGGAGAGGTTTCCGTCTCCAGAACCTTCCCGATCCCTCCGGTCCTCTCGCCGCCTCCGCCCCGCTCCTCCAATCCGATCGCCTCGCCGCCGGTAACGAATCCCCCCTCTCTCCCTCTGTGTCTCGCCCTGCTTGAGCTGCTCCGTCACTTGTAATCTCTCGATTCGTTAGCCCTTGTTTTGCTTGGGCGGATGGTGAGAAGTTTGGGTTTTTATTTACTCTCCTGTTGTAATCCGCGGGCGTTCCGACTTCTCGGATTTGTCTGTGATATGATGGTAGTGTCTATGCTGTGATTCCGTGGGTTATTGTAACTTTGGAAGAACAAGGTTTTAGAGTTGGATGGAATGGTGGATAGCTGCTACTGCTATCATCCGTGTGGAAAGCTTGCTAATTCCGCTCGTGCTCCCTCCAACCGAGGAGTTGGTGTAGGTGGTGAGGTGTAGGAGTTTGCGGCTGATTGAAAAGAAAAGCTGCTAGTTTTCACTAGTGGCCAGTTGTTATAATAATCCTAGGAGGAGATAAAATGCTTGGCAGGTTGCACAATGAGAGCATTGACTTATAGTAGTATGATGATTTGTGTAATGGAGCATTTGGGACCATTAGAGGTTGCAGCAAAGTTAGAATTTGGTGTTACTAACCACTGCCTCCAAAAGTTTGAATGCAGCAGGCTGACTGTGATTGTTTCCTCAGTCTTCCCAGTTGCTCAGTTCTTCATATTTGGTTATGGATTTAGCCATCTCTATTTCATTTGGATGACCTATTTACACATTTATTTGCAGCTTGGATTCCTGTTTCGTAACTGAAACCATGTTCAAGAAGCATATTGAAGCAAAAGCTCTACAGCGCTTGTCTGGCGCTGACAAAAAGAAGCTGAGAAGAACCGCCAAGGAAAGGTTCCCACAAGCATCTGATGCTGATCTGGATGCCATCCTTCCTCCCAAGGTGATGATTTCTTTTCATACCATCATTCGGAGTAACAATAGTGTAACATGGTATTAGGTCTTGTAATTATATTAAATGGTTTGAGCTCCCCCAGTGGCACAAAGTATCCTAAGTCAACACAACTGTCGACTTAATAAAGGAAGAGTAATCTACTTGTCCATGTGATTATTGTGAACTTTCGGCATCTCTCTCTCTCTTTATCGTCCCCACCCCACCCGCTCTCCAACTAGTATGTATTGCATATCAACTATATCCTTCTTGGCCCTCGCCCTTATATTTACCAGTGTTACTTACTGGTTTACCACAGATAGGACTTAGAAAACTTAAGTATTCTTTCCCACTTTTATACCTTTCTGATAACTTTGTGGTTTTTTATCTGTATGTTGTATGTGTAGGTTGAGATAACAGTTGCGAAGTACCCAAACCGGACTCTTGTTTATGGCATAGAGGGGGAACTCCCGATGCTTTTCGACATTGATGGAAGAGGCCATGAGCTGTTTCCAACAGGTTTATATTTTTATTTTCAGATTAGTACATTTATTTTCATCTATTTTTTCTGTATCCTTTTTGTTGTAGTAATTTGTGAAAACTGAAGTTTTTTTATTGCGCGTGTACAGAACAGATCATAAGGAACAGACAATGTAACACAAGTCCATGTGCTCACCAATGAGGGCAGTCCTCATTCTTTTGGTTTCTAATTACTATAACAGTTGGCTTCTTTGTTGTGATATTTGATATGATGTGACTAGTCAACTTCTTTTTATTGAGAGAATTGCTCCCATACCACTAAGTTTTGTATCACTTCCCAAAATAGCACTCAAACAACACCTTTCTCTAAAATAGCACTCAATTCAACTTCTGTTACACCAAAATAGCACTATAGTCTATTTCCATCTCACTCCCGTTAGTCAACTACACTTCCTCTCTTCCCAACCCACCCACGAACCCTACCAGACCGGCGGCGCAGAGCCTCCACTTCCTCTCTCCCGTCCTGAGCGGCGCTCCCCCCGACCTGAGTGGGGCACGACGGCCTCCAGAGCGGGGCATGGCGCGGCGAGGCTGCCTCCCAAGCGAGCCGCGGCACGGCGAGGCGGCCTCCCGAGCGGTGCGCCTTCCCCATCCCGAGCAAGCGAGCGGCGCGGCGCCTCCCCGAACCGAGCAGGCACGGCGTGGTGCGGCGGCCTCCCAAGCGGGGCGCATTGCGGCGAGGCGAGGTGGCGAGGTGGCCTCCTGAGCGGCGTGCCTTCCCCATCCCGAGCAGGCGAGCAGCGTGGCGCCTCCCCGACCTGAGCAAGCGCAGCGTGGCAGGCGAGCAGTGCGGCGCAGCCCTCTGGTCTAGCGGCGCACGGCCTCCCCGAGCCGAGCACGCGGGCGGCACGGTGGTGCGGCAGGCGGCGCTCCCGAGCGGAGCACGCGGGCCGCATGGCATCTCGGAGCAAAGCAGGCGGGCTGCACAGCAAGCAGGCGGCACGCGGGTGGGCGGCGCAGCAAGCGGGCGGCACAAGGGCGCATGCCAACGCTGCGGCATGCCCGAGCTGAGCACATTCCAGGTTTTAAAAGTTTGACCAAGCAATTGACTAACGAAATTGAGTGGTAAATAAACAGCAATGCACAGCAATGCTATTTTGGAGTGACGGAAATTGAATTGGATGGTATTTTGGAGAGAGGTGATGTTTGAGTGGTATGTTGGAGAGTGGTAGAAATTTCAGTGCTATTGAGGCAATTCTCTCCTTTTTATTTGTATAGCTTGTTGGTTTTCCATTAATTTTGAATTATGCGCTGCTAATTACTTCTATCTTGCACAGAAGTGACTAGAAGGGTAAATTGGTGATAATCATTGCAGTCATGCTATCTGTTTGGCCAGTAGATTGTACCGAGGTGTAAGGATACCGTGGTAGGGATTTAGGAAATCAAATGATGCACTGATGTTGAGGCCAAGGACAAATATGTAAAATACAGGAGGACATAAGCCAAATATAATATGGTACTAAAAGAGTAGGACTCTAATACACTTAACAAGAGGAACTGTTGATATATCTGTATACCATTTCCAATGACTTAATTTTCTGTTATCACCAAACAGTTAAAAATGTTTTGCTTCTGTTTGACATAGCTGAGGCATAGAGTGTGGGATGCCATCTCACAATATGCCTTTAGTTGATAAAGTTATGAGTTGACCTCAAGGTTTCTTGTCTTATGGCAGTTTTAAGCTTTTATCTTAAAGATTGACAACTGACAACTGTTGTGCATTTTAGATTTCAAGGATAAGTTCATTTAATATGGTGTACTTTGTAGCATGGTTTAATCGGTGAAAATTTTGCAGTTTACGCACTCTGGAAGGTTCCTGATCTGTTGCCAGCTTTTACACTTAAGGGTGGTGAGGTTTCACACTTCATTATTGGTGGTGCTGATCTGATGTTTCCTGGTATCAGCATACCCCCAGAAGGATTACCTTCTTTTCAAGCTGGCGAGCCTTGGTCAGTAAAAGTTCCTGGTAACCCTGCTCCAATTGCTGTAAGTTTCTCATATTTCTCCTGGCACCAGTTTTGCCAGAAATTTTTATTAAGTGGTGGAATTATGTTAATTATCTACAAGTCCAACTTCCGTTGCTGTTACATGCTCTACATAGGTTGGGACCACAACTATGGGGAATACTGAAGCACTTAAGGCAGGATTACGTGGCAAGGCTTTACGGATTGCACATTACTATAAGGATTTATTATGGCAAGTTCAATGCTAGATCTTGATGCACATCTGAGTTTATCGTTACCTTTCTAAGTTCAATGCTAGATCTTGATGCACATCTGAGTTTATCCTTACCTTTCTAAAATTAAAGATTGTTAAATATTATTGCAGGGGTTCGGCTGATGGTCGTTATGTTCCGAACGAAGGATTTTATGATGACATGGTAGTTGAAGATCCTAATTTTGCTTCAGCTTCTCAACCTATTCACTCTACCGAAGATCCTGCAGAAGGCAAGCAAGACGGAGCAGCTGGTGATGCTTCAGACAGTCATGCTGCAGATACTGCTAGTCACAGTGAAACCATAGAAGATGTAACTGCTGGTGTGAGCGAGCTAAAATTGCCTGAAGAGAAAACAACTGAGGAACCAACTGAGGAAAAGGAACATCAAAATTTGTCTACTGAAGAAATTGATTCTCTTTTGGACAAATGCCTTCTGCAAGCATTACACATGAGCGTGAAAGATAAAGACCTTCCTATGCCAGGAAGTACATTATGGTACGTATATGTAATAATTCCATTTTCTCATACTATTTGTTATTCAATTCCTTGTGAGTCATTCGTTTATGGGACAGACTGAGTAATTGTTTTCATTCATGTTCTCATATGAGAGAAATTAGTCTACAGCTTTTTACTGAGTTTTTCTCGTTTTTCTTAAATGCATATAGTTGTAATTTGAAAGTCTTTTAATAGTAAACACAACCAATGTTTTACTCTACAATCTATGGTACTGAATATTGGGATATTATTTTGGTAGATTAGGTTCTGGTTATTGCTATGACTTTTTCCATCAAGTAAACGATAATTAGCCATGAATTTACCAAGATATCCAAGTCTCCCATAACCTGCATGTTCTGGAATTTTCATGTTTTGTTTTATTCACCTTCTTTGCAGGTCAAATCACATACTTTCGTGCAGACCTCCAGGTGTTACTCTGGATATTAAGAAGTCATCACACAAAAAGCTATCCAAGTGGTTGCAGTCAAAATCTTCCTCTGGCCTTGTAAGACAGTCTGCAGAGCTTTTTCTTATATGCATTATTTATGGTAATTAATAGCAGCCTTTTTAGTAGGAAAATATACATCCTAGTTTCTGTAATGTCGTATGTCTTGACAAAATGTAAAAATTTAAGCCCTTTCAGTACGGAAAAAAAATACATGCCAGTGTGGATTGATTAATTCATATTTCATGCTGTTCTGTCAATTATGTCCAGTAAAGCTGACATGTCACATGCAATGTATCCTGGAATCGTGGATGTCTTGCATAGTTGGAACTTGTGAAAAGGTCACGGACATTTCAAATGGTTTTTTAAGGCTAAATATGTCTGGGATTGTTCATGTTTGGATCGAACTTTATATGCAAAACTCCATTTCATTATTTGAATGTAGCGTGTGATTGAAGAAATGATCGCATGCTTATTAAGCTTTCTTGTTATACAGTTCTCTGGTGAATTGGTAAGATTTAGAAAGAGTGATGATGCCTTGATCTGTGATAGTGTGGTATCGTGTTGGAATGAAGTTATAATTTACTAATTACCAATACTATTACTAGCCACACATGGCGATGGTATGTATATTTTTTGCCTCCCAGACCAGTAAACTAATTTATTCATATTTGGTCTCTAGAAGTATGCATAGTGCCACAATGGTAAAAGTCCAACTCATGTGCCACTTTAGTGGCCCAAAGCTTCTGTTGATGGTGTGCCATGTTTTCACTAGACTTAACAGAACAATGAAAATTGATGAAACCAAATAGATGGTTCAAGTACTTAATTTAACAGTACTGGAATTATATTGTATCTTTCTTGAGGACCATATTCGTATTTGACAAAGTTTTGGCACTAATCCAGTTTTTACCTTTCCTTGCTCAACATTATCTAATGTCCATTGAACTGTCACAGATCTTAGCAAAAGAGGACAAGCACAAAAAGGAAGTCATGTTGACAGGTATCAATCGCATACATCCAGACTACATGGCCTTTAAACCGGAAAAGAGGATACAGGAGCCTGTTGAACAGCATGATAATGTTGTTGCCGAAGGTAGCGGCACAAAGCAATTGGAAGTGGAAGAAATTTATAAGCCAAGCTCTCATGTCAACCCCATATTTGTGGCTGTTGGAGCTGACACTGGGAAGTATTATAGTGCATCAGAGGCATCTGATGTAGTTTTCAGGTTTGACCCCAGAACAATAATCTATTCCTGTAGTTTACAGGCTCTGTTTATGAAGTGTGAAGATCTCAAATTTCTCATATTTCAATTAATTGCATTTTCTCCTGTGAATAAAGGTATGTTGAAAAGGAGAATTTGGTTAAGCCAACAGATAAGGCCAAAGTCATCCTGGATGCTACATTATGCGATGCTTTGTACAAAGGAGCTGTCAAAAAGGGTTCAGCATACCCAACTGAGATCCACAAGAAGGACTTAGGGTCAACATTTATAAACCGTATGCAAGTTCACCATAGAGTAGCGAGAGGAAACGAGGTGGTCGTTCGCAAGGGTGCCATACGGACTGTCCAAATCATGACAGAAAGAAGGCAAGGAAACAGGAAGATGACCCGAGTCTCTGGATTGGAATGCTTTTTAATGGATGCTGACTCATTAGCCTCTGAGCTACAGAAGAAATTTGCCTGCAGCACCACTACGGCTGAGCTTCCAGGTATTACTGACATGTACCCAAGCCCTGTTCTTCATCTATTTTTTGATAATGAACAAACTAGCAATGGTGCGAGCAGTAAAACGCATCACAATTTGCCTTATCATTTCAGGTAAAAAGGGTCAATACGAGGTCTTGGTTCAAGGTGGAGTCATTGAAAACCTCGCAAAGCACCTCGTTGACCATTATGGTGTTCCAAAGAGATTTATTGAGGTATATGACAAAACAAAGAGGTAGGAGGGGAGCTGACTTTCATGAGTTCTGGCAGTATTGTTGATAACTGATTCAGAATTGCATAGTAGAGTGCGAAAGTGCAAAACGGTCCCAGGACTGTATCCTGAGACTGCGTATCACCAGATGTTAGTGGGAAACAGCGCGTGCAATTATGAGGTGTTATCACCTTCGTTTTATGTCACTGCTCGCTAGACAATATGACTTTTGCTTCCGTAATGAGATTTTTGGTGTCTGCTCCAGTTTTCTGTCCATGAACTGGCTTTGTCAATCAATACATAATGGTCGGTAAAGATCTGACTAAATTTTGGTCGATCTCATGGTAACAAAAACTTGCAGGCGAAATGGGACTGAAAGCCTGAAAGTCGTGCATGGTGACGCATGCTCAAAGCAAGAGTGGAACAAAAGTGCCTCATCGTTCCGTACATACACGCAAAATGTGTATACGCTAATTGCTATGCTCATCTAGCGTGGTGGGTCCAGATTACGAAAAACAAATTATGGTAAGCTTTCTGCCGTAGCAAGAAAGCCCTCCAGAAAAAAGGAGGAAAGAAAGGAGAGGGGGAGTAATAGCTACCACGTGAGCTGCTGTCACCTATAGCACATCCAATCAATCGAAAACCAAAGCTGCTTGTTTAGTGTCCAAGTGATCAGATCTTTCGAGTTTGCCAGGAGAATAATATATGCATGGATGGAAAAAACCGTGGCATCATGAATCATGATTACGGTGACTTCTCTTCCTCCTTGATCTGTGCGGTGAATGATCCTCCTGACTGCTTCTTGATTGACTACATGCATGGGACCTCAAATCCGTAGTGTCTTCCCAGTCTAAAGTATCCTCTTCGCCATCACTGTGCTTCCTGTATTCGCTGTGACGCTTCTTTTTCCTACTACCGTTGTCATCCTTCGTTCCCAACTTAGTTGGCCTACTGCTGGACCTTTGATGCCGATTATCAGCATCTGAATGAGCATTATCCTTCCTTCCAAGCTTACCAACTCTACTGCTTGACCTTTGACATTGTGTTTCTGAATCTAAATCAACGTCGCTATTTGTGGCTAGCCATGTATCATCCGAGTCATCACAGTGATTATTGTGCTTTTGAGATTTGCCTCTTCCACTATCTTTTTCATGATAAGAGTGGTCTTCTATGTAACGTCTTGAGCTCCTTTTGGTGCTGTGCTCTTTTCCATGATAAGAGTCGTCTTCTATGTAACGTCTTGAGCTCCTTTTAGTGCTGTGCTCTTTTCCTGATGATTTGTGTGCAGTTGAATAGTGCCTTTCAGGATTAGGATCCTCCAACGATTGCCTCCTGCTCCTGTTGTGATCACCGTACCTGCCAGTGGACTTGCTGCCTGAAAGATTCTTGCTGGCACCTGCATCAGCGAATTTTGAAGGCCAATCAGAGGATCCAGGCTCCACGCTTTCTTGCCGTTCAGATCTGTGCTTCCTAAACTTGATTTCGTCATTGTCTCTTCCTCCACCACCATGGTCACTTTTATGTCTTTCTTCACGCTTATGCGTACGGGACCCTCTTTCATTTTCCATGGTAGAACAGTATCTGCCAGTGTAATCTTCAATCTCTTGGCCTTGTTGCTTATTTGCTGCAGATGGTTCTCTTCTGTGTCGACCGTGCTCATACTTCATGCTATGGATGCTGCATTCTTGCTTTGAATTTGAATAATCTATGGACAAGTGTCGTCTATGTGCATCTCCATCCCTAGATCTACTTGAAAGATACCTACAGAATTCAAATTATAATATTAGGCACCTCTCATTTTGGACTTCAGTGTAATAAAGATTGTAACGGATTCAGTGACTAACAGACAGTTCAGCATGTACCTATCATCGGAACTTCTCAGCCTTTCCCTATCTGAACTGTGTGACCATTCAAAGCCTGGAGTGTCACTCGCCTTGTTCAAGACAGCATCATCTGGCGGACCAAAAAGAGCAGCCATCTTCCGAGTCCAGTATTTAGGAGGAGGATTGTCCCAATCAGCCCACTCATAATCTCCCCCAGGGTTGCGAAAGCAGTGAATGAAATTACAAGCAACTCCATGTGAACATGTCTGTTAAACAAGAGAGATGAAACAGAGCACACAGATGATATTAGTCATCCTGAGCTAATCTGTCATCCTGAGCTAATCTCTCGAACTCAACGAGATTACTCCTCTAGCTCCAATGCTGCAAATATGCTTCATATATATTGAACAAAACAAAAGAAAATTGAGTCAAGGAGACAAGCTTGTAAACTTTAGGTACCTTGAATCTTGACCTCATGTATTCACCACATATCGCTGCCTTCCATCTTGTCACAGCAACAAACTCACATGTTATCTAAAGAACAGAAAAAATCCAAATTAAGCTTAGAAAAGAGTAGCATATGGAAACATGTTTAAAGGATTCGCAATGATGTACAAAAGTATTCAAAGGATGCTCTTGTTTCTACCAACTGTGCTCATATAACTAACAGTACATGGGAAGGAAATGAAAAATCACCTGCTTTCCAGCAAAATATCGCCCATTCATGCTGCTGTAGGCAAGAAGAGCTGAATCCAAGGATTTATAATGCACATAGACATTTCCTCGAAGATGGAATGATCCATTTCTACATACCTGAAATAATACAAGGAATTATTTATATAAGAAAAATATTACATATAATGCAAAATTCAGTGAAATAGATACCATTCGAAGATTTGAAGAATAATGATATTCTCAATTTGGTTAATTGTTCACCTGCAAATTAAATGCTTAGGCCAAGTTGCACAGCCTGAGAGAAAACTTCTAGTTGGTCGCAGGGTCAGCTCTCACCAGGATTTAGAAAACCACCATGCCTTTTTCTAATTCAATTTTTAAATACAGATACCTGGTTCCCAGTGTTAACCGCAAGGGAACCACCGGTAACCAGTGATAACAACTCGGTAACAGTTTCAATACAAATTTGTGTTCGAATTCAAGCTAACAAACCACACACGGTTGTTTTCTGATTTCTAATGAAAACCAGCACAGACCTAGTTCTGAGGTCTCTTTTCCTGTAGCGAACAACTTCAGTGGACCAGTATTACAGAGCGAAACAACACCTTGTATTGAATAATAGAGAGCCGGTCTGCTAATGCTAGTATATCTTCTAACCTAGAAGCTAAAAAAATACTGTCAAGCCGTAATCAATCACGCTGTACAAATTCTTCAAACTAACACACTAGGCAGCCAAAATCCCAAGAAGTAAGAACAAATTATCATCCTTGGAGAATTGAGACCAATTATCATGCAAAATTAGCAACAAAGTACTACACGTACAAGAGTCAAAAGAAACACTGGCAGATAGAAAATCATGTAATCTCAGTAGGAAAGGAAGCAAAAAGAACCTTGAAATTGACAAGTTCGCCAAATTTCAGAAATTCTGTATGCACGTCGTCATAAAATTCTTCATAGCTCTGTTCAATCTCTTCATCTGTAAACTGGAGAATATTATGCAGAAACTTATTAGTCCAAACGATGATGAAATCAACTATTTAACTGCAACTTCCATAATTTATGAAGCAAACACCATAGAAAATGCAAAAGGGAAAAACATATAATTAAAACAAGAAAAAAAAATAGGGGCTTACTTAAGCACAAGTTTACCATCAGTAACTAGTTTCTCTACTAAATGGGTTAAAAATAGATTCACCTGTCACCTAGTGATCGTCAAACACGCCCAATAAAAGAACAGCTCCTTGATAGTCAACATGTTAAAAATGCACAAATACTATTGGATTGTCAAGGAGCTGCTTCATCAATAATTCCCAAGACATGTTTGAAATTTCAAATATTGGAGATATTTCCACCCTTATAAAAGTTCAAAAAAACATTGAGAAGCTCAGCACCACCAACAACATGACAATTTAGGATACAGTAGCAGATCAAACTTCAGGGCGTCCTCAATCACGTGAAACCAACTGGGTTGATGACTGCTTGCCTCAAGATGGAATTCTGGGAGAATTACATCAAAGAACACACATTCTGTCGCAGGTCTGAGAGTAGCCAGCATGTCAAGAAAACACTTTCAAAGAGCAACAGGCATCTTTAACACTTGGAAGAAAAATTACAAAAGTACAGCATAAAGTAACAAGCTTAATAATTGGCATAATTGAGCATCAAATTATTATAACTATAATCATAAAAACCAGGAGTAGATCAGAAGAAGTCTTGTAGTGTGTAAAAACTGTCCATAACAGCAAGGGTTAACAACATATGAATGATGTGCCGAAACAAACAATAGTTTCAGGATACCAATTTAGTTGCAAGAGATTGTCCCCTAACAAACCTCAAGCCCTTCATCTTGCTCCAAAGCAAGGCCTGGACCATTATACATGTTTTTCATGAGCAGCGTGCATGATTTATCAGGATAAAAATGAACTCTGCTACAGCGCACTCCAAAGCGGCAAGCCGCTGTCTTCAGGTAAAATGGGCAATGGGCCTTATCCTACAGACAAAATAAATAGGAACCTTACATTGGTGCAAATGAAGGCAAGGATGTTAAGTATAAAATGGGATTTATTTTCTCTCCATTTTTGCAATAGAAGTGCATCTTTCCCTGTCATACTGAAAAAAGAATGATGGAGCATGCCTGTTCCGTTCCAAAATTTGGAGTCTCTTGAGCAACTTTCTCAAGTACTTCTTGAGCAGACAAGGAAGGTTCTCTCCTCTGAGAAGCGATAGCTACAGACTGAGGTGGGAGTGGATTTGATGTAGGTCTCTCTTCCTGCGAGACATTGAGCATGATGGCCTTTTAAGAAAGTAAGTTCAAATTTGGATTCTCGAGCAACAGTAAAGAGCCAACAAAATGTAATCACAGATAGAAGTTGGACCTCTTTAATTAGTGGTTTATCCTTGGGTTTCTTTGGTACTTTGACTTTGTTCTTCTTCACAATGATCTCATTTCCTTGCCATATGATCTCTGCCGGTCCATCTTCAACATACTCCCATTCCTCATCTTCTTCAGACTCGTCTCTCTGGTCATTCTTACACTGAAATAGCCAAGATAAAATCATAATTAGTACCCATTAGCATGTATATCCAAGGTAGTTTTCAAAACATTAGATCAGCTAGTAGAAACTTTTCTGATGAAGATTAAATAAATGGATTGAGTTACCAAACAACATACACACATGATACATCAAGAGGATTAAACAGATCCAGTGGACAATCAGAATCTGCAAATGAGGTAACTAGTTACTTGCCATTAGTGCCATAGACCAAGCATCACTGTCTCAACACAGTGAGCTTCCAAGGAGCTGAGAAGTGTAATGGGCTAGGTCAGAAGCCAGCTTATCCTCTTTGGTCTCGGCATCCCTAGATCCCCTACTTATTGTCAATCATATTCCAATCCTCTCCAAAACACCTGTGTAATTTGTATCCTGTTTTTGTATGTAAAAAATGGCATCAAACGTTCCAACTACCAACATTCTACAGGTGGCGTTAAAGACTTAAAAATTCATTGTCAATCAAGCAACATACTCATCAAACTGTCCCATGAACTACAGATTACCGCTATTACGAATTAAGCGTACAGGCTCGTCACAGCTACAGGAACGAAGCACGCGTCGATTTTGATTTTTAAATAAGCATACAACTGGCTAATATCTCTAGTTCGAACGGAAGATGCTAAGGAATTGGGGCAAGTGAGTAGAAGAATACCTTCTCGCGGGAGGAAGCTTCGGGAGCCCTCGCCTCCTCTTCCGCAGCTGCCTTCTCCGCGGCGCGCGCGGCGGACGACTCAAGCCAGCGGCGCTCCGCGTCCTCGAAGGCTCGGCGCGCGCGCTCGGAATCTTCGGCCTCGGCCTCCTCGAGCTCGCGGAGGCGGCGCTCCTCCTCGGGGTCGGCGGCGAGCGCCTCCGCGGCAGCCCGCGCGAGCGCCGCGACCTCCCTCCGCGCACGGCGGCGGCGCTGCTTCTTCCGCTCGCTCCGCCTTTCCCTCCTCGTCGACGCTGCCGGGAGATCGGCGGCCGCCGCGGACATGGCTGCCGGGAGGGAAGCTCCTCGATGCACTCGGCCTCTCGGTGGGGTCGTACGGAAGACGGTGGCGAAATAGCCGTCGGCGCAATGATACTGGTGGGCTTTCTCTTTTGTCAAATTACTGATTTGGGGCCGCAGAAAATGGGCCTGGTCATTCATATCGCGTAGCTAGCCTGGCCCATAACTCTCGGACGTCCGTCCAAGCTCGAAAAAAAAACTCATCAGGATAAAAAGGCTCCTGTCTTTTTCTCAGAAGGAAAAAGAAAAAAAACTCGTCTTCAAAAGAAGAAACGGAAATGTTATTATGTGGTTGCCTCTACAAGTCTTTCTCGTGGACTCAAGTAAAATACCAACACGCGAAAAAGGGATACCACCACCTAAGTATAGCTGGCTCATCTCTCGTCATGCCATTTGCTTGTGCGCGCGGACCCCAAACCCCAACAAAACCCCTCAACCACCGTGCTGCCTCAGCCGTGATAAATCTCACTTTCACACTCCTCTATGGGTAGGACTTTGTGCTAAACTTTTCAAAAGGTGTGAAGCCTCATTTGAAAAGCTTGAGAGGTGGATTTTTTGTTGTTGAACTTTTTTTCCTTGAAGATAAAAGAGAAAACTTTAGTTTCCCACGAAAAGAATAGAGTTGAAATGGCAATTGAACGTTGCACAAATCCGTTGAAAGTTTCTAAATCAAGACTAAAAGGCACCGAATCCTCTAGTCGATGGTTGAAAATTTTGAACTGAAAGATTATTTTTCAAGTTAGATCGGCAGTGATGTGATGCGGTCACAGGTGCTCTAGCTGCTGTTGTTAAAATTGCAAGTCCTCAGATTATTTTTGTAGGTAAGATACCCATCCAAATACCTCTTTTAGATGAGGTTAAGCCTAATTTTAGGACTCCTCCACGCTGAGTTTTGTTGGTAAGATACCAACATTCTACATGACAAGCTGATTAACAGGAAATTCCAAGCGAGATTGTGATTACATGCAGATATTCAGTCCACATGTGATTCTTTTGGTACGGAAACCAAAATATCTACAAGCGTGCAGATTATTATTCAGTTTTCTTAGCCTGCATGGTGTCCTAATTAATAAAGAGTTCTCGTTATTTTTGTAAAGCCTCACGTAAGCTCTAAACGTGCAGGGCGTTTTGTTGATTTGAGTTGTAACCGAGTAGTACTAGGGATAAGATTTGAGTCGGCCATAGGCCTAAGTTGCGTGTCAGCCACATAAAAGGCGATGTCTACGGCACAGTAGGGAGATTGGTTTTTGGTCGAGTTTAAATAATCGAGAGTCAGAAATACAGAAAAGCAATAATACGAGTTGTACCAAAACTTAGTGTTTTTTGCGCATCCTAGAGAGGTGATTGTTTCTACTGTGTGTGTGATTAATTCCTTCGTCAATTCCTCGTGAGTTTTATTCTTCGGTTTCTTGCATCTATCGTTTGATCCGAAGAGCTACTACTTCTTAGACCTTTGTTGGTGCTGAAAGTACTATGAAAGATCAGGCCAACACAGATCGAACCTCGTCTTGAGGTTCGCTTCTCATCATAATGTGTCAGTTGTCAAGGGATGCGGCGGGCGGTGATAGCACCACTGTCAACGGATTTTGGTGAGAGGGGCGCAATTAGCAGAGATGAAAGTAGCAAGAAGGTGGCTTTTTGAATAACATGTGAATTTTGTGATAAAAATAATAATAATATCTGATTTGTATTTTAAAGTATTTGTGATTTTATAACTATGAATAAATTATTCTATAAAATTTTATGGTTAAGATTTTGACTTTTAGAAAGCATGTGTGTCTTATTAATTTTAACGAATGGCAATTCCATACTGAACATGGTTGTATCTAGATGCAATGTTGGGTGCTCGTGAGGCCCCCTTTACCATGTGGATTAGCACACATGTCATATTCTCAACTCTCGAGACAATGCTCGGTGCTGATGTGTCGTCATTGACTTGTTTGTTACGTTTTTAGTTTCTTTCACGTACGTGTGTAGTCCTTCTCTGCTGAAAGAACCTTAATGATTAAGATATTGTCTAGAGGGGAGTGAATAGGCTTTTAAAATCATTTTTGAATTTGGCTTAATCCTAATGTGGAATTGTAGTAATCGGATTTTCACAAGCTCAAATCTTATTATGCTAGTCTTTTATGTGAATATAAACACCCTATGTGAATATATCAATATTAAGGGTACAAAGGTGATAAACAAACATTTAACTTCTATAAGAGATATACAAGTAATCTAGTGCAAGTATGAAATGCAATAAATAAAGGAGACAAGAGACAAACAATGTATGACCCGGAATTCGGATATCCACCAATATCCTACGTCTTCGTTTGAGGACCCGATCACGCTTGATCAAAGGTGGGCTCTCTCTCAAGCAGCTTCCTCTCGAGGATTCTCCGGAGTCTCCCCGATCACTATGGTTAGCTCTTTTCTCCACTCCCGGAGATGGTGAACTCTACAACCACTTCACAATATCCTAAGCCTCCTCACAAACTTCTCGAGAAGATCACCGAGCCACCACCACCAAGCCGTCTAGGAGTCGGTGGCCTCCAAGAGTAAAAGACTATTGGACTCTTGCTCGAACACAATCGATGCCGAATGCTCAACAATGTAACTTATGCACAAAGGTTTCCCTCACTTCTCACAAATGGCAACACATGCACTTGAGGCTTTGGAGAGGGAGGAGAGCACTAGAGTTGTTCACAAATGAAGAATAGAGGCACAACTCATATCTCAAGCCAACCCAAGGTGGAGACTATATATAGCCAACCTTAAAAACTAGCTATTGGAAAGAAATATGGGTAAATCCGGATAGTCCGGACTTAACCCGGACCCTCCGGGTACACATCAACGGTCAGAAAAGTGACCGTTCAAAAATCCGAACCTTTGACCCGGACCCTCCGGGTTGAGGTCCGGGTTGTCTAGTACAGATCCGGACCCTCACCCGGACCCTCCGGGTGACACTCTGGTAACCTTCTGTACAACCCGGACCCTCATCTGGACCCTGGCCCGGACCCTCCGGGTTCAACCCGGACCCTAGCCCGGAGGGTCCGGATTTTCCAAGACGGCAACTCCCACGGAGCACTCAATGAGCCCGGATCACTTCCAAACAAATCCGAAACACCTTGACTCAACCCGGAACACTATAGGGGCTTGCCTTAGGTCATATACTCCGAAAATGAACCTCTCAGAGTCCACGAACCTAGCCGATCAACCAAACCACTTAGGTTGGTAGGATTACGCATGCCTAGACACCAAGTCTAAGGACAACACACGCAACATCGAACATCGAATTACACCCGAAGCCTCCGAGAATTCGCAGCTTGGAACCTCCGGACACACTAAAACACTGAGTTCTAGTACCTCCACCACAAAGGAAACACGACGATATGCAACATATGCAAAGACTTGAGTACTCGACACATGACGTGAACAAGTTAATCATCCGATAGCCCTTCTTTATAGTACGCCTATCTAACTTATAATCCGGTCTCTCTCCAAACCCCTTAAGACCGGTTAAACTAGGAAAATCTAGTCTAGGCATACATTTGCCTTGCGTATTTCATTTGAACTCGATGATGTCCATCTTCCTTGCTCTAAGTGGAATCACCTTGATCATCGTCACCTCATGAAGTTAGCTCCCCCATAATCCTCATGGGGAAGTTTTCTCTTGAAATTATCTTCATTTGTTCATCTTTACTTGATGGATCCGAAAGCCTCAAGCATATGTCTTCGCATGATACCAATCTTGAGTTTACCATGATGACCATCAACTTATGATGCCGTCCTCTTATGGGCACATACGATCAACCTCTCGATGCTTGCCCATGAGTGGTACCTAACCATCAACATACACATAGTACATAGCACATAGCGTTAGTTCATATAATGCAATACACAATTGCTTACCATCACTTGATCATATGAAGCCACCACTAGTGTTCTTCTCTTAAACTCCCAGCTTCATGTCTTGATTACCATGGCTCAACACATGAGTCTACTCTTGATCATCTTGGGTTCAACATATGAACTTCTTCATCTTGGTCAACTTCACTCTTACACTATAACTTCATCTTGATCTAATACGGTTCACTCCTTGAACCCATATCTTGATTCTTGAAGTTTACTTCTTGATCGCTTGATGCTTCACATGATTTGATGGACTTCAATACATGAATCCATCTCCCAATCATCACATGCATCATTGATCTTGGGTTTCACGGGCTTGTAGGATCATTCTGTTGATGTAACCCTACAAAGTGGTATTAACGCTTACACGTTCCAACACTCAAGAAAATGGTTAGTCCATAAAACCCGTTTGTCATTAATCACTAAAATCACACCTAGGTTAGATTAACTCTCAATCCACCGTAAACCACATAAAGGGCTAGGTGGACTTTTATCTGCATATACGGATCCACTCCACTTAGCAGTTATAGAAAAGTATATCATCACTTATTTTTTATGCTTTATGGTAGAGAAAATGTATACGTCAATTTCATTTGATAAACGATAGAGAGCTAAGTAAAAAGGGTTCTCAATGTCTTTTAGAAACTGCATGTGAGGGCAGGGTTTTGTGGGAGCAGGGTGGGTGCACCTATGAAGGAGATATAGTACACATGCATAATTTAGAAAATCAAAAAAATTCATAGTACTATAATGCGCTAAAGTAGGCGTACATGTAACATTTGGTGCAAAGATACAATGACGTGTACATTGTAAAAAAAAGGATTGACTAATAATGTGTATAAATGTCTTCTTTTTTCACAGTGCACAAAAAATCGTATTTTTAAATAAAATATTGCATGCACGCTAACATTTACATGAACTGGTCCTTTGAATCTTCAGTTTTACTTTTAAATTTTACAAGTGCCTAAACTCAAACGGGTGTAAATGAACGTTTACCAGGGATTTGTCAAACGAAGAAGTCAACGATCTCTCGTAAAGAGGCTGATTTTGGCGTGTGATCCTGAATTCCAGATCTACTCCCCACTCGCACGCGCGCTTCGCAAGGACGCTTTGCGTCCCGCTCTCGGCAAATGCACCTTCCCCGACAAAGAAGAAGAAGGCGGAAAAACATTTCCTCCGCCGCCCTCGCCTTCATTTTCTTCTCTTTCCTCCCCTATTTCTCTCTCTCCCCCCCGTGTCAGCTCTCGACTTCTCCTCCCAACACCGATCTGCGCCGCCGCTCCGGCGCCGCTCGCATTCCCATGAACGGCGGCGCCTCCCCCTAAAATATCCTTCTTGTCCGTGCTCTTCTTCGCTTAATCCGCCACCGCCGCTCCGGCCCCCGCGGCCTCGGGTGCCCTGTCTCTGCCCGAATAGCGATCTGTCCCACACTCGTCTCTTGCCAATTGGGTGTATGATTCGAGTGGATTGGCGCTAGCTCTTTGCGTTGAGATCTCTGCCTCGGTTCTTGCGGTGTTAGGTGTACAGGAGAGGTATCTTTATTTCGCCGGCGTTACTCTAGTTTGGGTCAGTAGAGCCCGGAGTTTTATCTATTCAGTCGGGAATCCACTGAGAGTGGCGTCAGTTCTTGCGGACTTAGGTCGCGGGGAGGCTGAGGACCAGTGCTTGTTCTTGTTCAGTTGGCCTGTAAGACCGTTTGCTTTCGCTTACCATTAGTGACCGATTTTACTTTCAGCATTTGTGATTTGCGGAAACCGGAGTCTTGTGCTTGCCCTTACTTCATCCACACTAAGTTGCTGCCGCTAGTTGGTTCATCCAAATTTCCTTTGTTCCGTATCATATGTTTTGCGCATAGGAGATCGAGACACAGCAGAAGAGCCCACAGGATCTAGGAATGTTAAGTTCATCGGGGTAAATTAGAGAGTTTGGGACCAGTTTTTGGATTCCATAAGTCAATTGCTCTCGTTTGTCGCCGGTAAAGCATTTTGGTTTGGTCATGTCTTGTACCTCCCCAGATCCACCGGACTACTGCTCGGCTGCATCGCCCGAGCTTAAGCTATACCAAGCATTCATCTTCTCTGTGCCAGTTTTCTTCACATTCGTCTTGCTTCTCTTCTTCTACTTATTCTACCTCCGGCGCCGCAGAGCGAATTGGCAGTCCTTGCGGATGAGGGCTAATAATTTGATACGGGGAGATAACCCCAGGGTAAGTTACCCTTTGTGATTCTTCTGATCGATAGGTTGGTTTGCAAAATTATTAGTGTGTCAGGGATCTTATTGTTTGATTTGTCCTGCGTTGGACACATGGGTTTGTAGTTGGAGTGCGGCATAAAGAAGGAGGTGCGGGAAATGTTGCCGGTCGTGGTCTTCAAGGAGAGCTTCTTGATCAGGGAAACACAGTAAGTGATCCACTTCCAATCTCCTCAATGCTGTTCATATCATGTTGTGCTAGAACATTTATCTCATCCATTGACAATCACTCATCTCATTCTTCTGTTTTAACATGTCTTGGTCCTTTTTGTGTCAAGGTCATGAAGTTATATTTTTTGTTTTAGAAAAAATTTGGTGGTATATACTGTCCATATATGTGCAGCTTCTGTCTATTTGTCCCATCAGTAGCTCATGAATTATCTCTGTAGTGGACGCCAGTGTTCTTAATCAAGGCTGCTAGAGCCTGAAGCTACATATTCATCAGGTAAGGCAATAAGGTAGCCGACCCTCTCTGTGTATCAAAACTACTAGCCTGCATCTCAGTGCTCCCGAACCATATATACACTTAAATGCAAGATAGCCGGTCGTTAACCGCTATTTAGACCACTGATGGACGGCATCTGTAAATTTGAAAAATTGTTGAACAGAAGCAAACAATGCAGATGCTGCAACAAATAGGATCCTTCAATTGGCACAAGGTTGATTAGCTTAATTAATGTGTGTAGTAGTTCCAGGCTTCCAGCTTTCCATAAGTAGTGGGAGTGCTAGATTTTCATGTGTAATAGTAGGGTTTAATGAAGTGTTGATGGACTAACTTTTTTCAAAAACAAATGTTGATGACATCTCTACAGTCATGAGCTTAGGGTAACAAAAATGGATGACATCATTTGCTAAAAATATCTAAGGATTTTATGTTGACAATCTATTTTATCGTTGTGTTATCAAGGAAGAAATGTGTATTTACATGTGTGCGCGCAAATAGTGTACTCTCAAGAGTGACAGGACACAGAACGCTTTAATTGCAATCAGTTGAAAGTAATTAAAACTACCCATGGATTGTGAGGCTCGCTGCTACTAATATGCACACAGTACAACATATTTGAAGAAACCAACATAAGTGCGAGCTTTCCAAGCTATGGTCTCAAATCCCCGAAAAGACACCTGCATGAATCATCAGAAGGTAGGCAAGCCCAAGTTCTAAGAATTTTTTCAACAAATATGGCAATCCCTGTTGGGTAAACCACTAGAAATCACATACAGGTTTTTTCTGAATCACTGGATGGAAGTGCATGAAGAGAAAGCACTGAACACCAAACCGCACGAGTTATCTCTCAGATCGTCAGATCTTCTGGATATGAACTACCTATAGATGAGTCAGAGTTAGTCCCTTCGAGGTTAATGCCTGGCTGCCTGCAGATGATTTTACTCGAGTGTGCACCTGGATGCAGGAATATGTTGCCGGTTATGCAGAAAAACAAAGGATTAGTAATGCCACATTACTTTGTTTTGTCCTCTCACCATTACAATTTAGATTATTGGTTACATGGTATTCTAAAGCTTGTTTATCCTCTTGAATCTATATAAAAGACAGTATATTACTTGCAATAATGGTGTAGCGCCTTCCCTGAAACTTTCTTATTTCACGTGCCTTATATTTTTTGACTGTTTTACTTACACATTTCTCTCTACCCCTAGATCTGGACACAATTATCCATTCCTTTCTGCTGCCATTTTACCCTGCATTGTTTTGTTTTTGTTGGTTATCTTTTGTTGAACACTTAATCATTCTTTGCCAGATGCTCTGTCTGCTTAGCAGACTATCAACCGGATGAGCGGCTTCAGAGAATACCCCCTTGTGGTCATACCTTCCACATAGATTGCATCGACCACTGGCTCTCAAAAAACACTACCTGCCCCCTTTGTCGAGTATCGCTCCTTCCAGCCCCCAAAACTGCCAGCGCTCACCCAACAGATTTGGAAGCACAAACCATCGGAGAGGACAGCTCCTTGAATGTACAGTATCAGGAGGGCCTCGGTGATGAAGACACACGACAGGAAGATCAGGTAGTGGACCAGGGTGCTGAAAGCCCGACACATCAGGGCGAAGAACAACGGAGTAACACAGAGGCATCAGTCAGGGTTGTTGTTGAGCCTCAAGCAGACGCCGAGGGGTCTCAGAGTGCAACCTGCCTGCCCTGTAAACCGAAGAAATGATGCTCTTCTTATGTACTATTTTTTGTAGTGTTGTATTTTTAGCTGCTTAGCCCTAGGAGGATAAATAAGAGGCGCATGAAGATCTCCACTAATGATATGTACTCATTTTACAAAAAGAAAAACAGGTCCAAGAAAAATGTCTAATCTAGTACTGAAGATGGAATTTCCTCTGGTTCATAGTTCTTCAGAAACTGAGAAGTGGCTGTAATGTTTGTGTTGGATGTTGATGCAGAGCCACGGATGGTTAGGAAATGAAATTGGCAACCCCTTTGAGTTGTGTTCTCTATGACAAGTTTAGCTATGCATGTGTCGTTATAATCTTGACCTTAAATTGGGCGAGGACACAACCTTTACACTGGTTTTCCACACCGTGTCTGTGTTTGAGATCTCTTGTCCCTAACTCCGCCCCCTTCTACCGGGCCTCATCAGCCCCTCCCCTTTCCTTCTAGGCTCGCCGCTGGCGTTGAGTAGGACGAGGATCTCATCTCTGTGCAGTAATAGCTAGGTTAGCTCTAGATCTAATAGTTTTTAACTCCCTGTGGTGTGCTTCCTTCCACCGACTTCTGTCTCTGGCCAGGCCCCAAGCTTCTCAAGGCTGATGCTTTGATCTGTGGTGGTATACATCACTATGGCAGCATGGAAGTAGCATCACTTTTGTGTACAGAGGACGACCCTCTCTTTGCAACGAGCTCCATCATCATTCGTGGTGATTGTTTCAACTATGCCCGTTGTCGGAGACCAAGGTGAGCTTTAGCCCCCTCAAATAATCAGCCCGATGTCGATATGGCGTTGGTCTCCTTGGTTCGCGTCGCTTCCTCTTTTATGGGGAATCGTGCTATCTTCCTTCCACCCCTTGCTTCTTCTGATGATGCCCAAGATCGAAGACATCACCGGCTCTGGTGGCGGTCACTGGGACTAAGGGCCTTTAAATCGCATGTTCCCGGTTATCTTTGGTCTCTCCATCGGCCGACTCGCGGGCCCCTCACCATGCCATCGTCAAGCTCCATGGAGACCTTCCCCAACCTCCAAGATGCAGAGGTCCTATCTTCACGCTGCCCATGGTGGAAGCCAACGACTTAGTTGCTATCTGTTGTCCCAGGCATCAATGGTGTGCAGGAGCTCTGCCAACGGCAACCCCATCGCCTTTAACACTGCCGAGCCATTCGAAGGACCCAGTTGCTTTTCTTCTTTCACATAAAGGATCTTAAGTGCAAATTTCAGTGGTGTGCCCGTAATTTTTATTTTTTCTTCGTATCCTCTTGTAAACAATTGTGATGTAACTACACCTCAGGTGTAATCCAGAACATGCAGGCCCGAGGACCTTGTCCTTAAAAAAAAAGGAAAAATTGTGCGAGGACCATCACCACAAATATAGTGTTGCAAAAAATCTATGAAACACCCACAGCCCAATAAGCAGCAACAAACCAACACAACAGCTACGGCTAACCACCCGCCGCGTTCACAACATATCATCATAATTCGAGTGATCCCGGCCGTAGCAACACTAGCACCGCACGTCACCACCACCCAGAATTCCCTCGTGCCGGGGGACCGGTCAGAGCAATCATTCCGACAGACAAACCTCCGTCTAGATTGGAGATCAGTAGATCATCATCAAGGCACATGGTTGCTCCACGCAGGCAAAAGCACAAAGAGGCTCATCACATGGCTACTCCACTAGCACAGAAGGAAGAAAGAATGGGCATCGCAATGATGAGAAGAGCATCAGAAAAAGCGCGGCATTAGTTCAGTTCAGTACTTCAGTCATATGTACAAAATGACACAGAAGAAAGCAGCAACAAAGCACAAGCACCAATAGCGATGTTCCAGTTTCCAGAAGCACAACACCAACCACCAACCCAAGCACGGCAGCACACGGGACAGTTAAAAAAAGGATGTTGCTGGAATAAAACAACACTTTGCACGGCGAGGAACATGATGCTGATATGTACTACTGAATAACAATACTAGATACTCCTATTTACTGGTGAGGAGACAAGGCCAGCGGGCGAGAGAGCGGCGCGGCGACAGTGGCGGCGGCACCCTCCATCTTGCAGTTTTTACCAGTCCTCTTCCCTCAACCAAAACCGAGTACTGGACAAGAATGCCATGGGTAGTACCAAATACAGCAAATAAAAAGATGGGTGGATGTCACCGAGAATGGCATGTGATGCACTGCTGACTCACAGCCATCCTTGTTGGCAAGGGACCTCACCGGTCCAATTGCAGTCATGACGCACGGATCAAGGTAGATGTGGACAACGTCCTTTGGGTCCACGAAGCAACCAACGATAACTCTTCGCAGTCTCAAGAATCATGGGCATTGGCCCCCATGATCAACATCCCAAAAAAAAGGAGAGAAAGATAGGGCCGAGTTAGCATTCAGCAGTCCTTGTTATCGGTAACTTGGGCATTATTTTCCAAATCACTCTGCGGCATGTCAGATTCGGGCGATACTTTGTTGGGGCTTGGCTTGATGGTGTCACCAATAACCGGCAGCTTGGCCTTGTGAGTCAGATGCTTCGCCTCCTCGTAGGAGTAAATGTATATCCTTTTCACCATGCTGCAGAACTCACTGCAGTAGCAAATGTGAGCAGTTAGGACCTGAAAGGATTTCAAAACATAACTAGTTGCAAATCAATGTAAGGGTACATACTTCCAAGGGTCATCACCAACCAGCATCATATCATCCTCATCATCTGTGTAAACAAGCTTCCATTTCTTGAGGGTGGCAGAGAGCTCTCCCTGGATATCAAACATCTCTTCTAATTTGACGTGAAGATCGTCATATCCATGCAACCTTGTCAAGTCCACTGCCCTTCCAACTGCCATTCCTTGCATAATTACCTGCAGGATGAACAACTATCAATTACACTGCCATCTACTACAGGATTTTGAACATCGCCCAGAAAAATAATATAATAAGCCATTATCACCTTGGTGCAGCTCCTCAGTTGCCTACTCTGAGTCTCGTGAGGTGAATGCTCACTGCTTGCTGCTGGAGCATCGGATTTGCTGACATGGGATGGTTGCGACAGCTGATCAGACTCGGCATCTACTGATGCAGCTGGTTGTTCTTGACAAACACCAGAAACAGTTACCACTGGTGATGTTGCTTCCACTGCAGAGCTTATTTCAATTCCAAATAATCTGCAGCCAGCAGTAGTAGGTTCTTGCTTCCTTTCAGATGGAACATTGTTGATGCTAGCAGAGTAGGAGTCAGCTCTTGTGTCTCGCATTGGCCAATAAAAATGGTTGTTGGTTAGAGTGGACGGCTCATTCTTTGTATTGAATCCAACACTCAGTGATGATGAGAAGATTGAATTGGGGCTTGACGGATATAATTCTTGAGTTCTCTGTAGTCCAGAAAATGAGAATGTTTGAGTAGACTCAGCCGGGGACTTCCACAAACCTAAGATAAATAAAGAAGAGGTTAGTGCAAAGCAACCAATATTTTAAACAGTACACCTGATAAGGTTTCTATTCCTAAACTGAGTACTAACGTCATGAAGCAGAACATAATCTGTAGCAACAGCTTAGTGACAACATACCAAAGACTGGAGGGTGTTCTGGAGCAACCGAAGGTGGAGCAGGAGGTCGTGCACGTTTATGTCTTGCAGGCGGCTGAGGCGGCGGTAGATTAGTTGTGACAAGTGGTTCCAGTTCCCATGGTGAAACTCTATCTGGACGGGGAATAGCAGAAGGCTCATCCCATTGGACCTGTCAGTGGTGAACATATGGATTGAGATCTTGGAAAGTATATGAGAAGACATGAAAATACAACTGTAACTATGTAAGCATTTTGTAATGCATGTATTTCCTCAAATACTTCATTGTCAGGTGCAAAGGAAAACTGAATTCTGCTCGCAAAATCTAAAAATCTTGAGTACCTTCAAAGATCTCCAGACAGAATCTGCCCATGGCGACGTTGACATGCTCCCCACACCAATAATCGTCCCATTAAACCTGTAACCCATTAAGACAACATTTATCAGATGTGCCCGCTCAATTTCTGAGTCAATGGAACATCGGTGTATGGAACATAAATCTGAAATCACCTTCTTTCAGGAGCCTCATCACCCTCAAACCTCATCTTAAACCTCATTCCAACAGATGTCTTGTTATTCTTAGCTTCAAGGTACTTGTTAACACTGACGACAAACTCGGATCGACTTGTTCTGAAAACCAAATTAGATGAGTAGTGTAAATTTTGCTGCATAAGTTTACAACGAACACATATTTGACATCTCAATACCTAATAGGACTAAATTTGTTTAGTACAAGAAACAGAGCATGATAGGGGAAAATCACAAGACATACATTCATAACAAGGAAACATTGTGCAACACTAGCGATTGCATATAATGCTATAAACACTCAGGTGAACAAGGAAAAAACATCCAGCTTATAAAGTTGAAACACATGGAACAGGAATCGAAGGGGTCACTTCAGGGAAACTGATAACAGCACATATAGTTATTTTTACATAGTAAAGCACACCATAGCATACGTAAATGCCAAAGGTAAAGAAAGCATTGCACTACAGATGATATGAAATGAAAAGGATAGAACCTGGGTTTATAGAAAACAGAAAAGAGAGTTCCAGTAGAGATGGCATGGGATGCAGTTGCCAGGACTCCGAGATGCATGCTGTGGCTTGATATCACTGATGACGGCATGTTGTTTAGTTGCCTCATCAGCCTCCTTACACCAACTCGTAGATCTCCATTCTCACCTCTGTTAGACGAACAACAGTTAGCAGCAGTAATGAAAATATAAGGTTCATCCAGAACTCAGCAGATCCAGGATAAAGCTGCAAATGTGTCAAGTGGATTCAAAGTGCAATGTAATTGCTTGCATACCTCAAGAAGATAAATGCATCACCAGCAACCAATCGTTTTGAGCTAACAAAAACACTCCAGCCAGTTGTAAGTAGATGCCTCCTAGGTTGTCCTGGGAGAAGCAATAACAAAAACCTTAAATCACTGTGAAAAGCATCACTACATGCCCATATGCCACCTTAACATCTTGTGAACTTTTTTTGTGGATACTAGAAGGGAGGTAAATTCAATTGAAACAAAATACTGCACAAAAGCTGCAATAACAATATAGTAGCACTAAAAAACTGAAATAGTTTTAAGCAGGACGGTGATATTACAAACTCGCCTCGGAAGATGTGACGGAAATGCCATTCATTTGCATGGAGATCTTTCGCTACCAGTTCTTGCCATGGTGGATTCTGAGTCATATCCTACAATAAGACCATACCACGTACAACAGATGTTAAGTATTATGATTACATAAAGTGGATGCAGTTATATAATGCTCTTTATGCTAACCAGTGGGGGCAAACATTCTTCAGCATGCCTCCTAAGAACTGAGAATCCACCATGGGTGCTCGTATCTGAAGCAGTCAAAGTTTTGCAGAAGGAGTGGGCATTGCACTTTTCAGGTTCATGTGGCTCAGGATCTGCGCTGGTGGGTTCACTTTGCTATCAAGTGAAATTCAAGGAAAATGAATCAGCACAAACTTATAAAAATGACCATGCAATAGATTTAGATAAGTCAGTCACAGTAAAGCAAATATTACATGATCTGAGTAAGAGCAAAGTTGAAGAATTAAATAAAGCTGACACGAGCAGAAGAGGAAGCCACGATCCAGAAGGAAAATAAATAAGAAAGCCTACTCACATCTGCTTCTGGTTGCAGCATAATTTGAGCATAAACTTCATCGGAATCAGTTTCAGCCTGCATTCCAGAGGAAAACCAGTGAGCAAACCACAGGATCTCAGCTACACTATCACTAGACATTCCAATTAAACTTACGTGAAGGGACACTACAGCAGACCAAGAGAGGGGGAAATGCTTACCCTAAGTTCTACATTAACCACCTTGCACAGGATCTTAGATGGTAGATTAAACAAAGGCAAGTGCTGGTCAAGCTGTTGATCTGTAGATGCCTCAAGCTATAGAAGAAACATTTGATGATAAGTTCAAAGACAAGATACTGAAGATAGATCCAAAAAAAAGCTGTCTTTCCGCAGAAACAAAACCATAGTGCCATTCTAACATAAGGAGCAAGCAACATTTTATAATACAAACAGCTACTGTTTAAATAAGCAGCAGACTCCTTAATTATGAGGCATCAAGAAGGGCACACACGCATGTCGGGAAATGTACCTGTTCCATATGCCCCTGGGGGAAGTAGTAAACCCGCTCGCCTTGGCGAGGCACTGTGACCAACGGCCCAGCACAAGCATGCCATAGCTCCCTGTACAATGCATCACTAAAATTCCCTACACAAAGGCATTTGATTTCATTAAAAGAAAAATCATCATGAGAGCAAGGCATACAAATCAAGGTACATTCCCCTTATTTTATAGCAAACTCTAAATGTTGATCATGAGTTAATTGAACATAATTACTACCTAGAGTAGCACTGCATGCATAGATCCACCACTTATCCATTTGCATCTACGTGGTAGCACCAATTCTCAAGATAACCACAAGAATTTTAGACCAAACACACTGTAACTCGACAAATGGAACCGGATTTCAGGTCTGTAACTGCGTATTTATTTTCTCATTTCACAGATCGGGATTCGCAAGCATCCAAAAGGGAGTAGATAACGTTATCGGCCAGGCTAGCAAAATCGAAAATTCTCAGACGAGCTAGACAAAAGCAGCAATCCATCAACCTAAACAACAATACCGGTAAAATCCATTTTTTTTACTAGAAAAATGCTGAGTCGCCTCGAATTATAAGAATTTCACGACTTCTCTTCCTCACAAACGAGTCAACTAGCCAAGTCCACGTCTCTCCTCCCGTAACATCCACCCAGGAACTCATTACTCCCCACAGAAGCTCAATTCAAGCAGAACAAGCCCATGAAACGCACGGAAATCGAGAAACAGCAAGGAAAGCCAAGGAGCCGAACCTGAGCCACCAGCAGCGCCGGAATTCGACATCTCCGCCGCCCACCCGAGACAAGCCCGCGGCCAGAATTCAGCAGGAGCAGACCGATCTGCTCACCCCATACCCAGCTCCACAGATCTGGCACCGCGGCGCCACCGGAACACCAGTCAGGCCCCGAGAGACGCACAATTCAGAGGAGGCGAGGCGGGAGCCCCGAGATCTCACCAGGGCGGCGCGTGCGCCGGCGAAGAGCGGCTCGGCGGGGGATCCCGCGGTGAGGCGGGGGCGGGGGCGGGGGCGGGAGGTGCTCGCGGAGGCCGGAGGCGGGTGAGACGGGCGGGCGGGGAGGAGGCGGTGGTGTGCTGCGATGTGCTGTTTTTTTCTTTACTGGCTAGCTTAGCGGGAGCGAGCGAGCGAGCGAACAGCGCGGCAGCGGGAGCAGAGGGGGCAGTGCGGTGCAGGGTTGGGTGGGTTGGTGACTTGGTTTGCTTTATTTTGTTCCGTTTTTTAATAGAGGGGAAAAATGTGCGGGATTTCGGGGGGAGAGAGGCAGGAAAGGCATGACTGCACGGTAACGCCTGTTTAAGGGGGCATTAGTAGTAACGGTGCAGGGATGGCTGTGTGTAGGGCTATGGGTACACAAGGAGTGCACCCTACCAGTAGTTCTTTGTGATTAGCAACCGCGCACATGTAACACACGTTTTTCATAATATATATTATAGAGAATATATGTGTACTTACATATACTCAAAGGAAAAGATCACATTGAACTTATATAAAAAATGTACTCACTAAATTTTACTGAATAAAGAAATATCATGTTGAAAACAATTTTTTAAGCACTAAAAACAACAATTATCTTGTATAAAAAATTAAAATTGGGAAGTAATTAGGATGTGATGAATATAACTACGAATTAATAAGTATATGAGTGATTAGTTGAGGGTTTAATCTTTGTTCACAACCATTCGATCGAGGATTATGCAATTGGATTAAAGATTTCAGACAACTGAGATCGAAAGTATTACATCCTAACTGTCCTTTTTATACTAGTATAGATATAGATGATGTGTTGTCATGTTAAGATGTACCTAGGCAACTCCTGAAGCATTTTTTTCTGAGTATTGTTATATATCTATGAAGTAAATTCAATTATACCTGCTTGACTCCTATGAAGATTCCAGTGCCTACTTCATAGTAATTTGAATTTGATCAAACCAATTTTGATTTTTTTTGTTTGGGTGTCATAGGGAATTGGAAGGTTTTCCTTCTTGTTAAGCTTTTCAACTCTCGGACAAATTCATAAAGTTCGATATTTGAAATCACAAACACGCACTCAGACAGTCAACTGAAAAATTCGTTGATGTGATTCAACTTGTAGAGTTAATTTATTCACACTGGCAGACCATATGCACATGTGAATTCCATATGGGATTGTGGACATAGTTCTTATAAAATTTTGGTATTTTGTTCACGGAATCAATTGATATTTGTTCGACAATATTCAGAAAGGAGGTACGTTGTGCATGTTGGTAGCCTAAGTGTTGAGGCGCATAGGCGGGCCTTATAGGCTCGTGGAGGTAACTTTAGTAAGAGATTAGTAGTTTAAACATCGGCCATCACATTCAAAGCATAAAATCTTCACAAAATTGACTGGTTGGAGATGATTCAGCGTGTAAACTCGAAACTTTGTCCATATTAACAGGGCCAGAAAGTTCCATTTGTTTTTACCTAATTCTTTTGTGAAAGTAATGAAATTGACTTGGTCATGGTTTTCACCCTCGGAACAAATAATTGATTCCAATTCTTGTGGTTGCCAGTGACCTTATCCTATTAAGGCTATAACACAACTCCAGTTACACAATTCTATGACCGATCAATCAAAATGCTGCTGATGTTATCTAAGAAGGATGCAGCTAGTACAACAAAGTTGCAATGCAATGTTACAAATAATCTGATTTTATGCATGGCCCATAAGGCTTGTTCTCTATTTGATTCACATTGCAGGGCCATGTTTGGTCTGTGGGAAATTTCCTGCGCCAACGGGAACCGAATAGTTTCACAATGAAATTCTTGGGAATACATAAACAACAGGATTGCGTGTGCGGAGCTAGAGAACGTGTGTGTGGCGTACGTTCTTCATGTACTTGAGAAACAGTTTCACCTGTTGGAAACGTGCAAGATAAAATAAACAGCGCAGCCGCACCATTAGTTGCTCGCACTAAATATCCTCGTCGTAGGCGAGAGAGGAGAAAGAAAAATGCGAACACAATTAGTGCGCTGTGCGCCCCATATTACCGCTATTAGATCTCACAAATATGCTCTGCACGCAGCATCCGTACCTATAGCCCCCTCTCCCGCCACCTCGTTTCCCGCCATCCACGGCCCCCGCCGGCCCGCCCCGCAGATCCAACGGCCCACATCTGGCCCCCACGGAACACCCAGCAAAATCCAGCCCGTCCACCTCCCACCCATACCCGGGCGGGCCCGCACGCCAGCGTCGCGGACACTCGGCGCGAATCTTGCCTGGCGCGTGTCGCCTCCTCCCTCTCTCTCCAGGTTTAGCTGCGGATCTTCTGCGGCGCTTGCTCCCTCCCATACCCTGCGCGCGTCGTCGTACTTTGCCCCTTCAGTTGCATGGTTAACGAAACAGGTTTCTCGCCACACAAGTCCGGAACTGCCTCGACCTTCTTCTTTATAGGCAGCGCACGTCTTTGTCGATCCATCGCCTTATATCGGTGCGTGATCGTCACAAAAGGGCGTATGTTTTTCTTGGGTGCAAAAGTGGTAAGTTGCAGCTTGCTTGAGGAGAAAACACGAAGAGAAGCAAAGCCATGATGTGTAGAGATCTCACGCACCATCGGCAGGACGGCATGCGTGCAGGACGGCGTGTGGGGGATCCAGCCCATAACCAACGCCGTCGGGGTCGTGAGACAGGGGGCGGAGCTCACACGTCAGTGGAGGGTGGGGTGTCGTTTAATGCGTGTCCCTTTCCGGCCCGGCACCCCACCGCCAGCGCCAGCCGCATGATCGCAGTGGCGGCAGCCAACCAAAGCACCCTGTAACTTCGTTACTCTCCCTCTCTCCAGGTACGCTTACAGCAGTCGCAATGCTTTACTATTATATTTTAGATATATCACCTAAACAAAATACGAATTAACGAGAAAAAAGAAATATATAATATTTTAATCTTAATACAGCTCTTAACACGCAACTCAACACAAGTTATACTTTTTCTCACACAAAATATATTAAATAACAGCTTATTTAGATACAACACTAAGATACAAACTACTAAAAGAGTTGTATCTAAATATATATTTAATATATATAATACGGCTTAAGATACTATGCACTAAAATTGCAAGCCAAAATACCTACGGGAGCCCTTGCCTGTAGTATGTACAAGGTCTGTTTGGTGGGTGTCCTCGGAAATTGGATCTAGGGATTCATGCCTGTGAAAAGCTGCTAGACTCGGGCCTATGAAATCGGTTGCCTGAGCTTTGCTCCATCTCCTCCTCTTGATGTCTGAGTATAATCGCCGCACTCTTCTAGGTAGCTACTTTTCCCCTCCTCGCTTCTACCTTAGGGTTTCTCACATAGGAGAAATTCCACCAAATCAGATCCATGAAGGTGGTGGCAGCCGGCAGGACACAACTCGGCGTGCGGATCTTGTGGTTGGCTGCTTCTTTTTTGTTGAATTTTTGTAGTGGCTGCTTATCTGCTTCTGTTTTCTTGTCAATTCATGTTCTGCTCGAGCTAGCTGGTTGAAGATTCTCTTTATCCAGCGATCATCAACTCTCTCCTTCTTGTTCTGACTACTCACTCATCTCCAACAAGATCCTTGCCATAGTAAGAACTAAGGGTGAAAATGGTTCAGATACTTCTCGACCAACCGTCCGACCAACAGTCTTCGGCAGGTACTCGGTAGAAAAATTAGATAATTTTTTGATATGGTTTCAGATTCGGATAGTGATTTTCGGTTACGTATACAGATATGGTTTAGACGCTATCCAACTGTATCCGAAATTATCCGAAAGTTGATCGGATAGCATCTCGAATAGTTTATGGATAGTATCTGGATAACTCTCGGTCATTCAAGGCTGGCTTCACCTAGCAAAGCAAACCAACATACCTACATGGACGTGGAGCTTGGATATGTGATGTTAACATGGGCCCTTCTGACAATTAAGTGGGGCTCGTTAGTGGAAAAATGCTGGCTGGCTGGCTGGAAGAACTAGCATTTTTATATTCTTTTTCCTATAATAATTTGTCGCAAGGAACTGAGAAGAGAAGAACTATGCAATGATGTTAATTTGTTATGTTTAGATGAATTATCCGTGCACTTTATCTAGGTGACGAGTTATGACCTATTGTGTATTTGTGTGGATCTGTCTATTTACTATGTCTATATAGTTGTGTGTTCTATTCATCTTAGATCATTTGTAACTTTACATAACTGTGAAATTTATGGATGTATGATTGGTCGCCGACAAGTTGGCCTATGTTATGTGTGTGTTATGTAAGACTTATTTTTATAATGATATCTGATAAAATATCCACCATTAAAGTGTACTCGCTCCGTATTCATGATCGATAGATTTTGATTTTCTATTTGTATTGAAACACCATCCGCAACTCCGTATCCGAAAAATATATGATTTAGCCTATGGTTTCAGCGTTTTCCACTCGTATCCTAGCAAGAACACAATCTCTTGTTCTTGCTGTTGCTTTCCCCCTTTTTGTTAGCCATGACTTGATCTGGACAGAGTATCTTTGGTAGATTTTTTTATAATAGATGGAGCATTAATAAAAGATATCATGTGCAAATACTAATATCTATTTAACTTGTGGGACTCTTTAACATCGAGCTTGATTTGTAGATACCATGTGCAAATACTAAGATCTATTTAACTTGTAGGACTCTTTATCGAGCTTGATTTGTACATTGGGACCGACATAAATTGCATCAATCAGCTTTGGACGAGAAAAGCCGTGTTGTGGAAGCTTTCTTCCCGATTACATGATGCTGGGTGTGTACAATCATTTATCCGGTGATGATCCTAGTGATGTCTAGGTAAATATTGGTTGATGAATATTGGTTGCAAAATCTTCTGGATATGGCTGATCTCTAGCAGTGTTGACCTGATGGAAATGTGACTTTTAGACAGATTGCTTACCTGGTAGGAATGATGTTTTTGGTTTTGGACATGTTAGCCTGTTATGGCTGTTAGCTTACTTTGGTGTCGTCCAAGTTATTCTACCGTCATCTCAAACCTGATATGTGTAATGCTTACGGAACGGAAGTACATCCGCTAATGTAAGAGCTTATTTTGTACTGTTGTTTGTGGATTTTGTCCATTATACTCAAGAAATGGTTCGGTGTGCGACAATATGCTAGGGGTAATCTCACCACCTCTTTAACAAATGGTGAATGCAAGCCAGACGCGCAAATCATGAGACAAACACTGCATGTAGCTTTTATCCATTCAGGCATGGTTTCAGGCTGTCAACCAAACACTGTCTTTAATTTAATATGTGCCTGATCAGACAATTTATGAAACAACTATAGGTCATCCTCAGGCACGAAAAAAGCTTAGGCAGGTTGCTCAGGGCTGCAACCAAACAACCCCTTATTATCTGGAGTCACCCATTTACCACCATGTATATGCATACACAACTCATGGAGACTAGGGATTCGTCGCCATTTCATACCGTTTTTACTAAAGCGCGCTCACGTATACTCGAGGGTGTGCATCTAGATTAGAATCCTATGGATAAAATCGTACACCCATAAGGCCACAACATACCTTGAGGTGGCTATTCTCAGCCTCTCGTGATATGTATACTCTCCATGTTTTTGAAAAAGAGGAGAGTGCTCACAGATTTATTCAATTTTTACTTACATGATCTAATAATCACTTACGCTTCAATACAAATAGATTGTGCCCATTGTCTCCCTCCCCGACCCACCTCACACACACACATAGCACACGTCTATAATTGTTTAGGTTGGGAATAAATTCATGATATCATAAAGTTCTCACTAGAGCGCACTCGTACGTGTGCAACCGTGGACACCATGGTTTAAACATTGGTCTGTGAAATTGTACACGTACAATCGCATCATCTCGTCGAGAGATAGTTCTCCTCTCTGGAAGCAGAAGGGTAGAGTTTCTAAGTACCTCGTATATCGATCGGTCAGTAGGCCAAGAGGGGGTACAGAAATTAAGTTAGAGACGGTAAAAGAAACAGAGAACAGAAAAGGTGAACGTAATTTATGTACTGTACAAGATTTCTTCTCTAGCATCGAGCTTCAGAACAGGTAACTGGAGCAGAAAAAGAATCTGAACCCAAAACCTTAAGCTACAACATAAGCACGCGTGCGAAACAAATTCGCGGTCAAATTTCATGAGGTAGATCATACTGGAACATAAGTGGCTGGTACGTACACGAGGGAAATCAAAAGAAGTGCATGGATGCGAAGGCTAAATAGATCGGGATACCGGAAGCAGTCAAAGAGTGGATGCCAGTGGGAATAAACGAGGATGCACAATGGAAAAGGCAGTGGCGGGCCGGTCCTTGTCCATTTATGTTGCACTGTGGTCACCATTAACTGGTAGATCTCTTCGGCAAGCTTGTTGGCAGCCAGAGATCGATGAGAATGACCCAAGTTTTGGTGCTTGTCTCCCCGGGCATATGTGCCTGCTCATCTTTCCTTTTCAGCAGGGCCTTGTCTGCCCTTTTGCTGCCTCATGTTTCCCCAAAGTACCAGCCATTGTAGCATACACAAAATGAGTAGTAGCTAGCATCCATCCATCACGTTGATGTGTGAGTCGACCACTCGACCCAAAAAAAACTGTGTGTGTGCAGTGTGCACACAATGAAATTGAGGGTGATTACCACTACTGTTATCATTTGGGTTTTTTTCTATATTTGATTAGGACTTTCCTTTTCACGAAACATACGGGCCGGGGCTGTAAAGGAATGAGTTGGCCGATCTGCACGTCAATGACCGAGCACATAAAATTTGATCCCACGTATTGTCGTCCCTAGAAATTACAAGAAAGAGGCAAGAGTAACGATTGGTGATCCGCTCTTCATAACCAAGGATACATGCATGCACCTAAGAAGACTGACCCACCACCAACGATTGCATAAATTCAACCAGTGTGTTGTCATCCATAGAAAGAGTAAGAAAAAAGCATAGGTAAGGATTAGTGAACTCCAGCCTCCAAGCTTCCATGTCCAAGGGTTTTATTTGACTCGGCTTGGATTTGGTTGACAAGTCCTCCCGTAAAGAAAGTACAAGAAAGAGGCAACCTTAATGCTTGGCGATCCACTCTCCATAGTCAAATTAAAGTCGCGCATGATATGCACCACAGACATGCCTTAAGAAGATTTCTTTCTAGGTCACCTAAAAAGACCAGTCCACGTACGATCCACACACAGCAGCAACTGCATCAAATTCTACCCATGTATTATTATCCGTAGAAAGACTAAGAAGACAGGATAAGAAGGGACTAGCTTGTGAACTACGTACAGCTTCCAAAATCTCTGATGTTCAAGCGTTTATTTGACTTGGCTTGGGTTTAGTCTTTTTTACGGTAATCCACGGTTTGTTACTCATATATAGGATTACACTCTGATTGTATCGTATCCATCAGAAAGCCAGGTGTTACATGAAAGCAATTATTAGATATACCGCTAAGAGCTTCCTTTGCACATAGATGTGCCGCATAATTGGCTGTTCGTTTCACAAAACTGAAGCTTGAAACCCCGGAAAGACCTGCTCAATTCCTTCAGCTCATTCAAAATGTGGATACCTATCCGTAGTGGCCTTGCATCAATACCAGAACGACTGGATAATCTGGCAATCAATCTGCAGTACGATATGTAAAGTCCATGCCGAGCCGCTGCTTCCAGACCATCCCGGCACCCCAGAAGCTCACTGACGAACGGATCATCAATTGATGTGTGTCTTATACTACCTGCTTCAACAAAGCTGCCATGTTTGGCAAGTCCTACATGTAAAGCCAAAATGGACGTGCACAACACAAAAATGACCTAAGAAGACCTACAAAAATGACCTAAGAAGACCTTCTACCAAGCTAGGCACCAAGAACTGATGTGCACCTCACAGCTTAACCTATGGAGGAGACCTCTTCTGCTCTTGGGTGCACGTAGCAACGTCCTTAATTTATCACTAGATGAGTCGCCGTGGAAACAAACGGTGATGTGATTAGATTAGGCACTGATTAGACAAACGGTCATGCATCAGAAAGTCAAGTAGAATTAGAATCACGAAAGGCTAATCAAAAGGCAGCTATAGCATCCAGATTGAGACAAAAGGCATGCTGCGTGAGTAGGGAGTATTAGTTTAACTAATCAACGCCTGCCGCTTTGTGAGGTGATTAGATTAATTAATCACCAAGTGGATGGGGGCGCTTAGTTTACTCCTAATTAACCGATGACGAGGTTCCATGGGATTGTCGATCGATTGGTTGATTGATCGGTGGTGGGGGAGCTGAGGGGCAGGGCCTAGGAAGAGGGGGCAGAAATTGCTTGGACCGACCAACCACAGCATGTGGCTCTGGTTGTGGCTGAGGAATCTCTTTCACTGTCCCTATTTTGAGATTTTTCTTTATTGTTTGAACGGATTTTTCATTGAATATCCCATGACGGTGGAGCACCGTCATGCTATAGTTTTTTAATCAGAACTGGCAAGTGGCAACACTATTATGATCACGCGTAGTATTTTCTTTTCTTTTCCTTTTTAAAACGAAAGCAAGAGCTTTGCCTCTGAGACGATATTGTCTTGCGTACTTAACTTAATCTGAGAGAAAAGATCATTATGATCATATATAGTCGTTTGATACAGAACATTGGTTTCTGGACATTGTCCTAAGACCCCTCCCCCGCCCTTTCAAGTGCCAAGAGACTAGCCAATTCCATATGTCTATGTGCCTAGGTACTCTACTTATCATCTATAGATATATTGTGCATGAGGTGTGATATCCTACGATAAAATCAATTATATTATACAAATGTTCTACTTATCATCTATAGATATATTGTGCATGAGGTGTGGTATCCTACGATAAAATCAATTATATGAATTCTCACACCAAAGCAGTGGTGCCATTTTTGCCTAGTGTTCTTCTTCCTTTTAGATTAATGGAGGGGACACCATCTTAACTTATTATTGATTGGTTCAATTATCAACAATGGTCAGTCCGTAGGGTGGTAATTGTTTGGTAAACAATAGTAATTCCATATGAACCGGTCTACTAAAATCTTACGTGGTGCTTACGTGGCATAGAGCAAGGTCAATAAGTAGTTGGCAAGATAAAACAAGTTAAAAAGGAGCATTAAGAGGTGTATGTGAGGATTAATCTACCATGGACTATAAATCATCTCTTCTCCCCTAGTCCACCGTACTTATAGACCATTTTATGTTAACTATCCCTCTCTCACCCCCCAAGGATAGACCATTTTACGTTAACTATCCCTCTCTCACCCCCCTCAAGGGTACCCATGGTCATTTTTTATGGGCCTCTTGCTTATATAAACTCTCATGGGGTATGTAAAATCCATCCTATAAATGAAAAATCTCATGAGGGAGTTCTAGAACTCCAAGTCGCAGACAGGGAGCTATAGGAGCGGTTTTGGGGAGTCGCTGACGGCTCAAGTTGCTAGACGAGTTGTGTACGGGACTCCTCTCTCGACATAGGATTAGACTAGGCTCCACGAGACAGCCGAACCTATTCAAAAAATATCAAAGTGTCTAATTTTGTCGAGTGTATGGAGACCTTCTCATAAGGCTGTCGTACACAGTCTAATACTATTGTGACATAGCCGTCGTGCTATCAACACCCTTTTTCTAGTGTTGCTTCCATAACGACAACAATGGCGCCGTCCGTGGGGACCTGTGGAGTACCTAATTTTAAGGACCGGATAAATCCTTATGTTTACTGTACTAGTTCCATGATCAGTAGCCAGTACACACAAGTTGCCTTGAATATCACAATCATACAATGATACATAGTCTGGTACATAGACCGACGAGATCTTTAGGTTACACACTTGGCCTATTGGCCGAATTCAAAGAGTTCTGCAGCGAAAAATAAGATACACATGGATGACACCCATAAGTATGCCATACTCGACAGGCAATCGACTGGGGTAAGCCCTAGCATTCGTAGTCGCTATCGTCCTCGGAGTAGTACTCCTCTTCGTCTGGCCAAATCAACAAGTCAGGTGAGTACATTGAATGTACTCGCAAGCAATCCAGCAGGGGGTGTATAACGGATATATATCCATGCATGATTTATTTTCAAAGGAAACATACTAGCATAGGTTGCATATTGTGCAGAAAGTAAGTCTTTATTAATAATACGGTAGTAGATTGAAAAGCGTTTTGACAAACCTCGTCCGATAACAAATTCAACGAAACGGTAGATAACAACTACCGCCTCCCACAGCTTCATACCAATCATTCATACCAATTCCCTCGTACCACCGTCGCGTGGCACGACCTCAATCACACTTCTGCGACTCCCGCTACTGACGCGTAGCTCATACCGCACCCTGCGGGCACATTATGCCCGCGTCCTTAAACCCATGTCCCATATTTTAAATCGAAACCAGTCTAGTCAGGGTGTGGCTTAAACCAAGTTGTGTCCATGACCACGGATGTGGCTATTCGAATAGATTTTTAACACTCTGCAGAGGTTGTACGGCTTTATCCACACGATGTGATCCTACCTTGTTGCTAGGATCCGGTTAGTACACTTCACGAGGTGTACCGGCAGGGATTACACAACGAGACCTTTCTGTCCATTTAGCCCTAACGATGAACCCGCCAGATGAGCCATTCTCGCATTGCTTGCTAAACCGCGCCACAATGCCAACTCGTCTTTGTGTCGAACAACTTCTTATGCTAAACCGCGAGAAGGCTCTATGGAGTCTACCCACTCTCTGCACTTTCTACCTTTCGCCCATGGGTTCGTACGCTAGTACCAAATAGAATACTTGGTCAAGTCATTCCCATAAAGGACATGTAGATATACGAAAGGAATTTGGCCAAGCGGTACTTAGATTCGGTCCTTAATTGATCCGAGCAAGACTCCGATTAATTCCAAGTTACACAGGACTGGATTACTAACGATGCCACATAAGGCATCCTCATTTCGACAATCCTTCCTCCAAACACCATATTATATCTCTCACCCGGATCTAAATCAACTCTGTTTTGATTTCGGGCTTTGTCGGAAAAACCTTTCCACAATTTTTTTCCATTACGATGGACACCTCCCTGAGGCTCCATCCTTCACACGAATAAGTATTTCATATCATGTAACCAAAATTTTATTATCAAGGTGGTACTAGTTTAGGCTATGCTATCTTAAGCTCCTGACGGCATTACCATGCTACTAGAGGGAATAATCCTAGGTTGATAAGGACGGGTATATCGATCACATGCAATAATAGGTCATAGCTACGTCTAATACAAAATATTAGTATTATCAACATAGCATGCAGGTTCATAATCAACATAAGTAAATTTTGAAAATATAGGGTTCAATATGATCAAGACGGGAATGCTTGCCTAGCGAGTTGGGGTACAGGTATCCCTCCTAGAATTGATTTTGCGGAAGTCCGGGATCTTCCTCGAGAAAATCCGGTGCTCCGGTAACTACACATAAGGAAAATGGCGAATAAACGATGATGTCGAGAACTCCAAATAAGAACCAAGAGATGCAACATGGCATGCACGGTTATGTTCTGTACTTAAGGATTCTTACCGAAGATTTCGAACGATATGGTTCATTACGCCATCACTTGCAATTAGGGTTTTAGTGGTAAGAACTAAGGTGAGGTCTTCCGACTATGTCCTAATACTCAGTGTATTCATATGTTAGATGAACTACAGATGATACTAAGGTTATCCAGTAGTTCGCATATCAAGATAGGGCCCATTGGAGTTATTTTCAAGGTCCTAGGTAAGGTCATTTTAGCATGAAAGGATGATCGGGATATCATGAGAAAAACCGTGACTTCTCTTTTTAGGTCTCAAGTAAGTGGAGAGTACCATAGCTAGGTTAGAGATGGCTAAGTGACTAGGCTCATCAAGTCTCTCCTAGGATTTTTCAAGTTTTTATGCTAACATGGGTATGACATGAAATAAGGATTATGTCATAGTAAGCAAGTATAACTTCTAGTCTTAATTCCTAACTTATGCAACCATTTAGCCTAATTTAAGTTGCAGAGGAAAATACTAGGTGTGATAAATGTGTAAAACCTAATTAAAAGTACCTTGGAATTATTCTTAACCTTATTAGAAATTTTCAAGAAATTAAATTTCCTAAGGAATACAACCTCCTTCTGTTTCTATTAATTCCAGCACGAATTTTCAAAAGGTGTTTGAAGGAAAAAGTTTAGAAATATTCTCCTCTTTTAGGAACCAGAAAAATTAATTTGAGAACTGGCCGAAATTTGGTTGAACCGCTCGAACCTGTGGATAACCGGTTCTGTAAAAAGGAGGAAAAAGAAAAACCGACAGTACCGGTCATGAATGCGCTTTCCGACCACTTAATGGCGCTTTCAAAGCATTGGTCATGAAAATAGGGGACGTGCCGCCACCTGGTCTAGCGTTGGGCCTGACAGGAGGCCAAGGCCCGTTGTTAGTGGCTTGAGCCACTTACCGCTTCGGTTGGAGGAAAATGGGGCACTGGGCCCGCTTGGTAGCCAGAGAAGAGGATCACCACCGCCCGGAATAAGCCCGACGAGAGCTCTGGTGATGTTTATGGCGAGCTTTTGGGCGTTTTTGATTCAGTCACGTTTTGGAAAAATTGATGGGGGAATCTGGTGGAGAATGGGATGGGGATTAAGATGGTGGGAGTTAATTAGTTTGGATTGGTCGGCTTAGCTCGGATTTGGGAGAACCCATAGCGGTGGAGCTTGGCTCGGGGTGGAGGCAGAAAGGGCGTGGGAGAAATTGGAGGCAGCTGCGGCTTACAGATGGAGAGAGGAGAGCTGATGAGGGAAAATGGAGCTCAGGGTCGCGCTTAAATAGGCGGGCCGCGAGGGGAGGATGCCGCCGCTGGTGCTGGTCGGGCATGGCGGTAGGGGTCCTCGGCTAGTCTCTGCATGGTGGCGTGTAAAGGAGAGGTCAAGGGGAGGCCCCGTGCGCAATTTGGCATGATGGAGCTCTGGCTTGTCGGCGGGGACAGTGGGATGCCGCTCATGGCAGGCAGTGCACATGCGCAATGCGCGCTCTGGACATGAGCACCTCAGCATGGATGCCAGCCTTGAGGGCTTGTGGGTGTGCACCTTCATGTCAGGAGTGCCCCATGGTTGAATGCAGAAGCACATGATCACTTAGGGGTGTAGGGAGTAGGGCAAAAGTGAGAGGAGTAGGGGTGTCATGGTCAGCCTAGTTAGATTTCAGCATGTCCAGTCAGCAAAAAGGGGTTTCGCAGGGCTGGCTAGTGGCAGGGACAAGAGCTAGAAAGGTAGGGAGGGGCCTGGAAGATCTATGAACTTCTTTCATCACCTTTTGACCATGCTTCTTTGTGGATAAGTGTTTAGGGCAAAAGTGTTCGACAGAGTTTGCTCAAGATATTTGAACTAGAGGTGGTTGGATTTTTGCACAATTGAGATCTTGGATGTTTATCCTATACTGTGTAATTTTTGTAGATTTTTCTGAGCTTAAATTTAGGTGATGTAGTTCAAGTGCCATTTTTGCACAAGTTTGTATTTTAGTTGTTGTTCCAAATATTTCAATTGGGTAGAATCATATTTTCTTATAACTGGATGCAATTGTGTTTTAACTATTTTATGGAATTTTTACGGAATTTTTGGGGAAGAGAAATCACATGAAATGATACTTTTAGGGTTTCTTGTTTTAAGAAAAGAAATTAAGCAATTGAGTAAGAGCTTAGGGTTTTAGGTGGGGACCACATTTATGACATTTGGGCCCTCCTAGGTGCTTGGTGTACTAATTTTTGGACATGGGTCATCACGCGGTATATATGTGGCTAGGGTTTGCCCTTGTGTCGGGAAAGAGCGAATTAGGGTTTCGCAAGGTTGTCGGGGGAGAAGAGTTGGGTTTCGATAAAAACCATCGAGGGAGAGAGGCCTTAGGGTTTCTTAGTCCTTCACATGTATGTGCATATATGTTGTTAGGGTTTTTCCTCGTGTCGGGGGAAAAATGAATTAAGGTTTGATCGAATCGTCGGGGGAGAGATGGATTGGGGTTTTGGGTCCTCGCGTATATACTGCGCAGATGTTCCTTATTTAGGGAAAGGTTTGAGTCCGTGGTCCTAGGAAATCATCTTAGGTTGTTCCTTCTGCATATATGCTTATATACATATGACGTTAGGTTTTAAGTTATACGAGATGATGCGAGGGAAACACGAGAGCAAAAATGCAAATAAAAAGAATTAAAGTTTTAATAAGGACCTAATTTCAGTGTTTTAATTTTTTTTTAAAACTCGGGCTTTACAGGACCCTAGCCAACACGAGAAGTTATGGCCCCACCTAAGCAAAATCCCGCCAAAGCTGATGCATCGCTTGCCGAGAGCAAAGGAGCAATGACTCGAGGCTCCGAGAAAAAAGGCAACACCTTGGAGACGACCGAGGATGACCACTTCGACATCAGGCGTATCGAGGACGCGGAAGGATCATCCAATCAAACCAACCCTCTCACCACCACCTGTCGTACTGGAAGGCAAGGAAATCCTTGAAGGCGTCCTCTCGAGGGCTCGCCACAACATCCGAAGGATTCTCGAAGACACCTCAAGGAGGGCTTGACGAGCTCATCACCAACTTGAGGACACTTGCGAGCGCCGAGCTCCCTGATTTTGGCGTGCTCTGAGCATTGCTCAAGGTCTCTCAATCAACTACCACAAAGAGTTCCGTGTGCCGCACCTCCAAAGCCAAGTCATGATCCTGCCGGTCCCACAATGTTAAACGTATCCGTCCAACATCATAAGGACGGATCACGTGGCATCACGAGAATCCGAGTTCACATATGGAAGAGCATCAGTCCTCAACACAGCCTACTTCCTGCACTTACCACCCATGGCACATGCGGCCATCATGAGCGGAGCTGCATGGTTCAACACTTTCTAGAGGCCCACCTATGCCGGAGCATCCCAACGCATGGTATCGCTGGCAACGAGACCACCTCTCCCTGAAGTGCCGAGACAAGAAGATGTCCGCCACCTAGAGATCGTGTCATGAGACGCCCAAGATCACTTGAGCTGAGAAACCCTCTAAGGAAGTCACACCCAAAACGCACGTAACTAAGGCCACGGGTAGAGCATCGCTAACCCCCGCCAAGTCGAGAATGTCCACCGAGGAAGCCGAGTGCCAGGTCACCATGAACGAATGCATACGTACCAAGAGGATCAGGTGGCAGAGTCCGGAACAGCCACGGCTTCTAGGAGGCACCAACGCGGCCATTCCCTCTCGTCAAGGAAGCCCCGAGACCGTTCACCAGGTTCATCCTCCGAGGAGGAAAGCGACACATGAAGTAAATGGCATCGGCATCAAGGACAGAGGCCATAGGCAAACTTGGAATCCTTTTTCAAGGGAGATCTATGAAATCGTCTTCCCTCAGAAGTTCAAGCCGCCTATGCTGAAGCAATATAGCGGGCGCTCCAACCACTGCAATTCTTAGAGCTATATTCCACAGTTGTCCATGCCGCTAGAGGAGAACCCATGGAGATGTGCATCCTTTTCCCCCTCGCACTAACAGGGATGGCTCAAACATGGTTCTTCAACCAAAGGAAAAACTCCAATAGATTATGGGAATGCCTCTAAGAAGTCTTCATCATCAAGGAAACTTCACGCAAACCCTCTTATCAAACGAGCTTTTTACCCTCGAGCAAAAGAAGGGGAGTCCCTGTGAAGTTTTCTTCAAGTGCTTCTCCATGGTTCACAGCCAAATCGCCAACGCCCTAAGCACAATGGTGATCGATGCTTGCATGCAAGGCTTGCTTCCTAGAGAAGTGAACTAGACCCTCAATTGGAACCCTCTAAAAACCACTGAGGAGTTGTACCGCAAACTACAGGAGTACGCGTGAGGTGAAGATGGCAATACTACTAAGCTGAGCCATCGTCACATGGCCATGACGCTCCCTCGGGAGGAAAAGGCAAGCACTTCCAAGAAAAATCCCAGAAACAAGAACTGCCCATACTCCTAGGAGCGAAAGGTCATAGCCATCAACAACCAGCCTCACAGACAACCCTAGGTTCAGCGGGAGCACGTGACCTCAAGATTGCAGACCCAAAAAGGGAAGAAAGGTGGTAAACCTTCCACAAAACCGGAGGTCACTGGACTAGTGAATGCCACACTCGAGAAGGAGGAACCACAAGACAAGCCCCACACCTCCCCAAGCCAACAATGGCATAGGGGGTTCCTTCCCCGAGAGCAGCCGCCCATGCACAAGTGCTCATAAATGAACCAACTCTAGAGGCAAAGGAACTTCCCTTTCAACAACCCAACCATCTCATCGGTGTCATACTAGGGGGTTCGGTCTCTAGGAGAACCTCCAAGAGACAACACAAGGGATATACAAGAGAGGTGAACATTGTAGGGGCACTCACTCCTACCCCCCTCCAAGATGGGAAAACATGCCGTTAACTTTCCCCGAAGAAGACGTTAAGGAATATGTTTCCCGCACGATGATGTCCTCTTCGTGACTGCCATGGTGGCCAACTACAAGCTCACTAGATCCTCGTTGATGGTGGAAGCTTGACTGACATCTTGTACCCCGCACTCTCAAAAGCTTGTTAGAGCCGCAAGGGGGCTACGAGGATGGTTCATTAGAGCTGTCACTTTACCCACTCACCGGTTTCATAACAAGAAAGGCTATACAACCACTTGGTCAAATTGAGCTCCTCATGACCTTCTAAACCATGAAAAATCACTGAATATAGACAGTGCGCTTCGATGTGGCGGACATGGAGTCATCCCTTAATGCACAGGAGAAGAGTCAATTGCTCAACCACTTCCGCAACCCTACACCAAAGCTTCTTGTGCCTCAAGATTACCGGCTCGTAGGGACCTATTGCAGTGTCTCGGAGAGCAAACCCAGGATTGCAACATGCTCCACCTCCATGAGATGATGCACACCACCAAATAAATAACCATCAAAAGCATAAACATCCTTTCCAGCATCAAGGAACCTTCCATGGTGTAACACCTCAATTTTCCCAGACCTAAAAATTAGGGCCAACAAAAACTTTTTCTTAATAATGCAAGTTAAGATGCATCATATTAAAACTTTTATCCAAATCCTGCTTTTGTTGAAACCCTGAGGTGTGTCAACCCAAAACCTTTCCCCTCTGTTCCTATATCTTTGATCTCTGCTTTGTCGGGACTCTGTTCGGCAAATGTTCTCAAACCCTGATCCATTCTTTCCGAGCAACGGGTCAGAACCCTAATTCATCGTTCGGCTCTACCACCACCCCATGCATATACATATGCATATATCAGTGGCAGTGTTCAACCCCGACTATCTGCAACTTCGCATGTCCATTCCACCCGCATACAAATCCCGTATATGCAAAAATATCCAAGTGTATGTGGGCACATACACACCAAACCCTGAATTACTTTCCTCGGTAAAATCCTTTTACCACCAACCCAGAAAATATCGTCAGCTACCCTACCATTATTCCTTACTAGAAAAAAATATACGCAAATTCCTTTTCCCTTTACCCCTTACTCTTGCCAGATTACCTGTTACCTCTCTGCTCGGTAAAACCTCAAACAATTACTCACCGTGGTAATTCTTTTCCTCTTTACCATGCAACACAAAAATATCTTTTTCACCTTTACCGGATTACTGTACCGGGAGAAAAATATCTGCCCCAGTAGTTTCCTACCAATTAACTATTTACCATTTCACCGATTCATCCATTTATCTCGGCTATAGCCAAAACCCTATTTCTATAATGCCCTAGACAATTCGTCACCACGTGTGCATGCTTATACACCCGCCACCTTTTCTCTCTCCTCAGAAAAACCTCTAGTATTCTCCCTGCATGTCCATGCATACGCACCCGAAGTATTCGCATGATGGGGCACACGCCTGCTCATCGTCCAAGCGTTCTCTCGTATCCATTTATGCCGTCTCGATCGTACCCATATGGGTACGTACATTTATATATGTGTATATATATACACACACACGTTCCCTTAGGCCTCCTGCCACCTTTTCTCTATCCTGTAGTGCATGCCCTGTCTCTTTACTTTTCAGCTAAACCACCTTCATCCTTTTCTCAATGCCACAAGCGGCAGCAGGCCATTCCCTTGTTTTTGCCCTGCGCCATCTTTTCTTTTGCAGATGAATGACTCATTTAATTCGTAGCAACCTTGTCTCACCGATCCAGCAAAATGAACTGCCACTGCCACTACTCACCTGCAGTTGAACCATGCAAGCATTTATTTTACTCCAGTTTCAAACCAAACCGGCATTCAATCCGTTCCCCCTTGCCTCCTTTATTTCTACAGCATTCATGCACTGCCATGTGTTACCTCTTTCCTCTTTACCTCCTTTCTCTATTCCCCGAAGTCAAGCCATGCATGCTGAGCTATCTTGTCACCCTACGCATGCATTGCTGGACCAGCAGGCCCATTTGCTTTTTCCCTCTCTCTGCTGCAGCCGAAAGCACCCATGAGGTGGGCACGCAAGGTGTTGAACACCTCCAACAGCAGCTGACCAGGCTCTTTTCTTTAACCCATTCTCAACCAAGCAGTCCACTCCCCCATCCCATCCTCCTTTCTTTTGCTCAGCAGCCAAGTACTCCCTCTGAGCTATTCCAGCAGCAGCATGCCACCTTTATTTCTCTAGCAGCAGCAGCCTGCGCCCCCTTCTTTCCCCATGTCAACTCCTTTCCTTTCCAAGCAGTACCACAGCAGCTCATTTTCTTTTTCCCACTGCCCAGCTTACTCCCAGTCCATTGCTCTATTCCCAACCGAGCTCCTCCTCCTTGTGCATCAGCAAGCTGCGCCCAGCCATTACTTCTTGGTCTAGAACTGTCGAGCTCCCTTGTCCACTAATTTCCAGCTGAGCTGCTCTCTTCTCCAGCTCTCTAACGCCTAGCACCTGAGCTCTTCTTCCCCATTAGCCCTACTGGCCAAGCTTCTCTCCCTTTACTCCATTTCCCAAGCTCACCCGAGCTACCAACTCGAGCTCCCAACCTGCTCCAAGGCCAGCTGCCGTGCAGCTCCACTTCCTCCCCACTCTTCATTCTCCTACTCCCTGTTGCTCCTTGAGCTTCCACCCGAACTGCGAGCAACTCTTTCCCCCCGGCTACTCCCATAGCTCACCGCGCGCGGCAACTCCAGCGCCAGCCCTGCCACCCCGTTGCCGCATCCTGCCGCGGCAAGCCCGCACCTCCCCAGGTCCCTGCCGCACCTCCCTTTGCTCTGACACGGCAGCTCGTGGCAGTCCCAGCTCTGCCGCGCCGCCCAAGCAAAGCCCGACGCGGCATAGTCACGTCTGCCGCTCCTGCTGCCACACCTACCGCAGCAAGTCCCAGCTAGGCCACGGCCAAAGCTTCCCCAAGGCAGTGCCACAGCGTCTACTGCCCTGCCGCGCCAAGCAACTCCTCCACAAATCCCTACCGCGGCAGCCTACCATGTCAACCCCCCTTGCCGCGGCAGCCAAAGCCCCTGCCGCAGCCTTATCTCCTGCCGCGGCAGTCCCTTGCGCCTAAAACCTCTACCGCAGCAGCCTAAGTCTCTGCCGCCGCCGCCAAAACCCTGCTGCGGCAGCCTGCCGCAGCTGTTTCGCCTACCGCGGCAGCCCAACTCTTCAACCGCCGCTGCCCCATTCCTACCGCGGCAGCTCATTTTAGCTGTTTCCGCTGCCGCGTCCTGCCACAGCCTCAAGTCCCTCCTCCTCTCTGTTCTAGCCAGTACAGCCCCATCCAAGCCGATTCTCAGAAAATGTCCCAAATAAAAGTTGTTCAAAACTTTATTTCCCATCTTTTTCATATAGACCACTTTTCAAAAATCCCAATAATACCCTCTGCACAGCTCAGATCAGTACCCAGTTCAAATTCCAAACCTGTGTTTAAATTCCTTTTGAACGTGGGATCAGCCCTAGGGTTCCCAGCATGTAAACTTGTTTATTTTTGAACCTTGCACTAGTTACCTTCATGCATTCGTGTTGCATAACTCCAAGATTAAAAAGATGGATTGAATCATAAAACCCTAAGCCCTAAGTATGCATTTGTAGTGTTACTCCTTTTCCAAACCTAAGATGAATTGATGATTCATTCCAAATGTCCAGTAGGTTTAGGGTTTAACCCTTGTATATCCTAGTGGTCCCTTATTCCCACCTAATGCATGATTCCAAAATCCTAGAAGCAAGTGTTTAACACCGAAGCCCTAGAAACCCTATCGTCGGCATCATGCATACGTATACAGGTTTATTACACCTAGTGTCATCCCCTCCACTTTAAAGCTTCCAAAAATATGATTTGGTCCAGAGCATATACATGTAGAAGGGCACACACTCCTGTGGTTTAGTTCAAAGATATTCAGGGAAGAGATAAGTCGCAAAACCCTAGATTCCAAGCATGCATATATGTATAGTTCTACTCCTTGCAAACCTATTGACTCGTCAACTCAACCCCAGTGTCCAGTAGGGTTAACATTCATACATCCTAGTGAACTCCTAGCATTCACATGATGCATGAACCCAGGAGCCATAGAAAAGCAAGTGCTTGCCGTCGAAACCCTAGAAACCCTAATCGACAGTTCATGCATACATATTTGTTCTTCCTAGTGTTATCCCCATCATGTTAAAACTCTCAGAAGCATGTTAGGATCCAGAGCTCATGCATATTTATATACTCATACACATGTTGCATAGTTCGAAGATGAAAGGGCATCGTAAAAACCCTAAAAACCCTAGCCACCCTCTAAGATCGAGGTATGGTTTTAAATATTGCTTGAGCATAATGTTGGATCTTAAATGGATCTTCCTCGCGCTGTTAGTGATTCGTTGTTTTTCCGACGTGTAGTTGCGATGCGGCGATACCTCACGCGCAGGATTCTCGATGTTTGTCGTATCAGGTTTTGCGATCGACTCGGCCGATAACGCCAGGCAAGCTCTCCGCCCTTGATCATGTTGAATCCCAGATTTACGAAATGTATTTTGATTTTGAAACTTGCATGCTATATCTCTATTACCGCTATTTTATGTAGTATAGTTATACCGATGATTAGAAAACCCTAGTCCGACCCTGAATCCCTTGTAACCCTGGGAACTATGTATTCCGGAAGTCTACCGGAAACCTAGAGTAGTGTATATATATATAATTACGCTTAGCCCTGCAGTAGTAAAATAAGGTTTTCCGTAAAAGTTAGGGATGAAATACTCATGTATTTCCTGGGGTGATTACCCCTTAACGGACCGTCGTGTCCGGTGGTGAATGAAGGTAGTATATCCATGGGTTGGGATTTTCTACCGGAAATGGTTCTGTGGAACCGAGCTAAAAAGGGAGAAGATTTTGATCCGGGTTGGTAATGAAGGGTGTTCGCAGGGAGTTGTTAAAGAGCGAGGTAAGGCCCGTCGTGGTTCTCACTGCCCGTTATCGGGAGTGGTGTGGAGTCCTTCTCGGATCACCTAAGGACCTGTCTTAAGTGCCGTTTGGCCAAGTCTTACAGTACGACCACATGTCCTTTGTGGGAAGGACTTGATCTAGTAGCCGACCTGAACTAGCATGAACCCGTGGGCAGTTAGTAGAGTGCAGATGAGGTGGGTTACACCCCGAAGAGGGCTAAACCCGTGGGTAACGAGGTTTGGTCCGCCACAGAGACGGAACACCAACCTCCTCGTAGCAGGGGTACTGACTCGAGCTAGGTGTGGGACATGTCCTTCTGACGGGTTCATGGCTGGGTTCACAGCGGTGAAGAGTCTCGTTGTACAAGCTCTGGACACATGCGACGCGTAGCATGCCCAGGGGGAACTACATCGTGTGGGTAAAGCCGTACAACCTCTGCAAAGTGTTAAAACTATTCGAATAGCCGCGTCCGCGGTCATGGACGAACTTGGTCGGGCCACACTAAAGTAGTTTTGGCTTTCTGAGCCCCAAAACTGTTTCTGGGTTATGGGTTTAAGGACGCGAAACCGTCGTGTTCGCAGGGCAGTTTGCCAAGTTCCCGTCGTATCGGGAGGTGTGAAGTCGGGTTTTCCCGTAGCTACGGGCAAACCCTAGAATCCCCGTAAGTACGAGGTAGCGTCATCTACCTGAGGAACCGGGTGATTGGGAACCCCGTAAGTACGAGGCGAGCTGCGTCTCCCTGTGGAACCGGGCAGTACCGTGCTTTGCCGTCGTATCGGAAAGCACAAAAGTGAACTCCCCGTCGTAACGGGCGAGTGTTTGAGCAATACCCTATCTCGCTGCGTCGAGATGTCTTTGATAAAAACCGCTTTTACATCTATGTACTTATTTCCACTGCAAACTTACTTTCTCGCACAACATGAAACTTAGGATAGAGCCATGTTATTGATAACTTCCGAGCATGTTCATATCCATACTAAACTCCCCGGCGGAGGGCTTGCGAGTACATTCAATGTACTCACTTGGCTTGTTGATTTGGCCAGACCGAAGGGCGACCGTTCAAAAGCAACGACGGTATCCACGATAACTAGGGCGAACCCCAGTCAGTTGCCTGTTGGGAACGGCATATTGATGGGCTCATCCCCGCTCGATTTTCCGCTGCAAGATTTCTAGCCGTTGGGCTAAAGGTATAGTTTTTTGATCTTAAAGATTGGATTATGCTTTATATTCTAATAAGTGCGTGTATGATTTTGATACACAGGTAAACTTGTGGGTATCGGCTACTGATCCAGGGACCGGTACCGTAAACACAAGGGCTTATCCGGCCTTAAAACCGGGTGCGCCACACATGGCTCCACCCAAAAGATTCACACCAAAGCTGCACCCTGAGGGAGAGTTGATAGAAGTTCACCTCTTCAGGAATGAAGATGCATGCATGGTGAAGATAGGAGCAAAATCTACTAATGAAGCTTCAAGAAAGCCTAGTACGAGCATGGTATCTTCTAGTGTCGATGCAAATCAGTAAAAACTAGTTAATGAGTTAAGCACTATCAAGGTTGTTAAATTAGTTGTCCTGTTAAAATTTCTACTGTGGATGCGAGGGAGGAGAGAGTGGCAGGCTATGAAAAGATCATAAAGCAAACTGCAGTGCATGAGTATGAACTACACCAAAATAAGGATGGAGTGGTGCGCCGACTATGTGGTCCAAGGATATGTTCTACAATCATGCGTCGCAAGTATGTTGCACCGACATCGAGGGGGTGTCTGGATCGTAAGGCAAGTGCCCCGTGTGAGGGGGCGTGTCCATCATAAGGCAAGTGGCCGGTGCATGCATCAGACAGATGGCCAGCGGGAGTATGCTGAACACACAAGAATAATAAGAAAAATTTTAGTTCCTCACGTGAGAGGTCAAGGAACCAAATCAGATTGGTTGGTGCATGTGTGTATGGCTCATGCAAAAGGAGGCCACGAGAACCACAACTTGTTCGAAAGGAGGTCGCACCAGAGAAAATCGTGCCAAATTTCAGGATGGCTCCTGGGTGCATAAACACTAGAAATATTCCAATACATGTTGATTCCTAAATTGATATCCATTGGAGATATTTCAATTTGGTTGCAGCATGAAGACTTATTTCCCGGAGCCCGAAGCAATTTATGATTAGATTAAAACATGTGGATCCATTTATCATGGTGTGCTAGTTATTTTTGTTAGGAGACCTAGATCAGTCAGGATTTTTATTCCTCTATACTAGTTTCCAAGCAATCTCTACTTTTTCGGTAGCTTTCTTTTGTAAAGTCTCACGTGGAGATAAACGTGATAACCAAGGTTTTTCGAGTCATCTTAGGAGTTCATGTCGATTCAATGTATGCTAGGTGGGTTGGCTATATAACAACTAGAGGTACGCCTCATGTATCTTTAGACGAGTTTATTTTGAGTAATGAGAAAACAGAAAATTGCCCAAGAGGGGAGTGGCCATATAGGTGTTCTTGTGATTCCCATCTAGGAAATTGCATCGAGTGCATGGTGAGGTTCTTGAGATCATTGTCACCTTCTGATCCTTGAGATCCTATTGTTCTGTTAGTGCATCATGTGCATGCAGGTAGAGAAGAGGTTTTGGTTCAGGATACTTGCAGTCCGCAGTATCATCGTGTCTTTTTGCAGGAGCTACGACAGCATGTTGTGAAAGATTGGGCATACTCGACTCAACACCTAGTTGAGCCATATCAAAACCTCATAACCCACCTGAAGGAGAACACAGACCTTTTCCCCTGTTCACTGCTGACATGAAAGGGGTCCCATACGAAGCAATGCAATATCACCTTGCCGTTAAACACAACCGTGGCCTAGTGAAGCAGAAGCTCCAAAAGCTATCCTTGTAGGATGCCATCAAGAAAGAAGTTGACAAACTTACCAAAACTAAATGGGAAATAGCACATGTGTGTGGACTTCACCGACCTCATCAAGGTGTGCCCAAAAGATGACTAAACTCTTCCTCGCATCGACCAATTAGTCGACTCCACAGTGGGATGTGAAATGTTGAGCTTCTTGGACGCATATTCCGGATACCGACAGGTCCACATCGCTAAGAAATATGAAGAGAAAACAAGCTTCATTATCTAGTTGGCATTTTTTGCTACTTGTGCATGCCTTTCGGCTTGAGGAATGCTAGAGCGACCTTCTAGCGTGAGCCTTATTTTCAAAAGCCATCTCGGGAGAAATGCGGAAGTGTATGTAGACGACGCTGTCATCAAAAGCTGTCTCGCAAGTACACATCCCAAAGACCTTTAGGAAACCTTCATGAATCTCTGAGGGTATAGAGTGAAGTTCAACCCAAAGAAGTGGGCCTTCGGAAGTCGTGGAGGGAAGCTCCTAGGATTCTTGGTGTCGCAATAAGGCATCGAAGCTAACCTCAAAAAATATTTGTGCTATACTTGACATGGAGCCGCCACAATCTGTCAAGGATGTGCAATGCCTCGCTGAAAGGATGGCTACACTCCGGATGGTCGAAGCATAAGCCACGTTTGAAGAACCCCAGGCATACTTGACTAGCCCACCACTGCTTACAAACCTGAATTCCAGAGAGGCCCTACTGATGTATCTTGTTGCCATGCCAATGGCTATCAGGGCAGCTTTGGTGAAGGAGGAAGATGACGCCCAGAGTCCTATCTGCTACGTGAGTGAATCCTTGGCCGGAGCAAATGGGAGATACACTCAAATTGAGACCTACATCCTCCTCATGGCCTCTAGAAAGCTCCGTCACTAACTTCATGGGCCATGCCATCACGATCTCGTCCACATTCCCTCTAAATGAGGTCTTCGGCAACAAAGAAGCCACCAAAAAGATCGCCAAGTGGACTACCGAGCTGGCTCTGTTCTTGATCACACTCATCGACCGAACCGCCATTAAGTCACTAGTATTGGTGGGTTACGCGGCATAGTGGTAGGCTCCAAGTCTACCACCCGACGAGGCACCCCAAGAAGTGGCGACACCTGACCGCCACTGGATCATGTGCTTTGACGGCTCGAAATGCCAAAATGGAAGACTTCACAAAGTGATGATGATCAAAGTGATTTTGGCTCAGAGCAAGGACATTGGACATCATCGAGCTCAAGTGGAATACGCAAGGCAAAGGTATGTCTAGATTAGGGTTTTCTATTTTATCGCTCTCAAGGAGCTTGGAGATAGTCCGTATTATAGGTTAGATAGCAATACTATAATGAGGGGCTATCGGATGAGTAGATTGATCATGTCGTGTGTTGAGTGCTCAAACCATTGCATGTCATCATGTTTCCTTTTCGATGGGGATGCTAAAACTCGGGTTCTAGTTTGTTCGGAGGTTCCGAGCTATGAGTGCTCTGAGGCTTTGGGCAAATTTTGGTGATGCGTATGTTAGTCCTAGACTTCTTGTCTAGGCGTGTGCGATCTAACCAACCTAGGTGATTGGGTTATCTGCCTAGTTTCGCGGACTCTGGGAGGTCTATTTTTGGAGTATACAGACTAAGGCTATAGCGGGAGAGTCGACACAGGAAACCTAGGGTTTCCTGCTTGGACCACAGAGGCAGTATGTTCGGCCCTGCCACGTGGTCTGAGCTGGCTATCCTCTGTGGTCAGCCTGACCCTCCAAGCAAGATCCGGACCTTCTGGGGATCTAGACCCTTCGAATTGTCCCGTAGTGTCCGGGATCCGCTGAGGGTTTTCAGGAGGTTTACCCTCTAGAAATCCGGACCCTTTGGGTGGAGGTTCGGGTCTTCCAGTACAAATCTAGACCTCCATCCAGACCCTCCGGGTCCGAGGTTCAGAAGGTTAGACGGTCGATTTTTTGACCGTTGGCCGAGGGTGGTTTAAACCAGCCATGATGGCAGTTTAAGCCAGCCATTTAGTTAGTCTTCTTCGCTAGTTTTCATAGATGTGAGTATACATACCCCCTTGGCTGGGTTGGGGAAGGGTGTGGCTTCCCCTATAGTCATTTGTTGAAATCCAGTACTAGTCTCCACCCTCTCTAAACTTATCTAGTGCATGTGTTGTTCATTGTGATGTGTGAGGGAGATTAGTGCATCGGTTGCACTAGGGATTGCATAAATTACATCAGTTTGAGCTCTCGGCATCGATCATGTTTAAGTGAGAGTTCAAGAGTTTGTTACTCTTGGAGGCCGTAGACTCTGTGATCTCTTCAAGAAGCTTGTAAAGAGACCTGAGTGATTTGTGAAGTGATTGTGGAGCTCGCCATCTTTGAAGTGGAGGAAGGAGCTAACCGTGGTGGTCGAGGAGATGCAAGAGTGTCCTCGAGAGGAAGCGACTTGAAAAAGAGTCCACATTTGATCACGAGTGATCGGGTCCTTAATGGAGACATAGGATATCGGTGGATATCCGAACTTCGGAATAAACATCGTTCGTCTCTTGTCTCCTTTACATTATCACAATCATACTTGTATATCTTTAATAGAAATTGAATTGCTTTATTGCAAATCTTAATATTAACATATGATGTTGGTGCACTTAGATGAACCAAGTATATATAGGATTTGACCTTACGAAAAGCTGACTAGTTTAATTCCACATTAGGATCGAGCCAAATTCGTAATTGTTTTTAAAACTTCTATTCACCTCCCCCCTCTAAGTGACATCTAGATCCTTTAGGTCCTTTCACTTTTTAGAAATTTACACCGAGCAATGTGAAAACCACTTGGCACCCAGATCCATTACATCAAAGGCATTGAGGCAAGGCTTCTACTAGCCAACCATGGTTTAAGACGCCATCAACATACTCTAGAAATGTGAGGAATGCCAAAAAATTGCAAAATCCATCCATGCATTGGTCTCAATGCTTAAGAAATTCCACTCACATGTCCATTTGTCTGGTAGGGAATAGATCTCTTGGGATTATTCCGACCAGCCAAAAGGGCTACCGATATGTGGTGGTTGCAATTGATTACTTCACCAAATGGGTCGAGACCGAGCCGCTCACATCCATCATTTCTCAAACAGTGCAGAAATTCTTCTAAAAAAATATCATATGCTGTTTCGGTGTCCCACGCGAGTTAACCGTAGACAACGGAAGTCAATTTGATGCTTCGTTATTTAGAGAATTCTACAACTCCATGAAAACCACCTTGCACTTTGCCTCCCTAGCATACTCAAAGAGCAATGGGGCCATGGAACAAGCCAATAGACTCATCCTCCAAGGCCTTTATTAGTGCATCAAGGACAACTCCACCAAAGAAAGGAATATGAGCCAAAGAGCTTGAGAGTGTACTCTAGAGGATGCGCACTACTATCAGCCCCTCCACCAGGCATATGCCTTTCTCCTTGATATATGGAGCTGAAGCTATACTCCTGCTAAAGTTGAGCACTACTCCTTCCGCGTCAAGATGCTTTGTGAAGCCATCCCGCTCAACTTCACACAAAATGAAGAACACCACCAAGAGGAAGTGGACTTCATTGAGGAGCCATGAAACCAAGCCTTCCTCAAGCACGCCGCATACGAGCATGGCGCCGCACGCTTCTATAACACCAGTGTGAAGGAGCGGGTATTCTCTCAAGGAGACCAGGTACTCAAAAAGGTCCTCAACCCTCAATCATAGGGCAAGCTCCATGCGAAGTGGGACATCCCATATCACATCTCCGCCATCTTAGGACCTGGAGCCTATCGTCTATCCACCATGAAGGACGAACATTTGACCCACGCCTGGAACGAAGATAAGCTCCGCAAGTTTTACACTTGAAACCCTCTATAAAAGAATTGTCTGCAGCCAACACCCCCGAGAGTTGTATCCTCCGCTACCAGGGCAAGAGGTCGCCGCTGCATCTTTCTACTAAGCGGCCACTTCGGGGAAACAAGGATCACAAAACAATGCCCAGCCTCCCTACGCGTGCCTCCAGTGGCCCAGCAACCAAAGGCCCAAGTGCGCTGCCATACCGGCCCATGAAACGGTGCCCTGCTAGCGCTCGACACCACGCGCACATCCAATGGCCCAACATCCAAAGGCCAACACACGCTGCCACACCAGCCCCCAAAGCGGCACCTCGATCTCAACCTCACTCTGAAGAGTGTGCGCTGCCAGGGGCCTAGCGGCCAAAGGATCGTGCGCATCACTGCACTAGGCCCACCAGAACACCTACCGGACCCGCCTCGACTCGAGGAAACCTTGTGGTCCATCCAAGGAGGGAGGCCATGGGCCCCCTCGCTGAGGACCGTGCAGCCTAGTAAGCCCATGGACAACAACCTCGCTTGGCCCGTCAAGGAAGAAAAGAGAAGGCCCCCGTGTGAGGTTGTGTGAGACAATGATCTAGCCTATTGAGGCCCAAGTGTATGTAAAAAAAGAGGGAAGGGCGGCTCGCTGTGGCATTAGCTGCTCCTTCTCGCCACGATGCGCCACCACGTCAAGTCATAGCCCAAGCTACAGATGCCAGCAAGTGCACCCGATGCTACCACATCTTCGCCATCCATGCGGACAATAAACACTATCGCGTGCTTCGTGTCCACCTCCTGTAGTCATGCTGGTGACACTGCTGTAGCCCATTCAACCGACACCAGCGCACGTGTTCAGCATGCACGCTACTACCTCGACACCGTGCCTGCTGCCCCCTCCCCCAGCGTCACGTATAGCAGGCACGCTCTACACATATGCACCCACCTTTTTCATCAAACCATGCAGCGTTGTTGAGGACGACCCATGCAACAAGTGTCGGCAAGCACGCCGAACATGCTCGGCCCCGTTCCCACCTCCTCGTTGTGACTTCGCCACCAAGACAAGAGCTCGACATCGACAATCGACACGCGACAGAACAAGCTGACCCACACGCCTACAAGACTGCGTACTCGACACAGCAGCTCTCCAATTTGGCCACGCACCGGCTTGACGGAGCATGCCCTTGTGCTCATGCAGGATGCGCAGAGCACCAGCTCGCGACGCGCTCTTCCCACCCTGTCGAGTCTAGGGCACTACCATGACAATGGCCACCACCCAAGCAAGGAAGGCAAGAAGGGAGTGGTGTATCACTCACCTTCGCAAGGACTGCATGGCCTCGCCCGTCATCTTGGATCCCCTGGAGAGAGTTGAAGGTAGCGTTGGTAGCTCCTTGGCGGGGCTAGCATATCGCCTTCACCGAATGGAATGCGTACCACAAAGGAATGTCGACGAACGGGTAGGCAGACATCGCTTCCCCAATGTGATGACACAGCCTACAAGGAAGCTACTCGTCGCTCACGCTCGGAGGACACACCGATGCGAGCCCACCTTGTCGACAACACCTCGCCTTCCAGTGCGGCCCCCATTCTCGCCTTGTTCAACCTCCTCCTTCGTGAGCTCAAAGGGCTCCCTTCACCAAGCCATGCCTCACAGGTTCTGCGCCTTCCACTCGCGAGCCACCGACAACGTCTTCGGCATCAATGAGGGACGGGTGAAGCTGGGCAAGATTCCCTCCTAAGGGCCTCCCATTTTATAAGGACCAAGGGGCTCCCTCAATGTTGGTAACGGGCCTCAGATCCCAGCCACACGACTGTATGCAAGACATCGACCACTTCTACCTTTTCTTCTAGTCGACAATGGTGCCAAATGGAGGAGCAAAGGGAAGACCCAATGAGGAACCCTAGACCTACCCAGCCATAGGAGGAAGACATGCAAGGGCTTTTCGTACTAGGTGCGCTCCCTAAACATGCCAAATCTCGACCTACTTTGGCACCCCAGGTCCTTGGCCCAGTGGAAGGGGCACAAACGCTCACCTCCTCGGTGAGAGGAGGTCCCAAAATGATGGGCCTAGCTGTCTCGGTCCAAGGCCCACACCAAGTGGCGCAGCCCAAGAACCGGACCCCCCCTCCCCGCTTAATAGTCGAGCAAATGGGCCGAACCAAATGCTCGGGGCCGATCCTAGGAAAACTTGCGGCCCCAAGGGCCAAAATAGGGTAAACAGCTGGGCTCGATAATCACCTTAGCCTCTTGTCCTTTTTTGGAAACATTTCACAAAATTATAAGGAAAAATCATAAAGATCGAGAAATTAAGGAGAAAGGTGGAAAATGCCAAAAGGGTAGAATAAGATCCCAATAGGATTGGCAAAAAGAAATGCCTCTCCTCATCTTTCTTGACAGCAAGAGGCCTCTTCATCCCCGCAGACCAAAATCATAGCTAGAATTATTTTTTTGATGAATCAAGCGATTGACACTAATTTATGACAACAACAATAAAATCCAAAAAGAACCAGAAGAAGAGATAATGCTCGCCAATATTGGAAGACCTGCAGCCACTCTTATGACTACTGCTCAAGAAGGTTTCTGTTGGCAAAATAATAATCCTACGTGGGCCGGCCTACTAAAATCTTACATGGCGCTTATGTGGCATAAAGTAAGGTCAACAAGTCAACAAGACAATTAGCAAGACAAAACAAGTCAGAGAGGAGCACTAGGGGGTATATGTGAGGATTAGTCCACCATGAACTATGAACCACCTCCTCTCCCCAAAATCCTACATGGCGCTTATGTGGCATAAAGTAAGGTCAACAAGTCAATAAGACAATTAGCAAGACAAAACAAGTCAAAGAGGAGCACTAGGGGGTATATGTGAGGATTAGTCCACCATTAACCATGAACCACCTCCTCTCCCCTAGTCCACCATGGACTCATGGACTATTTTACCTAAACTACCCCTCCAAGGACACCCATGATCATTTGTCATCGGTCTCTTGTTTATATAAACACTCCATGTGAATGTAAAATACATCATATAAATGAGAAAATCTCATCAGGGAAGTTATGCAAAGAATTCCGAATGGAATGATTTTGAATATCGATTTCTTGGTAAAAAACCTTCGCCAAATTTTGAATTGTCAAAGCAAGAGCTTTATGTAAGAGTGGAAGCTCCAAAAGGTGAATTAGGGATTTATCTGGTAGGAGATGATAGTCTTTTCCCCAGAGTTCCAAGTCATGGACGGAAAACTCTAGGAGCGGTCTTGAGAAGTCGATGATAGTCCAAGCTGCTAGACAAGTTGCGTACGGGGCTCCTGTCTTGACATAGGACTAGGTCGTGCACTGCAAGACGGCTAAACCTTTCAAAAAAATATCGAAATGTCTCATTATGTCCAATGTATAGTGACATTTTTATAAAACTGTTATACACGGTCTAATACTACTGTCACATAGCCATCTAGCTACTGATATATTTTTAGTGTTGCTTCTAACAATAGTACTAAAACATCCGAAAAATATGTTGCTCCATCCGATAGACACCTAGTCAACCACGTAGAACCGGAGGAGAGCGAGACACGGAGAGTTGAGCATATCTCACGCAAATATGCGACGGATAACTTAAGCACAGGTAGTCAAGAACAAGAGTTAAAAATTGTACTATGCTATAGTGAAGTCGATTTCTCTGTAACACACATTTTAACGAGAAGATAGAAATAGATAGGAAAGAAAATCAGAGAAAAAGTGACGTGGAGAGTACGGGGTTAAGTCCTAGAGACACTGCACTAGTGGATGTTGATCGATCCTGTGGCCGTATGCACCAACAGATGCGTGGACGGGTGGGTGCTTCTGTTTGGCGGTCAAAGCTGCATTGGTAGTTACAGGTACGAACTAAGATATGGCTGACCCACCTGTCGGTGACGCTAAAGATTCCCTGGGGGCATGGGCGCCTGCCGCGTCACGTGGACTGTTTGTTCGGCACTTACTCGAACTGATCCGCACCGGCTCGAATGAACGTGAAGACAAAATAAAAGAAAAAATGGCTGTTTTCACCCCGTGGACAATTTCAAAAATGGTCTGTCTCACAACATAATAATAAAATAGATATCGCGATGGTCTAGATAGCCGCCACGTGGCACCTGTCGTGCTCTGCAGCCGCGACAAGTCTCCTATCGCGCCTCCCGACCGCGACAGCACTCGGGCCACACGACCGACAGCCGCAACGCACGATAGCCCAGCTGTCAACCAGCCGTCGCGGCCGCAGAGCGCGACAGGATCAGTTTCACAGCAGCGGCGTCGGGTCTAAGTGCTATCGTGTCTGGCGGGCGCGACAGGTGCCACGTGGCGGCTGTCCAGGCCATCGCGGCGTCAATTTTGTCATTGCGTTGCGAGACGGGCCATTTTTGAAATTGACCCTGGTCGGGAGGCCAAAACAACCATTTTTCCAAAATAAAATAGCATAGTTTTTAGTTTAAAACTAATTAGGTAGGAGCATAACTCTGACACTTGGAACACTTGGACTATAATGCATTTCGCAGTATAGCATACTTGTTATTTTCTTCTTGAGATTCGATGGCATACTTTTGATAGAGTAAGGTAATTAAGATATGACCTTTCTTAGCACATAAACTGATTGAACAAAATTGAAACGAGTACGGGGAGACAGTTTTGTGTCATTGTCCACGCGCGCTACCAGTAGACTCAAAAAGAAGAAAACGCAATGGCGAGAACCACATCTTAGTAGGATGATAGAGTTGTAGAGATATGACACTATTTACCAAGGTTCAAATTTTGACACTCAAATTTACACACATACTGGTGTGCTTCAGTGAAAATGTGGTAAGATTCGTAAAAAATTTCTTGGTTCCGTTAGTTTTAACGTGTGGTTAGGCGTGGCCAACGTGGCAACGTGGGTAAAACAATCTCTGTACATGCTCACCAGGCCTGGGAGTCGCGTTAATTGGGCCTAAGTGGGCCAGGCTGGTTCTTTAGGACCCAAGAGTTTACTCATTTTCAGTTGTAAACTCCTGATCGGTCATCACGCTTGGGGGAGAGAGAGAGAGAGAGATCAGTGATCACGCACGCACAAACTTTTCGCGAGATCAGTAATCACGCACACAAACTTTTCGCCGTTCGGACCAGATTGGACGAACAGGCACAACCTTGTTCTCTTTCACTCGACCGAATTTGACCGGAGTGTCAAACAGGCCAGGGATCGATACAAGAGATCATCTTGAGCGATCTCGATAAGGGTGTTTCTTCGACCAACATGACATGATTTTTTTATTTATTTTGCATAGATACCTGTGTCCACTTTGCTGTTACTGTCATCGCATGCTGATTGTGATGGCGCGGCGCTGACCTACTCCTACGCTTTCGGCTTCTTCCTCAGCTCGGCTCTTGTGTCGCTGGTGAACAAGGCCACCACCGGGCACGGCAGCTGGCAATGACCTGGACAAGGACAGGCTGCACCTCTTCTACTGGATGCTTGCCGCTCTCGGTGCCATCAACTTCATCTGCTACTTGTTCTGTGCAAGGTGGTGCAACGCCGGTGAAGACGCTGCTGAATCTGCTGCTGCTCAGGTTGCAGCAGAGGGAAGTGGCAAGTAGATCATCATCTCAAGGAAACTCATGACCAGAAATGTTCTCAGATTTGGTTAGCGGAAGCATGATATTGGCAGGGCGGACCTATGACATGGCAGCCATATTTGAAGGAAAATACAGCAGCATGATTCTATGGACACACATCATGATGGAACCTATTGCACTTCAGATAGACCATGAAGTCGGTGTGCCATTCATCGGCTGCAAAGCTGCGGCTCTAGAACATGTTACTGCAAGCATAAATCACAGGGATTTCAGTCTTTTTACAGAGCATTAAAGATGCAGCACTCTCAGGACACAACAAAATGCATGATAATCAAAATGTTAAACCACAACTATTATAGTTCAACAACTCCTCGGACATTTAAATGCTAATAATATAGATATAAGATGATACAGTAAATTTATCTGTTAAAGACCGGGTTACCATTACTGGTGACCTCTATTAACAATTCGTAAAGCATCCCTGCATTCACTGAGTTTCTGAAGGGATAACTGCTTATAAAATAGCACACTTGTTCTGAGCCATCCTCCGGAATTCCTCGTTTTCCTGTTGGGCCTTCTCGAGACTTTCTTTGAGCTTGCGAATCTCCTCGTCTGATTTCAGCCTAGCTTCTGCCGCCACCTTCTCTGCTTCTAACCTTGCATTCTGCTCTTCCATAAGTTGATTTTGCAGCTTCTCGACAGTGCAATTCAGCTTTTCCTCCACCTATGAATATGTTAAGTCAGTGCAATTTCCAAAGAAGTCTAAATTGAAAAAGACATGTCTCTTCAAGACACATAAATAGCCATTTACATAAATTTTGAAATGTTACAATGGGAAGATAATTTCTTTAAGCAGCTGGGATCTTCATATGCCAAAGGTCCAACTGTTACATAGAAGTGATTGTAATTATGGCAGATCATGTTTTACAATCCCTAAAACGACTGAAACAAAGCCAGACGTGTAAAAAAGAACTGAAGATAACAAGTCCCAGGTTTTTGCCCCCCAACATAACAACTTCCATAATTGTTTAACAAAACAATATCAACATGTTGAAGAATATCCTACAACTGATGTAAAAAATGTAACGAGAACACGTTCTAGTAATAGACTTTGAGCCTCTAGGTATTCCCATACATGTTGCAAGAATGCATAACTTCATCTGGAGTTCTATTAACTAATATAGCAAAACATTACAAAGGTAAGTTCATGGAACTATTATTTAGGGATGAAATAGTATCTCTTACCATGGTTGTAATGCTTGCAAGTTGTTCGTCCCTATTTCTATTGATCTCCTCCTTCAATTCAGATATCTGCTCTTCTGTATATCCCTTGGCATCATGAACCTCCTTTTCTCTATCATGCACCTCCTACAAGATATGAGATAAGAATAAGAACTACAAAATATAGGACAAGAATGAGAACTGAAACTCCATTTCAACAACAACAAAACCTATTACCTTAAGGCGAGTGAGCATTTGATCTGAAAATGGTTTTCCTCCATTATTTGCACTAACAGAATCAACCACACCAAGCAACGTTTCAAGCTGCTTAGCTTGAACCCTTTGGTCCTTGGTCTTGTTATCAAAAAGAACGACTCTATTTTTGCACAGCTCAACAATTTTCTGTGAACAAAAAATATAATGTAAAGCTCATATGATACAAGTGCTGCCTAAAAATAAAAGAGCCATACACATTTGGAAAAGTTCATTAGTGAAAAAAAAACCTGCAGATACTCTGGAGCATTATTAAGCATGTTCTTCAACATATTTTCACCAACCAGATCTCCATAAGTGAAAACTAATATCAAGTGGTCAATGATCTTCTCTCCAAAAAACACTTTAATAGTCTCAATTGTACTAGAATCTTCTCGAGAAAATCTAGACGTAGCAGAAAAAACCATCAACACAGCATGTATCCCATCTTTAGCCATGTTCATACACTTGACAATCTCTTTGCCAGCATCCTCAGGTGTTACAGTCATGTCAAATAATCCTATCCAAGGCATTGAAATGGGTGATTAGCAAGAATGATAAACATGAAAACCTTCATAAGGGAAAACTGATGTCTATGTATATTTTTCAGCATTATACGTATAATAAGGATCAGTCTTTTGCGGTAAGGCATTTTTTTACTGACTTGTTTTATGATGGCAGTATGTTCAAACTAGCTTACCATACACTAGCATACTACACTATTCTTTAATGAAGAATGAGGGTAGCAGATGGCTTCTCCATTAACTATTATTTAATGAAGCATGACATCCAAAGCCCAAACATCCGAAGATACTATATCAAAAATCTTAATGCAACCAGAAAAAAAACAGTGAGGTCGATATGTGATACAAGATGCAAAATATTATATAGGTATAATAAATTCACAACATCCAAAAGATCCATAAATATGAAAATAAGTAATAAATCATGTGCACTCTTACCTGGTGTATCAATAACATTGATGGTGCGGCCATCCTTCAGCATGGTGCTTCCCATCTGACAAGTATTAGTCACACTAGCATGGGAGTATTCTGATACAAATGCTTCCCGTCCAAGGATACTATTGCCAGTTGCACTCTTGCCATAGCCAAGTTTTCCAACAAGAACGAGAGTGATGTCAGCACTGGGCAACACCCAGTCGTCGTCATATTGGCTTCCACCCATTGCGGAAGTTGATAATGAAACCTCACAAGAACTGTTCACAAAATAAGGATATCACCAATTATGTTTCATATCAATTATCTTACCTGAATGACCATGTGCAACCATTATTAAAACAAAAATAACATTGGAACAAAACTAGCTAAGTATCTCCTAGAATTAGAAGGCTAGGACACAAGGTACCACTCTGGAGCCTTACACTACATTGTTTGTGGAATTTTATTATAGAAGACCTTAAAGATGGAATATGTGTCCTGAATTGAACAAAACAAAACCATACCAAGGTTACTCTGCAGCAACCAACCAAGTTTTCAGTAAATTGTCATACCATTAACTATCCTGGCACTGCACCAAAAGTTTTATGGTAACACGAATGCACAAAACAAAGGAAAGAAAACAAGGAATACAAGAGGACTAGTTTCTTGTGAAGAAGCAGGGTTGGGACAACGAACGTCAACATGGCTGAAGTCACATAATTAAGTCACAACCAGACATACAAAATAGGGAAGTTTGATGGTTGAATTGGATTGTAGCAAAGACTTTACACCACGGAGAAAGAAACCCTAGTGCGTAATGTGAACCTTCAAGCTACAAGGTAAGATGGACACAGAATCACCTAGATTAATTTCCTATTTTGTTCTTCTTCTGATCCTCTAACGCGGCTGGCTAATCAGCTAGAAACATCACAACAGGGTAGATTATCCTACAGATTGCAAAGGATCAATTACATACTACAAGTGCAGGAAGTACTGCATAGTGGAATTGCAAGAACTCGTCTCCTAACCCGGTAACTCCTAACGCAAGCACATCGGATTATACGCAGTCCAGAAGGAAATTACACACAGAAACCAAAAACAAATCTATAGAATCTATATGCCTGGACAATGCTCCCCCGAGAACCCAATCTACAACTATCGAAGCAATAAACGAGCTACCCCATCAGTGTATCGAACAAACAGAAACTAAAACCACAGCAATCGAGCACAAAAATCTATCGGCACCTTCCGGAAACTATTGTGAGACGAAACAAGCAAGAAATTACTCTATGCACCGGAGGAATCTGCACCGAAAAATTACTAACAGATGGGATGGATGAACTCACGAGGGGGATGTTGAAGGAAGGAGAAATCTCAAAGCCAGGGCAGGGGAGACGGGAGGGTTTGCTTTCTGGCGAAGAAGAAGAACTGGTGGATTCGTCGGGGAGAGTAGAATCAATCAAGAAAGAAAAGCTGCGAGGCTGCCGACGTACGTGTATCGTGCCGTGCGGTTCGTGCCGACGTAACGCTCTATTCGGGTTTACTCCAAGGCGTCGCGTCCGCGGAGCGCGCACGCGCCGTCGGATCTACGCCAAGAATCGTGCGGGATGGATGACGCTGACGTGGCAGAATCACAAGGGGTAAAAATCCTCTCGGTCGGCTGGCTGATGCAGATCGCGAGCTCTTCCGCTTCCACTGTCGATTGGTCATGGTTGTTAGGGCTTCGTACCCAAGACCGCTTCAGATAAGTTCACTCCTTTTATAATTTGAGATAAGTTCATGATTTTTGTTTTGAAACAGATGTGACATGACAATCCGAGTGCTAGTCTCAAGGAAGCTGAAAATAACATGATCCAGCACTGCCAGTCTGTCCGCATAAACAATCTCCAGTCTGAGAATTTTCTCAAAAAGAAAAAGGGGGTGATATTGCTCTTTGCGAACGCAAAGATCACTGAGTTGGAAAATTACATCCGTTTGTCATTGACATGATCAAATTGGATGTCATTTTCCAATTCATACCTAGTTGCAATGAGCTGATGATACTACTCGGCTGATTCCCCGTAAATAACACCCGTACTATCGAATAGATTCTAGGACTATCATCATCGTAGCAAGGCAGTAACAATGGCGATATTTGTGCTCAAACCGGTCAGGGGAAAAAGCTCAATTCAATTTCTGATGCCAGTAGATACAACGACTTCAATAACCTCAATTTGTCGACACCAAGCTTGATGATTAGCATTGCAGCTGTAGACCTGTAGTGTAGGAATATGACGATCCGTACCTGACGATTAGCAGTAGATACAACTAACGATTACTTCCATCTCAAGGCTGCACACCTCAAATTCTCCACGAATGAAGGCATCAAGTGCAGAAGAATGCCTACAGACAGGTCAACAATTATGAGTCTTGTCACCCCACTTTGAAAAGCATGAAAAAATCACAAATCAGGAGACATAACATCTAAGGCAGACACAAACAGTCTTACAAAATGTTGACAAACGGAGGGTTGCTGATGCCAAACATTTCATGATACGGATCATTCAAGTAACAATCAAAAGGTGAAATCACCAACAGAATCATTGTGGTCACAAGGGCAGGAACCTGAAATCAATGGATTTTGCTGCCATTAGAGCCATTATTTTTTGCACAAACTTGCCTGCTATAACTGTTTCTATATGAATGACAAGTTTCCAGGATCAGTATAATGATAAAGTAGCAAGAGTTAACGACATCATACCACAAACATACAGGCAAGCGTAGCTGATAGAAAAGGACAACACATTTTTAGGTCAACTTGCTTGTTCTGGCTAGTTCAGCAGTCTCTGACAATTATGAAGAAATGAGTTTTCATGCAGTGATAACTTAGATTTCTGAACCTACAATTCGTAACTCTCCATTGCTTGGTGCAAGAACCAATAAGTTCTAAACTCTGACCTTTAACCTATAGTTAATCAAGTGCCAATCTTAGACGGTAAGGCCAATAAAAAATGGCTTTGCAAAACCCATAATAGTTGAGTAACAAGGAGCCCTGTTAAACTACTGCAAACCAAGGGAACACAGTGAACATGATACTTGAAGCATGTTTCAGTGGGATCCTGCAGAAATGATGCATATAGACAGCTTGAGCAAAATAAATGGTGGAAATCACTTAAACCAGTCCATGTTTGCAGAATCCTGCTGCTTCACAAGGCAGATCTTCAAATATGACTCATTCAACAGAAAAAATGCACACCAAACTATCCTGGAGAAAAAAAAATTCAAATATGACTCACTAGCAGAAGTTGTTCTTGTGGTAGGAAACTTTGTGCCACAAAATTAGGAATTCCTCAACCTCCCGGCACATTGAAAGTCACAGAATTAAAGAAACCAATACTTTTTTAGTACAATTCAAAAAATAGTTCTGAATTTTGATGCCATCAACCAGAATTAATACAATTCATAAAGATAGTTTTGAATTCTGATGCCATCAAGCAGAATTCCTACACCAAGTATGCCTATTGTTGCTCATGAAACTGCATGCTCTTACTGGATATGCATAACTATGAATTCATTAACACCTTTTTAAAAGTAAACACACTAAATTGTTTCATGCTTCAAATCCTGAATTCAACCTCTAGATACAACGAAAGTCATAAACTTAAAATGAACCCAAAGGCAATCCCTGTAAGCATCAAGATTCAGCAACCATTCCAGAACAATAATCTGAAATGGGAGGCGAGAGTGAAACCTCCTAAGTAGCTCAGCTAACATCGTCCCGTTCCTGAACTTCTGAAATGTTAACAGTCTGCAACCGTTCTTCCTCCGGAACCAAACACCAATTAGGTGACTGCACTGCCCTGAGCCACTTGAAGTCATCCACATTGGCCCAATTACCAGTCTCCTCCTCAAGCCCAGAATCCCTCAGATCCTCTTCAATCCCTTCATACTTCAAAGCATGCGGTGCAAATCTCACACCACTGCAGTCTTCAATGATCGGTCTGCTCCTCACCCGCAAGTAGAAATCCGTCGCCCTTGCTTCATGAATCCTGATCTGGTGTGCCGCCATGAAAAATGTACAGCGCTCGACATCCTCTATGAGCACCGAGCCGAAGACAGGGCCGACGAACACACGGCAATCTCTTAGCTTATGAATGTACAGCGCCCGGCACTTGCCCTTGAGGTAAACCTCGCAGGAAACCAAATCCGCGAGCGTGAAATCCGCATCCTTCTCGTTGGAAATTCTCAGATCCTTCACCAAGGTCGCGCCATTCCTGCCCCGGAACCCGAACCCTGGCAGGATCGCGCCATGACTAGGCTTTGGCTGCTCCGGAGGCGGCTGGGGCAGGGTGGGAGGATCTTGCGGCGGGTTCTTGGCGGCCTTGCTCTTGTTCCTGAAGGAGAATGACTTCTTGGGTCGGATTTCGGAGGCGACAAGCCTGTGGGCAGCGCGGAGGTCGGAGACGGCGGCGAGGGCGGAGCGGAGCTCGTAGGGGGGAAGGGAGTGGGAGGCCTCCGCGACGAGGCGTTCGAGGTCGTCGACGGCGGAAGAGGCGGCGGCGAGGGAGGCGGGGGCGTCTTCGGGGGAGGAGCGGCAGGCGGAGAGGGCGGACTCCGCGGCGAGCTTGGCGGCGGCGAAGCGAGAGAGGAATGCGGCGACAGGGGACGCCTCGGAAGTGTCCGCGGAGGATGCGGCGGTGCGCTTCGAGAGGCGTTCGAGCATGGCCAGGTGCTTGCGGTTGCCGGCGGCGGCTTTGGCGTTGTCGGGCCCCGGCTCCATTCCGGCGGCTGCAGCGGCGGCGCTGGAGCTGGATGGACTCGGATCCATGGCGGTCCTTCGCCTAGCTTCGACAGGGCTCAGGGGTGCGAGAGAAGAAGGTTGAACCGAACCCAGAACAACCGGACCCAACGTGGTGAGTCAGACCGGACGAGCCAAATGGGACCCAAAGGGCAGTTATTTTTCCGGTAGTATAAGTAAGGATCCACCTGCTCCACAATCGCCTGTTTTTACTCCTAGGGGTCAGTCGATTTTATCCACTGTTAGATTAGAATCGGACGGCCAGTTTAGTTTACCTCCTACGTTTAGAGAAAATTGACTGAGATTTGATTAGATCTCAGTTGATTCTGGTTTTTTTTGTTTTTTCTTGTTTGGGCTGGCAGCCCGGTTTGGGCTCATGGGCTTTTGAGCTTTTTGGTTGAGGTGTATTTTGGGTTAACGAGAGGCCATGAGCCTTCTGGACAGATTAACTAGATTTGCAACAAAAGCACATAGTACTGACAAACCATAAAACACATAGTACTGTCATATTACAAACCACATAGTACTTAACGACGAGACAAAACACTTAGTTCTTAATAACAGCAACAGATATCTTTGCACCAACTACTCGTCATCTTCATCATTGATTAGAAAAGTCACTACCTTGAATTCAACACCAACATCTAGCATGGCTCTAATCACACTAGCAAGCCGGGTGAACCAAATTATGGTGCGCCACCAAATTTCAAGTTCTGTAGTCAGCTTATCAACATCTTTGACATCATCAAAAGCAACTAAAACAGATGCCTACTCGTCACTAGCTAGAGGGAGGAGTTCTGCCTTGTACAAACGGCTAACATCAGGACTAGCAGGCGTGATGACATCAATCTTCTTAAAGTCAACAAGGCTACGGCCCCATTTGAAGTTGTGAGTAGTAACAGCGCAAACATCCTCTTCCGTTTCAAATCCAACCACAACGACTCCAGGGACATAGTGGTCAGCAACAGTGAAGTTGGAGCGGCCACGGTAGTCTTCAAGGATTGAGCCAACAATGAATGAGGGCGTGAAATTCTTCTCCACCCACGTTGGCATAAACAACTGTCTTTGTTGCGCCAAAAGGAACTTTGAGAGCATTCTTTGTGACGTTGCACATCTTGAAAAACACTGGTGGTTTTTTGTTTCTAGTTGTTGTTGTATCATCACATACAGTCTGCATTGGACATTTAAAAGGAAAAAAAATAAATCAGCAACAAAGATAGATGTAACATGAACAAATATGATATATTCCAGCTCATATGACCTAAGAAAAAGGAATACATGTCCTGATAATGAAAAATAAAGTTATACATGTATATTATAAAATTGCATGTATGTTAGCCCCAAAAAAGTAGATGAATTGATAAGTTTCATATATAAGAGATATAATGAACTACAACAATTGAAATAGATTCCTATATGCAATAATAAGAAATATCAAAAGCCTGCTAAAACCAAAGACAAAAAATATAAACCTTTTTTTCAGACTTGTCTTGATCGCCACCAGAAGAACCTGAGGCCAACAGATCCATCTTGCACTTGTTGTAGTTGCTACCCTTATCCATCTATGTTGCACATTTTGAATATGTTGAATAATTGGTTCGGTTGCACATTTTGTAAACAACAAATTACACCAAAAAAATATTTGTGCAACTACATCACAGAAAAAGTGCAAGTAGCATCATGGTATATATGTGTTGAAATACAGACTGTGATTGTTTTAGAAATAGATGAAACTGCTGCACACATACATAAAATGAGGGACTAGGTTGAAAATAAAAATACAGATCCATCTCGTAGAACAAACTGTTAATTTTTGAACACACAAACACATATATACAAAAATGTAAAGACATGCAATCAATAATTCGCGAAAAAAAGAGATTGAGGAAGATGAAAACTAAAAGCCATATGAAACAACAACCACGACCTAGAACAAAAATTAAGAACATAAAAAGCAAATCCAGATCGGAGAACAGACGAACAAGAAACCTTCGGCAGATGAGGATGTAGAAGAAACCTTCGGTAGATGAGGATGTAGAAGAACCGTCGGGGAGAATGGTAGGCACTGTGGCTGTGGTGATGGACTCGATGTCTTAAATAGAGAAGCTGTAGAAGCCTTTGGCAGTTCCCGATGTGAAAATGCACGCGTACACACCGTGTGCCGTTTGAAATTGCCTCTCCAAATTCCTTTAATCCTGCAATTGTCAAAAATAAATGTTGTACATACGTGGGCCTTGGCCCCAAAAAAGTCTATAAGAGACTCAATCACACGGCCCAGCAGTACTTGCAGCTCTAAAAAATATACCAAAAAGTGCTGTGGTTACAAATGCTTCATTGCAGCTAGAGCTCTGAGGTTGCTTCTGCACAAATCTCTCTAGTTTTACTTAGCTAACATGACCACAAAACTAAGAATTATAAACACTACACACATCCCATTAACAACAATTTGAAGCTCATGCAATCTTGCCATCTTGCCGATGCGGTCATTTAGCTCCATCATCTCTAGCTTCATATGATCCAGATTTTGTACAAATGTTTGGTTCATGCGATCTTCCAGGGTCTTCTCTTGTTGATTGTAACTCATTCCTCTCTGAATTGAATCAAATTCTTGCAGATGCTGTTGGTACTCACTCAACCACATGAAAAATCCACATTTCTTGGCTGCCTGTGAAACAAAAATCCACAGTTCTAGCATCAGAGACATTTCCAAATCCACAGTTCTAGCATCAGAGACATTTCCAAAAATCTCTCCATTTCCAGATGCATCAAGTCATTCTCTCTTGAACTGACTTTAAAACTTGAGATCTGAGGGGGGGCATCAAGATCATCAGAGCAATGCTCACCTCTACCCATGGCTGGTTCCTCGGGCACTTCACAAACCTTTTCCCCGGAATCTTCTTTGTCCTCGACGTGAGCAGCAGCAGCTCATGCCTATTCCCGCACCGTGGGCAATCGACGAGCGGGACCTCCCCCATCATCTCCATGGATGCCCGCGAGCTCGCCTGAGACATTGGCCACTCCTTCCGCTAGGATTTCCAGAAAAAATGGGGAGAGGTAGGCATCAAAACCAATAACAAATCGAGAGGGAGAAAAGAGCACAAAAACCTTGTCGAGGAGAGCATAAAACCACTCCTTCCGCCGTGCTGGTGCTGGTGCTGCATAAAAAGCAAAAATCCACATCGGAGAAACAGTGGAAGAAGAAACCTTCGGCAGATGAGCATGTAGAAGAAGAAACCTTCGGTAGATGAGGATGTAGAAGAACAGTCGGGGAGAATGGTAGGCGCTGTGGCTGTGGTGATGGACTCGATCTGTTAAATAGGGAAGTTGCATCTCCAAATTCCTTTAATCCCGCAACTGTCAAAAAACAATTATTTGTAGCTACGTGGGCCTTGGGCCCAAAAAAGTCTATAAGAAACTGAATCATACGGCCCAGCAGTACTTGTCACGAAAAAGAAAAAGTTGTTGCTGTTGTACATTTTATTAAAACAGAAAAATACATCAAAAAAATTTGTGTAAGAAAATCACTGACAGAAATAGAGTTTGAAGTTCTATGGGAGAAGATGATAATAGATAATCCTGGAAGTGTGAAAATCGCAGAGCTAACAATTACAAAAAATCTACCTATATTAGTTACAAATGTCAGATGCTCATGCATGTATGTAACCTTATGTTATATACTTGCACATTTATTAAGACAGAAATTACACCCAAAAAATAAAGTGCAACTAGCAATTATAGTATAATTGGGTCAATTGCACATTTTATAAACAAAAATTACACTAATTTTTTTTGTGCAACTGCATCATAAGAAAAAGTGCAACTACCATCAAAGAGTACATTAGTGTTCAACTAAAAACATCATAGACAAATAAAATGTCAATCCAATCTTATCTGAGAGGAGATCTTGCAAAATGTTCCTAACACCATCATAACAGATAAAGACATTGCCATGAGACAAACAAATACAAGCTATTTTTCCAGAAAGCAGTTCACAGGAATTGCCTGTCCCATATAATGAAAAATGCAGAGCTAACAATTACAAAAAATCTACCTATATTAGTTACAAATGTCAGATACTCATGCATGTATGTAACCTTATGTTATATACTTGCACATTTATTAAGACATAAATTACACCCAAAAAATAAAGTGCAACTGCATTAAAAATAAAGTGCAAACTAGCAATTATAGTATAATTGGGTCAATTGCACATTTTATAAACAAAAATTACACTAATTTTTTTGTGCAACTGCATCATAAGAAAAAGTGCAACTACCATCAAAGTACATTATAACATGGCCAAAAAAGTCAGGGATGCTGGTGTGCGGTTCGGCGCAGATTGTTCTGAAGTCTACTTAACAGAGCAACAACTATGTACTGCAACTATAAAATAACCTTGAATAAACAGTGGGACAAAAACACCTTCCATCAAATGAGGTATGCAGTATACACGTGAACAGATCCAACCAAAACAACGAAAAAAAACCACGAACCATTCGGACGAGAGGGACAGAGGATGCCATCTGAAAACATGAACAAAAGGTTTTTTTTTGGCTGTGATAACTTTACCAGATCCAGATCTATAGAAAGAGATACAACCAAAACAACAACAAAAAAGCACGAACCATTCGGACGAAAAGGACAGAGGATGCCATCTGAAACATGAACAAAAGATTTTTTTTGGCTGTGATAACTTTACCAGATCCGGATCTATAGAAAGAGAAGAAGAGAAGCACGGGAAGAAGAACAACTCTTGCTAGTGACTGGTAGAGTGAAAAAGGAGCAGCGTGTTAAAAGGAGGTGTTGGGGACAGAGATTGCGTGGGGACTGATGTACTGATGTACTCAATAAAAAGACCCATGGACGTAGCACAAACTCTAACCAAGAAAACAGAAAAAGCCCATCAAAAGGAACAAAAAGAAAAGCCCATGAAAAGGAACAAAATGCTCTTACTGGGCCACACAATAAAAAACCCACAAAATAAAAAGCCTAGCCCAAAACACAACTTGACCCCTTGTCCAAGAACATAACGCAAAAACCCTACGTGCGGGATCAGATCGGCTATAAGGACTCCCAAAAAAAACACATGGATCTAGGAGAGATCAATGCAGCAACAGAGCACAAACACAGAAGAAAATGAGATGGATCCAGGGGACATGAAAGTAGCAACAAACCACAACACGGAAGAACACGAGATAGATCCAAGGGATACTTACTGGTTCGTGTAGAAATAGAATTATCAGATTCTTGGCTGCTTGATAATTTCTTCTTTGACCCTGGCGGTATACCCATTTTTTCTTAACAAGCCCTACAAGGAAAACATTACCAAAAACTTTAAAAATCAAAATCATAAAATGCCAACAAAAAAATGACTCTAAACAAGCATAAATACTGGAATATATACAAACCATGATATGAACATGTATTTTCAGTTGATTGTTCAGATGGTCTTCCCTGGCCACCTTGTGAATCTTGTTTAGAGTCCTGCTCAGATAATTTCTCTGTATCTCCAGATAGAATAGTATCATCAATATTATTTGCAATAAGAGATGCAGGGCAAGACACATTAGCTGGCTGAGCTACAGTTTTTTGTACAAATATACCACCAGGAGCATCATAAATGTATTTCATGATATCCACAACAAGAGATTGTGTTTTGAGGCAAGAAGAACCATTCTCATCCACTTTAAATTTGCTGAACATGACAGATATATCTTGCTTAGCCTGTTTTAAACACCACCAATTCAAAATAAAAACTCATATGAGAAAAAAGAAAAAGAAAAACATAAACAGAGAATCAAGAAAAAAATATCCTTCATTGATTCACCAGAACTTCCCACACTTGCAGAACTAAAATTTTCCCTTGAAAAGGTGGGACATTGAGAACCAGTACTTGACTTGGCTTGCCCTTCTATTGCGTGGCGCTTGGAGAGGGCTGGCGCTTAAGGAAATGCAATGCATACGAAGGATTTCGCAGAGTCATTGGCACGTATCTCTCTCTCTCTCTCTGTGATTTCCACATACAGGCATCTACTTGTCAGCGGCTTTGCCTACGCAGTTTGGTGCCGTTTGCTTCTTGAGAATAACAACCATGGCTTCTCTATTCTATTATTGAGTACAAGACAATCTCCATCCGCTTCCGTTGAACAGCAATTGCATCCTCACCTGGGGTCAAGGTTATCACCAAACTTAAGATCCAAAAAATCCATGAATGAATTATCGGCATTCTGTGTGCAATGATCAGCTTTATTGTCATTAACTGAAGGTGGAGCATAACACGTCATATTGATATGTTTAAAAGAAAGACACACAAAAAATAACTTCAGCAACATAAAACAAAGATTGAAAATGAAACATAGGGGGACAAAAAACATTCACTCACTGGACGGTGTCCATATTTCCCTTTTGGCGACCGATCAAGACGTGAGAACTCTTTAATCATTGAACCCTTCCAAACATTGATTCTTGGAATACAATTAGAAGTAGTATGAGTTCCAAAATCAAGAAAATCAAGATGCTGGACCTGCAAAAAAAGGAAAAAATTTAAAACATCAAACAAAACAAAAAATAGTGACAACAAAAATACTATATCACTAATTAACTTACAGTCAATGCATAGATGCAACCCCCAAGTGTACCGCGGTAATGTGATCTCAACCTCCTATCCTTCTGATACTTGCAATATATCCAATAAGCCATTGAAATCCAAATTTGCACCAATTCCAATCATGTACTGACTCGACATCAATCAAAGGGAGTAGATACTTGGTGCTGGGCAAAGTGCTAGAGTTTGGGCATATAAAGGTAGCTAAAGCAACAATCATGAAACATCTAAACGAATCCTCTACAGTGATATCCTCTTTGAGTAGAATCTTTGATCCAAAAAACTTCATCGAGGGCATAGTTGTCTGACCAAATATAGCCAGAAACTCATCCTTCGTAGCCTCAGACTCATCACCAATTTCACGGCCTTCATTTGGGATGCCTAGCACACTGTGAAAGCAATCTACAGATAGAGGGATCCTCCCATGCCGAGTAACAATATCACAAAATTTAACATTAACATGATCAGCAACAAACTGTGCAAATTTCCGGGGCACAGCACAACCATCAAACATCAACAACGAACCAAATCCTTTCTGGCGGATAAACTCCTTCACAGGATCAGACAAACTTTTGATAACCTTGGCAAAGTATGGAGTATTGCATCTACTGAAAGGAACAACAGATCTAGGCTTGCTGACATATTGTTTCTTTTGACCCTTGTCATCCTGCATAAAAAACAATAGATCAAAATCAAAATCTACAAAAAATAAAAATAAAAAATGTAATTCACCTTCAAATTTTTCTGCTGACCAAACCTCCGGCAAGCCTTCCTTTTCAAAGACCGGCCAAGCTGAAAAATAAATAAAACAAACAAATAAACTGCTCCAAAAATGAAATAAACAGTGGATTACATAAAAAAGCTTGTAATACCTCCAACATCAAATTATCAAGAGAATCACTAGATGACGATGCAAACTACAGAAACACATAAACACATAACATTTAGTCTCAAATTCTGTAATTAACGAAAATGGCAATGCGCTATGAAAACATAAATGACAAAACAACTTACCCCATCAATGTTTGGATTATCACTTGGCGTGTAATCAGACGAATCGTGATCGGCGACTCCACATTCATCAGAATTCATAGAATTGTCGCTGACTAAATGAGCATCATCCATAACCATATTTCTGAAAAAGTCTCCAATAACTCAGAACATGAAAAAAAACTATGAAAAATACTTAGTTCACACAATGGCATGAAAAAAATAACAAAAACAAACAACACAACCAAGAATGGACACCTAAAAATAGATCAACACCTGAACCAGCGTTATGAATGAGCGCTGCAGGTCCGCAACCCCCTAGTGATTACCTATCGATCCCTGATCGCCTACTACCAGAAATCGCCTACTACCAGAAATGAATACAGCTCTCTATTAACAAAAACAAACAACACAAATAAAAAATGGACAGCTAAAAAGCACCATCCAATCAAAAAAACACCCAGCACGGTTGCTCAAACCAAAAATGGCACTATCAAAACCCTAATCGACACACACCAAAAACCCTAGTTCACGCCAAGTCCACGACGACCACCAACAAGTTAACAAAAAATCGAAGTGCAACACACATACCCATATTAGACCCCACCCCCCTCCTATTCGGCCACGCATAGATAAAAAAAATCTAGAACGGAACTGCCCAAATCGAGTCGAAACTAACGATGAGACCAGAGTAGAAACGATCGGCAGAGGAGGGGATGGCGATTCTCACCTAGGCTGGGATTTCGACGGAAGGGGAGGAATCGAACCGGGTCAAATCGATGAGAAGCGGTTGCGGGGCACGATGCCGGCAAGGAGAATGAGCGCTTGGGAGAGGAGGAAATCCAGGCCGCCGTGCTACGTACCACTCGCACCCTTCCGTCTCGCAGTCATCGTCACCGCAGTCGCCTCTTCCCCTGCACAGAAGATGAACAGTGGGCGCGAGAATCCAAAAATCCCAAAGTGGAGTTGAAGTCCGCCGCTCAAAAATCCGCCCATTAATTCCAGCCCAGGCCGTTACGCGGGCCCGTCGCTGAACCGGCGCACAAAAAAACGGCCCACGCCCCACACGACGTGCTGGGCCGGTTAGCACGAATCACCAAGCACACAGATCGGACGGCCCGCGAATTGACTGCGTTGAGCAAAGAAAACAATCGCCTGTGAAATAGCAGAACTGTATAAGTAAGGCTGGACACGGCTCGCCCAGGCTCACAGAATTACGCGCTGAGCCTGGCCTGGCCAACACCAGCGAGGTGGCTCGGCTCGGGCTCGGGCCAGGCTCGAGCCGGCTCGGTCCGGCTCACGAGCCAGCCTCCGCCTGGCATCAACTCAGCCTGCATGTCTAGTCTTACCGAGCCGCAACTGCCAAACAGCATCGCCTCGCGATCTCTCTCTTCCCTGTGGCCTTGCCGATGCCATTAGGGCTTCGTGCGCCGCCGTTCTCCCACGCGCAGGCGCTCCCCCGCAGCCGTTGCTCCCCGCACGTAGGTGCTCCCTCGCGGCCGTCGCTCCCCTCCTCGTCCGCCGGCTGCACTGAAGGGGTATGGTAAGTCTGCTTTACCTTACCATGAAGCATGGACTATTAAAACAATCTGGCTTTTGGTCTTCTGTTGCATATGATTCTCGGAACTTGAGGTGTTTATGATTCTCAGAACTTGAAGTAACTCCTGCTCTCGTGAGCCACTAATATTTTATTCTTGATGCAGTGCCCCATCTAGAGGAGGCCAGTACTAGTAGGTGAGGCTTTTCAGAACAGCAAGGTATGAATTAAGTTATATGAGTTAGTAATATAAATTGTGATCAATCTTTATAGTATTCGAGGACAAGCTTTTAGTTTTGTTGCTATCTACAATGTAAACCTTGTTGATCCATCTACTTAATTAATTAGTCATAAGCAAGCCACGCATATACCAGTAGCTAGTGTCCCTTTGTATCATTTGCAAGTTGGTTCCTTAGTAAATTTGATTTTTTACATGTATCTATACTAGTACTATACATGACACGTTCAGTTGATTCCAAGTATAAATGTGGCCTTTGCTATCTGCCATAACGAGCACATGTCAAATACTATAGCTAGGTGAGATAAGATATAAGAATTCACGTGTTGATTCCCTTGTTCATGCATATCTCTGCAATAAGATATAAGAATTTATGTGTAAGCACTGAACAGGTCAAAGGGCTCACCAAAGAGGACGCCGCCACTCCTCACTCCTCACTATCCTCAGCCCCCATCATGGACCAGGACCAGCAGCTCAGCAAGGGGTCACAGGCACTCGAGCATGGAGGCACTACCGGCGGCCGCACTACACGCACCATGAATGTCGGTGCAACACGGCTACCTAGGCCCGGCGTGGTCGCTGCCCCTTTTAGGGCTTCATCTTTTGAGATACCGGCGTCTTCTCCAACATGCATGGTATAGTAATTTTTTTTTGCTTTCTTTGTATGTGATTCACCTTGCTCATGTGAGTAATTGTTATATGTGTGGTATTGCTCATGTGCATAATTGTTCTAATTGCTTTCTTTAATATTCAACCGATGCGGTATGAGGATGATGAATCAAATTCCTATGATAGGAATGACAACATGTCCGAGGAAGACATTGGCGTGGGAGGTGATCCAGAGGTAGAGGGACCATATATTGATGTTTCTGATGATGGAAATTCCGGAGATGCTAATTTTTCGGTACCCGGCAAGAGGAAGAAACGACAAAGAGGGGTGAAGGTTGGGCCGAAGGTTACTGTTTAGGTTCAATCGAGCAGTAAGTAGACTTCAGATGTTTGGAATTATTTTGAGAAGGTCCCATTGCCATCCACGACGGAGAAAGGTGTGATGATACTGAAGGCCCGGTGTTTGTTCTGCAAGAAATTATACTCTTACACACAAGGATGTTGTACTTCCCATCTTGGGAGGCACAAGAGAGCATGTGGAGCATACAAGAACATGATGGCAAAGAAGGAGAATCAAGCTCTTCTCAATTTTGCTCCATCAAGTGCAGGTGATTCTGGGATTCCTGTTGTGCATTCGTCTAGTGAGTATAGTCATGAACAAACTCAAAAATTACTTGGTAATGATGATCATAGTTCATGAGTATCCATTTAGGATGGGTAGAGCACACATGGTTCAACATCTTGATGAAGTACTTAAATCCTTCTTATCAGTTTATTAGTAGAAAAACTATAAGAAGTGAATGTCTGAAGATTTTCGAATCTGAGAGAGAAATATTTATGAAGAGTCTAAAAGGTGTAGACAGCATATCTTTAACCACTGATCTATGGACATCCAACCAACACTTTCCTATATGTGTTTAGTTGCACATTATGTTGATAAAGATTGGAATATGCAATGCCGCGTGCTGAATTTTATTGAGTTAGACCCTCCACATACTGGTCATGTGATATCTCAAGCTATATTTGATTGTGTGGCTGCATGGAAGATAGAGGACAAGATCATATCAATTACTCTAGATATGCATTCAACAATGATGTAGCTATTCGGGCTTTGAAGGCTAAGTTTGCTGCTAGAGGCTCACGTTGTTTCATTGCAAAATATTTCCATGTTCGTTGTTGTTCTCATATTATTAATTTGGTAGTGAATGATGGGATAGCAAGCATATCACATTTGATAACCAATGTCAGAGAATCTGTGAAGTACATAAAGAAGTCTCCATCTCGCTTGCACAAGTTTGTTAAAATTTGCAGATCTCTTGCATTGACCATTGGAGAAGGACTGAAACTTGATGTATCCACAAGGTAGAATTCCACATATTATATGTTAAAAACATGTATTGCTTATAAGGAAACATTAGTATCATATGCTGATTCAGATGCAAACTATAGATGGGAACCCACATGGGAGGAATGGATAATGTTTGAAACTATTCAACCAATACTTGCATCTTTGGCAGAAATCACTACTGCATTTTTAGCTTCCACATATCCCACTTCAAATATCTTTTATCCTCACATTATCAATGTCAAAATTGCATTAAGAGCTGCTTGTGCTTCTAGTAATGAATATTTGAAGACTATGGGCACTGCAATGATGGAAAAATTCAACAAGTATTGGAGGAAAAGAATAATGTTATGGTGATTGCAACTATTCTTGACCCAAGGTACAAGTTTAAATATTTGAGTGGGGTTTTAAGAAGATTTATGAACCGCAGAAGGCTATGGTGTTGAGTATGAGGATGTCAAGAATGAATTAGAGAAGCTATATGAGAAGTACGAGATGGATCATAGGCATGACAAGGCGGCTTTTAAAAATCTGGTGCATCATCATCTTCCACTATCGATACAAGTAAGTCTTTACCCTCTAGCTCAAGCGAGTTTCAGTCCTTCTTGTTTTCATCTTCTATGGAGCCATCAAAGAGTGAGCTTCTCATATATCTAGATGAGAAGAATGAGAGCTTGGCAAACAAATGTTTTAATTTGCTTGAGTGGTGGAAGTTGAATGCACATAGATACCCGATAATGTCAAAGATGGCAAATAACTTCTTGACTATACCAATCACCTCTGTGTCTTCAGAGTCCACTTTTAGCACCGGGGGTAGGGTTCTAGATGACTATCGGAGTTCTCTACGGCCTGCTATGGTGGAGGCATTGGTGTGTACTTCTAGCTAGATTAGAGGTGCACATAATGACAAGAAAGTTGTTATGTCAGTGGTATGTTCATTACCAATGTTATAATTTATTTTATATTATGATTATATATTTTATCTATATCATGCATAACTTGATTAATATTAATTTATTTAGGAAGAAGATGATGAGGATGATGTCGAGCTAATTCCATTTCCAAAAAGCGTGGTAGAGAGCAACTAGTAGGTGCTATAATGCTAGTACTACGAAGTTCATATATAGAATATCTAAAATACAAAATGCATATAATTGATGTCTCGTTCTTTTATTTGACATGTAGGATGAATTTGTTCCATATCTTCGATTTGGATTTTGCAAGAATGGAGAATGAAGGATAAGAGTAGAGTTTGGTATTGACTGGTATATGTCGCATGATATGATGTCATTTTGCGTGTTTGGATGTTGAATTATTCACATTGATAGTTTGGGACTTTATATTTGATAACTTATTGGACATGGACTTGGTGCATGTTTGAATGTTATTGTTCACAACTTGATATTTATTTACGGATTGATTGCATCACTTTTTATGTTATATGTGCTTGTGAATTGTATAATTGTCTAATATATGTATGTGGATTGTCAGTTTTTTAGTAAAGGTCATGTCAACTTTTTTTATGCAACGAGCTCAAACGAGCCTACGAGCGGCTCGCGAGTTTTTTGGCTCGGCTCACCGAGCTTTACGAGCTGAGTAGGAGGCTCAAGCTCGGCTCGTTGCGTTTCCGAGCCGAGCCGAGCCGGGCCCGAGCCGAGCTGCGAGCCTCGAGCTTTCTGTCCAGCCTTAAGTATAAGCGTTGCACACTACGTTCCTGGCGCATCTTCTACGCAGGCTAGAATACGTAGGGGCTTTACCAATCCTACTTGATACTGGTTTCACATTTAACATATACGTATGTACATTGATTAAATATGAGACACTATGTCAATCGTAAAAGTTAAATCTGAATAGAGAGGAATGGTTCTCTTCCACTATTTGACTACATGTCTATTCGTAGACCCAAAAAAACAGATTAGTCACTTGATGCGGACATCACCTACACCACGGGTGAAAACCCCACAGCTCACTCAAGCTCACCAAGTCCACCTCCAAAACCAAGTGGTTCAATGACAAGAGCTCGAGCTAAGGCTATACAACATGAGGTGACTCTATTTCTTGATACATCTCCAATTGACTTGAGTTTGAATAGTATGCTACCTGATGCTTCGACTCTATGCTTGCTCAGGTATGAAGGGTCAACAAAATGGAGCGAAGCCAAGTGGAGAAAGAGCCCCGACTGCCTGAAATGTGTGTCCGGACATTCCGGGGGAACTGGCCCGGACACTCCGGATGCACAAGCCGAAGAGCTCCTCTCGGGATGGTACCCGGACACTCCAGTACCAAACCCGGACATTCCGGAGGGGTACCCGAGAGCAATGCTGTCCAGCTCCACACCTGGACATTCCGGGCCTCAGCCCCGGAATCTCCGGATGTCCTCTGCCCGGAGTGTCAGCTCCAATCCTCCGAACACATTGATCAATGTCTGGACATTCCAGGTAAGGTACCCCGGAATGTCCGGGCGCACTGTTTGCGCACAGTAACAGGGCGAGGCCCATGTAATGAGTTGGCTTATCCTTCAAGGGTTACGGGGTTAGGAATATAAATACCCGTACCCAAACCCTAATTAGGTTTAGACTTATTGTTTAGACTAATAGTTGAGCTTTGCTCCTAATCTAGGGTTTCAATCCCTCTAGATTTGGAGTTCCACCCTAGGCCTTACTTTCCTTTTGCATTGTACGGATCGGCGCGTGCCTCCGAGTGGTAAACCTGGCATTCAATCAAGAGGAAGTGTTGATTTGGTTCCTAGTTCCCAAAGGCTTTCCCATTGGGGTTTGTTGTTGGGGTGGGTTTCTGTCACATCCCGATTTTCTAAAACCCGAAAATTAGGGCTTACAAAAACTTTTTGCGTTAAACTAGAGGTCATGTGCATCCTAAGTAGGAGTAGTACCGACATAAACCCATACACCCTATACACCCAAAACCCTGTTGTCGTCCTACTCGACGAACGGTAAAACCCCTAAACCCGGCTCACGATCAAAAGACCCGAACCCAAGTATTATGATTCCGATTAAACTCCAGTGCCCCCCACCAATATCTTCCCTAACCGCGAAAACCTAGAGCTTTTCCCGGCAGCCACTCTACCTCGGTTGGTAACTTCTGTTATCGCTAACCCTAAGGACGATCCGTCTCGACAAACCCTAGTCTGCCTATACGCGAGCCCTTATAAATCCTGGTCTGCCGTCGACGTGTGGCTAGTGCATGATGTCACATGGAATTAAATCAGACCAATCCGAAACCTATACCTAACACTGCCACACACGCACCTCTTCCGACTAAACCCTAGACCCGCACAACTGCAGTAAACCCTAGCCCGCTTACGACAGCTCATCTCGGAGTATACCTGAGTGAAGGAGAGTGAATCCATGAGACCTACCACAACCATCTCCGCCTTGCCGCGCCCAAAACCCTAGTTCCAGCCCCGACCCTTGTTTCCGATTAAAGCCAATTCCCTTCAAAGACCCTAACGCCACGTACGTTGCTACGTCCGCGGCAACCTGGAACCAACCCCTCCTAAACTGAGGTAGAAGACTTCTGAGAGTTTCCACGCACTCACGTCACCCTGCCACTCTCAGAAACCCTAACCCTAACTCCCGATCACTTCCTGTTCTTTTTATACCAAATTCTCCCAAAACCCCAACCGTAGAGCAGTACACTCCTCGACCTCTCCATAAATCCCGAGAGTAATCGTGAGACACCCTAGCATCATTCTTAACATAAGTATAACATTAAATAATAATGCTTAGTTCCAAAAGATATCCGCAAATATATTTTATAAACACGGGGAATAAAAAGGAGCATTACACAGCAGTCCCTGCCATTCCAGGAACCCCATTACACAAAAATCTGAGCACTATATGTTCAAAAATCGGGGTTGGCAGCCATCGAACACGTTGACCGAATAAACTCTCCGCTTGAAATGACAAGCAAATCTCCCAATGACCGGTCACCAGACCAAGCACAGAACTACTCCTCTGTACCCTAGCATGTCCAGCACTGCAACCCCTCTAATCTCTCACGTCCCATCATCTCCAGTAGGAGCTCATGCCATGCCCAGCACTAACAGCCAAGGCATTGCAGCTCCTTCGGTATAGACAAATTCCCCAATGTTACTATAGCTCCTGAACACCTAAACCAGCAGCCCTGACACCCTGGACACACCCACAAGCCACCAAGCACTCCAGGACACGAGCATGCCGCTCGAGGGCATGCTCTGGCCGCGCCCTGGCAATGCCAGCGGGTGCACAAGAAGCACACCAGCAGGCCGACCGAGCTCTGCTACAAAGCCGCACTGGCCGCCGCCGCTTGCGTCGTCCAGCTTGCCGGGAACCCCGGCCGGCGCGCCACCTCCCTGCCTTGACCTGTCCGGCACTCCTGTCCAGCTCATCTACGTCTGGTGCCGTGCATCGACTGCCGCCGCGCCGAACGCCGGAAAGCCGCTCCGCCCGTTGACACACCACCACGCGCGCCTGTCAAAGCTGCTCGGCCCGCCGCAAAGCTCTTCCATGGCAGCACCGCCGAGTCCCCCAGCGGACGCCACGACCACCCCGCCTCCCCGTGGCCGCGACCCCGCTCAGTCACCACGGTCGCGTCGCATCACCTGAGCAGCGGCAGCATGGCGCTGCACCTCGCCGCGCCGCGCGTCGTCTCAGCGCGTCGCTCGCCGGCCACCCACGCGCGGACCTCCCTCTCTGCCCCGTCTACACCGCAGCTCCAGTCGGCCTCGGGACAGTCACCATGGCCGGATTTGACCAGCCCGGCGTCGGCTCCAACGCCACCCCGCCCAAGCTCCCTATAAATAGGATGGTTGAGCATCCGCCTTGCATCCCCAAGCTCCAGCACACCTTCCCCCTCTTCCCATCAACCGCAGTCGAGCCCTAGTCCTCACCAGAGCCTTTCCCCAAACCGAGATCGCAAATCCCCTCTGATCCGCATCAACCCAAGCCGCCCCAAGCAGCCGAGCCCAACTTCTTGGCCGAGGACACCAAGCCGGACGCCGCTCTTTCCCTGGAATCTTCTTTCTCCCAGCTTAGGAGCTCGCCGCCGGGAGCCGCTCGCCTAAAACATCGCCGCCAGCCACACTATCCCCGCCGCCCCTGTCCTAACCGAGCAGCTCAGGTAAGCAGGAGCTCACGCACGAGTAGGGTAAGTACTCGGTTGCCTGTCCAGTAAAGACGCCTTTCAACTTCCCGCCTTCGCTACTGAGAGGTGTAAGCAGCCCATAAGGAAAGCGCAAAGGCCATGCAACCGATTCCTTTTTCAGTTAGGCACTCACTATTCACTCGATTTAAGGTCTTTTTCGAGTTAATTTTTGCATAAGCAAGTCCAATTCAGAAAACTCTATAAATAATACAAACCCTTGCTTTTACAAATTTCAGGATTTGAAATGATTTCATAACCAGAACAAAGGAGATTAGGTGTAGCCAATTCTTTTCTTTTCTTAGGCTTATGTGCATACGCTGTAAGTACTATTTTTTTAGCTTAAGCAAAATATTTTCTCTGTCCAACACATTAACAAGTGTATAATACCCTATTAACTCGATAGGGCATAAGGTTTGAAATCAAGTCCCAAAGGAAGTTTAGATCCTCCTAAGCACGTCGTCTTTGTATGCAACCTAACCATTCGAAGAATTTCTTTCGGCAACCCTAGGGTTAGTCTCCTGTTTTGAAACCTCCAGAGACCACTCCAACCTTTATCTATACAAATATTTGAATTTTGAATCATGTTAGGGCATTAGTAATTAAAGGCGTGATTAGGGCATCCTCTCTATTTCCTTTAAATCCACCCCTACGCTAATTGCATATAATTTCCAGGGTAGTCAAAAGTGCATATCCTATTCCCTAGTACGTTGAAATGTCACTAGCATCCGTTAATCCGTAAGAATCGGAGTTCTAAACGCATGACCCTAATAACACGAACCCTTCCCATCCGAACAACAACGACGTCATTTCATGTAATTTTAATTCTTGGGTTTTATTTGGAGTTGATTCGCTTGCTCCTTATTCGCCAATCTTTCTCGACGTATAGTTAACGGGGTGCCGTACGTACCGCGAGGGGATCCGACCTCACCTCCCCGCCAAAAACAGGAACAGGACCCGGAGCTGCCAGGCAAGCTTTCCCTCCTTGAACATGTCGAATCCCATATTTGCTACGTTTAATTATTTTGTTTGCAAAATCTTGCATGCTATTTTATTAACACCGATATTTTATGCTAGTGAAGTTATGCCGAATAGATGCATATGCCTTAGGGTTGGAACCCGTCCTTTGTAACCCTAGGACTAGTTAGTCGGCCGAGATCGACCGGCAAGGTAGTAGGAATATAAGCAGTAGCTGTGCTTAGACCTGCTCTAGTTAAAACAAGTTTTACAAAGTACGGGAGGGATATGGGATCAAAACCTCGGCTCGTTTATACGTGCCGAGGAAATCTTTTAAAAGGAATATTTGTGAAAATCCCGCATGAAATGATGGAGGAATTTTGGATTCGGGCGGGAATGCTAAGGGTGTTATGAGGATGTAGAGTAGCCGAATGCTACTTGCGGAAGGAATGGTCGGGTAGCCGGTTGCTACCCGTGGAGTTGGTTGGTTATGGAGTCCCGCTCGAATCAGTTAAGGACCGAACCTAAGTGCCGCTGAGTCAGTTCCCTTACCGTACGTCCACATGTCCTTTATGGGAAGGACTGGACCTGGTACCTCGTCTAATGCCGGAGCCCGGAATCGTGGGAAGTTAGGTTGAAGTGCTAGTGGATCCGTAGAATCCCTAGAGGATCTCCACGGGACTGAGTAGGGGTAAAGCTCTTCATGGGTCTCACCGTATTGTGAGGGTAAAGCTCAGTAGGGTCCTACAAGGTACGTGGAACATGGTCCGACAAAAAGGGGGAGAGTCCCATCTCTGTCATTCGAGATGCAGGGGGTCGGGTAGTCCTCCTAGCGAGTCCGGCTCTAGTGTGAACACGGGAGAAGGGTCTCGTTGTACAAACCCTGGACACATGCGACCGGTAGCATGCCCAGGGGGAACTACATCTTGTGGGTAAAGCCGTACAACCTCTGCAGAGTGTTAAAAACTATTCGAATAGCCGCGTCCTCGGTTATGGACATGAACTGGCAAGGCCACACACTGGTTAGAATATGTTTTGGTTGTGAAAGCTGGGAAAGGGATTAAGGACGTGGGCATGATGTGTCCACAGGGTGCAATTTACGCTACCCCGGATCGGTAGCTAGGAATTGCTGAAGAAAAGGCTAGCTACACTGCCGGGGTAGTGTGAGCGGAAGCCGAAAGGGTAAGCGGTGATGAGCGCGGCTATCCCGCGGAGGAAATAAAGGAAAGGTAGCAGGGGCTACCTCGGAGGACGATGTGTTACGGTGGGATCATTGTTTTGCAAATTCGCTTTTAATCTATTATTGTTATTTACAATAAAGACTTACATTTCCGCACAACTTGAAACCTAGGTTAGAGCTCTCCTTTGAGATATCCCTTGCATGAACTATGCCGTATTATTTCCCTGAGGGAAAAGCTTGCGAGTACATTCAATGTACTCACCTGGCTTGTTGATTTGGCCAGATGAAGAAGGAGAGTGGTGCTCTGAGGACGATGCCAGCGACCACGAGAGCTAGGGCGTTCTCCCCAGTCAGTTGCCTGTGGATGGGCATATTGATGGGTCAATAATCGCGCTTGGTTATTTTTCCGCTGCTACTTTCTATTCGGCCAATCGGCCCTGTTGTTGGATAAAGACCATAATGGCTTATTTATGTAAGATATTCGGTATTGTATGAGGATGTTATCAAGTTCTTGTGTGTACCGACTACTGATCCAGGGATCGGTACAGTAAACACGGGAGACGTATCCGGCCCTAAAACCGGGTACGCCACAGTTTCCATCTAGGCCTTCCTAGTTATCCAATCCAATCCATGAAGATCGGGAGTGTGGCATATCCGGTTTTTAGGCCAGATAAACTCTTGTGTTTACCGTACTAGTCCCATGATCAGTGGCTAGTACACACAAGCAACTTGATAACATTATCATACAATACTGAGTTTATTACATAAATAACCGGCAAGGTTCTTAATTATACAAACACAGACTATTGGCCAAATACAACTACAGTGCAAATAAAACTCATGGTAGATAGCCCATCAATATGCTGATCCACAGGCAACTGACTGGGGGTAAAAACACTACGCTTCGTAGTCACTGTCGCTATCTCCGGACTGGTACTCTTCTTCGTCTGGCCAAATCAACAAGCCAGGTGAGTACATTGAATGTACTCGCAAGCCTTCCACCGGGGAGTTCAACACGAAAATATGCATGCAGGGGTATATCTAGAATATAGCTCTAACCTATGTTTCATATTGTGCGAGAAAGTAAGTTTGCATTGGAAAGTAATTAAATAGATGCTAAAACGATTTTTGAAAACTGTCTCGATCCTTTTTGAGACTTTGCATCTTTTAGCAGTTGGTCGTGTCTGCCTCGTCGCAGAACGACGTCCCACTTGATAACCTCGCGGAAGACCTCAGAACCACTTCTCCCATCTCACTCGTGGGGAAACCCTCATGATACTCTGCGAACACGGCGGATCGCATCCTTAAACCCATACCCATTTTGATTTTCAAAATCTTGGTCTACTATAGTGTGGCCCAACCAAGTTCATCCACGACCGTGGACACATGCTATTCGAATAGTTTTAACACTCTGCAGAGGTTTACGGCTTTACCCACACGAGGTAGTTCACCCTGGGTACACTGCGCACCGTATACTGACAGGGCTAGTACAACGAGACGTTTCACCGGGATAACCCTAGTGATGAACTGTCACACCCCTGATTTTCCAAAACCTAAAAATTAGGGCTAACAAAAACTTTTTCGTTAATAGCGTCAGCTGAAAATACACTTAATTAAAACTTTAGTTCAAATCATGATGAAGCTAAATACCAAACACGAAAACCCTCGTTCTAAATTCTATCGATCTCTATTTTGTCGAAACCCTAATACTCCGAGCTACATCCGACGACACGGGCAAACCTGTTCTATTCTTGGTCCCCATGCGGGACCATTCGCCCTTGCGTCCCCGCCACGACAGCCTGAGGCAGCTGCCACAGCCAACTTGCTCTGCCGCGACAGCCCATGGCAGCCGTTGCCGCTGTCACACTCTTGCCACGGCAGCTGCCGCTGCCCATTTCCTCTGCCGTGGCAAGGCCTCTGCCACCGCCGTTGCCATTCGTCTCTGCCGCAGCAAGCCGCTCCTGCCGCGACAAGTTTCTGCCGTGCCACCTTTCTCTACCGCGACAGCCGTCGCACTTCGCCGCAGCTACCGTCGCTGCCATGCCTCTGCCACGGCAACCCCTCCCCTGCCGCGGCAATGCCACGCCGCTGTTCCTTCCTGCCACGGCAACCGATTCCCACCGCGGTAGTACCACGGCAACATTTTCTCTGCTGCGATAGCCTTTCTCCCCGCCACTCACGCACAGACCCGGAATAACCCTAACATGTAAAAGGATTTAAGCAATGCGTGCGCCGTATTCGCCACCGCGCGTCAACGGTACCTCGTCACCAACACGTCCCAAGCCGAGATAAATGTTTTATCTCGAGTTCCAAGTCTCTATCCCGCCTGCCGCGCATGTACGCAAACCCTAACCACTTCCTTCCGAGTTGCAGAATCCAAACCCTAATACGTAATTCAACTCTGTTTCAACCCTATGTATATACGCTTAGATTTTCCCAAGTGCATATGGGCACATACATCTTGAAGCCCGGCATATCCTTACATGTGTCCATTTGATCTCCCGCCACCTTTTCTCTCTCCTAGAATATATATGCATACGTATAGACACCTCTGTTTCCTTTAATGTGTGATTTGGGATTCACCCTTATCCATGGATATCAAGCCCATCCATGCCACTCCTCGTGCTGTCGTTCGAATGACCGGAACCTTTAATCCGTGTTATCCTTGGATAATCCGACAAAACCCAAATTCCAAAACATCATGTCCTCGTTAGTATAAAACCTCTAAATGAGCCATTGAGATATTTCTAAATGTTCGCAAATAATGGTTTAGCAAAGTACAAAATTTTGAACCAATTTTAGGCCTGACGTTGAGGTTCATTCCAGCTAAAATAAGCATTCCAAAGCCTCTAGTTTTATTGAGCTTAAACCTCTGCCAACCTAACCCACGAACGCAACAGAAATTTACACTTTATGCTCCAATTAATGTCTCGAGTATCCGATCAAAATATCTGAGATATTTCTCCAGATCCCTCGTGTTCTCCCTCTACTATTGTTCTACTCCTCCCTGCCACGGTAACTATTTTCCATTGTCCAGCTCCTTCATTAATTCCTTTCCTCGTGAAGTCTTTTCTCTCCCTGCCCTTCTCTGTTGATTTGTCCAACCAAATTGCTAAGCCCATTCCAGGAGCTACCAACCGACGTCTCATCATTTCTCATGCCGTGGGACCCGTCCTACATGGCAGCCTACCATAGTCTATCTCCCTTAGTTCTCCTCCTTCCTCACTTCTTCCACTAGCCAACAGAGCCTCACTGTGCCACTCCTCACACGTCGACGAAGCAGTGCTTAACCACGCTGTAGCAACATCATTTGCCAGCTGCTCCTCGAACTCCATCCATGTGCCGAGCTCCCTGGAGTTCAACCCAAGCTATAGCTCAGCCTCAGTGGCTACCCGAGCTTCACCTCATCGTGTTCGCCAGCACCAAACCCTTCTTCCTCTTCTACTTCCCCACGAGCTCCCCATCTCTCTGTTGTTCCTCCCTTGCTCTCCCCCTCAACAGCCTAGTCCTGAGCTCCTCCATTCAATCAACCCGAGTAGCTCTCTATCTCCCATTTTCTCTCCAATACCGAGCCACTCCAGCCTAGCTGAGCCATTGCCGTCATTCTCGAGCACCCGAGCTACTTCTTCACGAGCTTGCTCTCCCCCAATCTTCTCCCCAGTCAGCTGAGCCCCGTAGCCCTGTTTCCACTGGCACGCCACTGGGATTTTTTGTCAAGCCACCGCCGACCGCCATTCTGCCTTGCCTCCGGCGAATGGCGCCGTGCGGCGAGCCCGGCCAGCCGGCTGTATTGGTGGCTTCGTCTTCCAGGGACCCGCCTTCCCCAGCTCCCTTGCCGTGCCGCTCCCTCCGCCGCCGCTTCCCCTGGCACCAGCTGCCCTCCGCCACTGTTCAGTCGCCGCCAGCGCCAGCTACCCCATCGCGTCCCTTAATCTGGCGCCCAGATCCACCCGCCGCCGGCTCCAACACCGGCGCCGTCGCCCCAAGCGCCGCCGCCGCCACCTCGGTGAGCAGCTGCTCTCCGGCGCCCTTCTGCAGCAAGCTCCCTTGCCACCAAAAGCCCGCCGTCCCGCCTTGCTCAGGTCTCGGTAGCGCCGCCGCTTAGCTCTTCCTTTCCCTCCTTTTATTGCAACTCCCCTTTCTCGCCGGATCCACTCCTCAGCCATGGCCGGAACCACCCAGGGCCGGAGATCCCCAAGCCACGGGAGCCCGAGCCAGAGGAGCTCCCTCGCCGGTGAGCCGCCCGCTGCACACTCCCCTCTTTGTTTCTCCCTCTGCTAAGCTCGTGCTAGTAGGCTTTGCTCTGCTTAGGCACCAGAGAGATAAGCCAGCACGCCCCTGCCCCCATTTCCGTTTTTTCCCTAATCACCAGCAGCTAGGGCTAATGCCGCAACAGTTAAAATGGTTCAATCAGTTTAGGTATGTTATCGGCCGGTTCTTTAGGTCCTCTTTCCGGTTCCAGAAAGTAGATAAAAATTTAGAGCCTTTCTGTCCAAAACAAATCGCAAATTCTAAACCATGCAAGCAAAAACAGAAGCGGTTGCATGTAGGGCTAAATATTCTCTTCTTTAAAATCAGCATATACATGGTAGATATATTTCCAGCACCTTTAGGGTGCCCACATCCTGGCTAGGCATTCTCTTGAACCCTAGAAAATCTTCAAAAGTCCATTAGGTCCAAGATGTGATCCATCGTGCAAATAAAACCTAACGAAAATATGCTAATACTAAATCGCAAGGCCTAATTACAAGAATAGCAGCCCTTTTTCATTTTCTAAAATAATAATAATAATAATAAAGTCCAGGATACCTGAAGCGTGGAAATAACACATTTTGAGGCACTTGACAAATTCTGTAACCATAGGGAAGCAAAGAACTAAACACGAGTCAGTAGGACTCGGTAGACCTAAGATTCCTTTTAAGCAAGAATCAGTGATTCTTGCAAATCAAGGCCTAGCCAAGAACCTAAGTAAAGTTCCGACATTCCTAATGAAGACCAATGCCACAGTGTATTGGGCGCGGGGAAGGAAAAGTGACCCCGAAACCCTAGAAGCTAAAGAAAGCATGCGAACATCTCAAAACCCTAAGACCTTGACTCAATAATCTCTTACCGAGAGCCTTTGAAACCCTAACGACAAATATCGACATTTACTCTCCAAGACCCTTAAAACCCTAGTTCTTAACACTTATCGAGAAACCCTAATGATCGGAGAACATGTCAAAGGACCCCCCAAGTCCAACTCGTGCATCTGAACATTCTTGCATCTTATGATCTGGTTCTTATCGGGTGTTGCCCTGCATGTTGCCGTGTTCGAAGTTTCCCTACTTGAGTATTTATTTGGTGTTCCCTTCCGACGTGTAGTTGACGGAGTGACGTACGTGAGGGAAATCCGGAGACACCGCCATCTCAAGGCCAGAACCAGGACTCGCCAGGCAAGCATTCCCACTTTGACCATGTTGAATCCCATACTTGTGAACATTAAGTATTTTGTTTGCAAACCTGCATGCTATGTTGATATCAACATTATTTTATGCTAGGGTAGTTATGCCGAGTAATTGCATATGAGGTAGGTTCTGAAATCCATTCCTTGTATCCCTAGGATTATTTAGTCGGTTATCATTTGACCGATAAACTAATTAGGACTATCGGCCTTAGCCGTGCTTAGCCCTGCTGTAGTAAAAACTAAGTTTTATCGATACGATGGGATTGGGATCAAAACCCTCGGTTTGTTATACATTCTGAGGGAATCTTTTAAAATGAAAGGTTTGCTAAAATCCCAAATGAAAGTGATGGAGGATTTGGATTCGGGCAAGAATGCTAGGGGAGTTTGGAGGTGGTAGAGTAGCCGGTCGCTACTTGAATCAGGAAAGGGTAGGGAGCCGGTTGCTACCTGAGGCCTGGAATGGCAAGGTAGCCGGTTGCAACCTGAGGTGATGGTTGGACATGGAGTCTTGCTCGAATCAGTTAAGGACCGAACCTAAGTGCCGCTGAATCAGTTCCCCTACCGTACGTCCACATGTCCTTTATGGGAAGGACTTGACTCGGTAACTCGCCTAATATTAGGGTTCGGACCCGTAGGAAGTAAGGAGAAGAACGTGCTAGGTAGGATATGGATCCCTAGAGAATCCCCACGGTGCTACATGGGAAGAGATTCTTAGTGAGCTCCATTTAGACGTGGGTGCATATTCGACACAAAGATGAGCGTTTCTCCGGATTGTGGTGTCAGGCTGCCTGGGCACAATCGGAGTTAGGGTAAGTCTCATTTAGCGGGTCCGGCTCTAGTGTGAATATGGGCGAAAGGTCTCGTTGTAATAACCCTGTCAGTATACGTCGTGAAGTATACCCAGGGTGACCTACATCTTGTGGGTAAAGCCGTACAACCTCTGCAGAGTGTTAAAAACTATTCGAATAGCCACGTCCTCGGTCATGGACATGAACTGGTAAGGCCACACACTGGTTAGACTGAGTTTTGTTTGTGAAAGCTGGAAAATGGGATTAAGGACGTGGGCACGATGTGTCCACAGTGAGCAGTTTAAGCTACAGTCTGGTAGCGAGGAACTGCAGAAGAGAAAACTTAGCCCAGGCCGTGAGGCGGTTGCGCGGGTAGGTTGTAAGGATTGTTCGAGGCGGTAGAAAGAGCTACCGGCCTCTAGTTGGCGACTGTTCTGCCGGAGTATCCAGCACCGAATGTTGTCTCGACAGAGACGAATTTTGATTTCGAAAATGCTCTTGAATCTACTATTCTGTATTTCGAATAAGAACTTACATTTCCGCACAACTTGCAACTTAGGTTAGAGCTATCCCCTGATCTATTCCCTGCATGAAATATTGCCGTATATTTCCTCCTGTGGGAATAGCTTGCGAGTACATTCAATGCACTCACCTAGCTTGTTGATTTGGCCAGACGAAGGAGACATCAATTCCGAAGATACGTAAATGAACGCGAAAGCTAGGGCGTAACCCCAGTCGGTTGCCTGTCTAGTATGGCATACTGATGGGCCATATCTCCGCTGGATTTCCGCTGCAAGTTTATAGCCGTTGGGCTATAGGTATTAGATTATCGACCTTAACGGTCTATTTAATTGTTTACGCATGTATGACAATGATATACAGATTAACTCGTGTGTATCGGCTACTGATCCAGGGACCGGTACAGTGTTCACGAGGGAGTATCCGGCCTTAAAACCGGGTATGCCACACGAACTCGCCAGATGGACTTAGCCAACTCTAGTTATTTTAGCCTGCTCACTTTAAGTAGAGGGTTGTTCCAGCTTTGTGGCGGAAGCAACTGTCGCGGGGTGTTCGCGGCAATATCCATTTGTAATAGGATTGTCGGGGTAGCGTGAAAGGAAGATCTAGGCAGTGCACACAAGAATTTACCCAGGTTCAGGCTCTCCAAGGATGGAGATAATACCCTACTCCTGCTGAATATATTTGATGATCTTGCGTGAAAAGAGAGTGTACAGGAGGTTGAAGAAGATGCTATGGAATTTAGAATACTCGATCCCCCTCTCCGCATGGGGGCTTGGCCTTATATAGGCCCGTACATCAGCCGACTCGGCAGTCGGCTGAGCTACAGTAACGGTTTTAATTTAATGACGACATTTACATCCGGTAACGGCCCGAGTAACGCCAGTCTTCATGCCGGTTGAAACATATGCCTTTGATGAGTTGTAACGCCTGTCTCGATGACACCCGGCCGTTGCAGTCACCCGGGCCTTTCTTGGGCCTTCATCCGAGTGGGCCCTTATGAGGCTTCGCGAGCCTGTTGGGCCGACTCGTGGTGCTGGGCCTACCCGGATGGGCTTCCCCCCGTCAGTAGCCCCCGAGTGCTTCGAGGTCTTGACACGCATACCGACTGAGGATCAGGCTGTGCTTGTCCGAGTCGCTGGTGGAGAGACCTTGATGGACTCCTGAAAAAAGAAGGTTAAATTTTGCTAAGTGTTAAGAGCTCGGTGATACCCGTGCTTTCCGGCTAAGGAAACCGGCTTGCGGCCCTCCGAGAGGCGTATCATGAATTCCGAGTGAAACCGAAATAACGCCTGGCCTATCCTGTGTGGACGGTTGCCATCTTGTGCCCGCAGGGGGGACGCCTTTCGACTTTCAACTTCGAAACCGAGTCTTCGAACCCGGCATTGAACCCTGAATCATTGAGCCAAGTTGAGCCGCTGTGGCGTTTGGTTCCGATTCAGAGGTTACGTTGCCCTGCTGTGGATGCCGGGTTCGTCCTTAGCTTGGGTGTTGCCGAGTGACCTGCGAACCCTGTTGGGCCGATCATCAGCACCCTTTCGCAGAGCCAATCTGCTTCCGAGTTTGGCGGCTTGTGCGCCTCGGAGTTGCTTGACGAAGTCGACATAACCTGTGACGTGTCCCAACGGGTTAAGCCGACTGTCAAGTCGATGCTTGGGCAAAATCCGACTCGATCTGAATCGGCTCCAATCGCAACCGACTGGAGTCGCGGGGTTATCCTGACTGATGTCGCATCAGCATTTAATGCGCGCAGCCGGTTGGACAGAGTGCCCGTGGTGCAATGATTTCACCTCGAGTCGCGAGTGAAGCGTGCCCGAGGCATCTGCTGCCGCTGCTCTGATTTCGCGCAATATCCGAGGCGGCAGCCCATCATGACCGCGCCCGAATCACGCGATCGACGCGCGCGAAACGGAGGCTGACGTAATGACCGCCAGTCACTGAGGCTGACGTAATGACCGCCAGTCACGTCGCCTGGGGTGCCGCGTCGTGGCGAAAAACTCGCCCGAATCCCGCGGGTTCGTGCGCGCGGGACGGCAGTTGTCAAATCGGTTTCTGCCACGTCGGACGCACGATCGCCAGCGGTTGGACTCCCCGGCCTATAAAAAGGAATTTCCGGGCTGCCGGGTCCCCATCCGCTTTCTTCTTCCTTGCGCTCGCACTCTTTGCCTCCAGAGCTCCGCCATCGCGCATTTGCTCCCGAGAGAGAGAGTCCGCTCGCCGCCGCCGTTCTTCGCTCATCGCCAACCATGTCTCGCGTCAACAAGGGAAAGAAGGCCGTCGCTTCCTCCTCCGCCGCCGACGCCGACGGGTGGAAGAAAGGCGATTGGATCCCCTCGGTCATCACCGACGAGGTGCTCCTCGGCTTCGCCAGCAACGGCCTGCTGCCGCCTCGTATCATCAGCAACTGGCGAGCTTCATACAAGGAAGCGAAGCCCGCTCCGCATGAGCACGAACGCGTGCTGCTCTACCCGTTCATGGAACGGGGCTTGAAGCTGCCGCCGCACGACTTCTTGCGCGGCCTTCTCTTCTTTTACGGTCTCCAACTCCATCACCTGAGCCCGAATGGCATTCTGCACATCGCGTGCTTCATCACGCTGTGCGAATGCTATTTGGGGACTCAGCCACATTGGGGATTGTGGAAGAAGATTTTCACCGTCAAGGCTCAACCCGTCAAAGCCGGCGACCGACTGTCAATCTGCGGAGGAGCCGGCATCCAGGTCAAATCCGGCGCCAAGTACTTCAAGATGCAATTTCCGGATACTGTCCGGAGGTGGCAGGACGGGTGGTTCTACTGCCCGGATGAACGCACGCCGACTGGCCACGAAGGTCTGCCCAAGTACGTTGAGGGTCCGCCCGTCTGGCTGAAGCGCTGGGGCACCAAGCCTTCCAACGAGGAAATGCCCGAAGTCGAACGACTCCTGAAGATGATCGCCAAACTTCAGGATAAAGGGCTCACGGGTACCGATCTCATTGGCACTTGGCTGAGTCGGCGCATCCAGCCTCTTCAGGCCCGGGTGCATCCAATGTGGGCATACTCGGGCAATCACGACCCGACGAGGGTGTCATCCGAAGACCTTTCAGATGAGAATTTCTTGGAGATCTTCCAGAGCTTGACCAAAGAACGAACTGGGATCGTCCGGGCGCCCAAAGTGACCCCATACTCGGCTGCCAACCCTCCACCGACTGTAAGTTAAGACTTGTATTCCGAGTCGGACTCTTATCACTTGTTTTGCTTCCGCCAACACCATCTTTTGATGTTGCAGAAGTACCTCAACCTCAACTCCATGCCGCCTCTTCCCGAGCATGAGTCGGATCCGGCCGCGCTGGATAACGCCGAAGTTGAGGAGGAGGCGGCCCCATCGAACAGTGGTATCCAGGTCGACTCGGATACCGAGTCAGAAGGATCTGGATCCCAAGTCGTCAAGCGGAGCCGCGACGACGACACCTCCGGGTTGACGGCGGTAGCGGCAATGGAAACTGCCCAGACAGAGTCGGCTACTAAGCGGGCCCGAACTACCTCTTCCGGCTCCGTCGCCCGGGTTCCGGCTCCTGCTCAAGCCGCTTCAGCCAGCCGATTGGCACAAGCTCTGGCTCCCGCCGCCAAGCCAGTGTTAAAAATCCCGGGGAAGCCAAAGAAGACGATTCCCACGACCACCAGGTATGAATCCTTGCGCCTCATGTCAAAGTTGAAGTGGATTGAGAAGAAACTGGAGTCGGTTGCGCTCTACAGGGTCCAGAAGAAGCTCTCCAGCAAAGGAGGATCTTCATCCGGCGCCCCATCAGCTCCAACACCAATCCCTCCACCGGAGTCGGCTTCTACGACTCCGGCTCCTATTGCTCCAGCACCGGTTGTCTCCGTCGAGGCAACGGAGTCGGTGACGGGCGTCACGGCTTCCGCAACTCCGACTGCGGGGGTCCCTCCGGCTGCGACAACCAGCGCGCCACAGCTGGCTGCTCCTACGCCACCGCCTGTCGCAACCACCGAGGGGCCGGAGCCGGATGCGGTTGTCGGGTCCGTACCTCTCCCTGCCGCATCCGTCGAGCCACAGTCGGACTTCGGTGCCGGGCCAACCGAAGAGCCGGCCGTCAACCCGCAGCCGCAGCCACCTCCCGTCCTTGAGGTGACAAGGGAGCCGGCAGCTGCGACTGGCACCGACTCCTCCGAACAAGTGGGCGGAGTCGGAGGTCAAGCCGTTCCCGAGTCGTCCCGGGGACCCGTGCGGGGCCAAGGCCTGGCTCCGACTGCCACGACTGAGGAGATGGCGACGGCTGCATCACGAAGCCTCATCCCCGCGCTGCTACTGCCGAGTTGCAGCACGGGAGACGTGACAGCCGCGGAGGAGGCCACCAGCCGCGTCGCTGACCTTAGCTCGAAGCTAAGGCATTTCGCCGACGCGGCCAAGTCTTTGGCCGACTTATCCGAAGTCCTCGAGACTTCAGTCGGGGTAAGTTATTTTCGCCCTTTGCATTTTGTTAACACTGGGGGCACGTTCAGTGCACCCAGTGGGTGTAGCCCCCGAGTCTCTAGCCGACTGATCGAGTCGGTTGGAGACTTATGAATTCGGTTGCTAACATACCTTTTTTTTTCTCATCAGGCCGCCATCCAACTGGGCGGAAACGGCCCAGCCCTTCTAGAAAGGAATGCCTCGTTGGAAAAGGCATTGGAGGCGGAGAAGGCAAGAAGTCGGCAGCTCGAAGGGAAGCTTGCCGCCCTCAAAAGTAAGTGTCCGAGTCTTCAAACTTTTTTCCTTTTGAGGTTTTCTTTGATTGACGTTGTTGAGTCGGCAGACCTCGAAGCTGAGAACGCCCAGCTTAAAAAAGAGGTGAACTCGAGCATCCCGGCTGAACGGGTGTCTCAAATGCTCGAGGCTAAGGACGCCGAGCATGCGGACAAAATGCACGACGTTCGCGATAAGCTGAAGGCCGCCGAGAAGCTTCAGTCGGACTACAATAAGCTGGCGAAGCAATACGAGCAGTCGCAGGTCGCGAACAAAAAACTGCAGGCATCCGTCGACGACTTCGCCAAGAAGATAAAGGAGTCGGATAAGCGACATGCTGCCGCCACCACCGACTGGGAGAAACGCGAAGCAGAGCTCCTTGGCCAACTCCAAAAGGCTAATGAGACTCTACTCGGTAAGCCCCCGAGTCCTTTTACTTCTTTGTTGCATTCTTCCTTGGTTATTTCCTTAGCAATAATTCGTACCCAGATGCTTGCCCAGAGTTGGAGGAGCAGACTCGGCGCGCAGCGCTCCGACTCCGCGCACTGGCCGACCCGGCGAAGTCGGTCCTCGAGGCGCTTTGGACACCAGAGATGATGTCCGACTGCGTCGTGACTTTGGAGGACCGACTCCTCCAAGTCAAGAGCTTGGTGCAGAACTTCAAGTCGGCAATTCTTTGCGCAGAAGGTAAGCAAGGAACGGCTGGGTCCAAAGAGGAATAACCGCCAAGACGTCCTCGAGTGCCGGGTGGGCCAACTCAGGGTGGGGCGAGTCGGCCTCGATTGAGTCAGTTGCCGACTCTATCTTGATGGATGGCTGAAAAAGTTGCTGAAGGAAGACTCCCGGCGGCACTTTTTGACGGGCCGAGCCGATCCGAGGCAGAGAATCGGCAGCTTCATTATCAGCACGGCGAACGTGATGAAGCTCAAGGCCATCAAAGTGTCCCTCCAGCCGGCGCACAGCGGCACAATATGCCGTCATGGTCGGATCTTTGGTATCCCAAGCCTTCATCACTTGCTGTACCACCAAATCCGAGTCGCCGCGACAAAGCAGTCGGCGAATGCCAAGCAAGACTGCAATGCACAGTCCGTGCAGCAACGCCTCGTATTCCGCCACATTGTTGGAGGCGGCGAAATGGATCTGCAGCACGTAATGAAGCTTGTCGCCTTTGGGAGAAATCAACACGACTCCAGCCCCCGTGCCCGCGAGCATCTTCGAACCGTCGAAGTACATGACCCAGTGCTCCGTATGAAGTTGAGTCGGAAGGGATTGGTTCTCAGTCCATTCGACGATGAAGTCGGCAAGGGCTTGAGACTTGATGGCCTTGCGAGGCTCGTAGCTGATGTCATGCGGCATAAGTTCTATTGCCCACTTAGCGACTCGGCCCGTGGCATCTCGATTGTTGATGATATCAGACAAAGGGGCATGACTCACCACGGTAACCGAGTGGGCCTGGAAATAGTGCACCAGCTTTCGAGTCGCCAGAAACACACCGTAAACGAGCTTCTGGTAATGCGGGTAGCGCTGCTTCGACTCGGAAAGTACTTCGCTGACATAGTAGACGGGTCGTTGCACCTTCTAAACTCGGCCTTCTTCTGAACGTTCCACTACTAGCACAATGCTAACCACTTGATTCGTGGCAGCGATGTACAACAGCATGGGTTCACCCTCCATTGGTGCAACAAGGACTGGAGGTGTTGACAGAAGACGCTTGAGATCTTCGAAGGCTTGCTGAGCTTCATCCGTCCACTGGAAAGAGTCGGATTTCTTGAGAAGTCGGTAAAAAGGCAAAGCCTTCTCACCAAGTCGGGCTATGAACCGACTGAGAGCAGCAATGCACCCGGTTAGGCGCTGGACTGCCTTCAGGTCCTTTGGCTTGCCCATCTTAATGATGGCGTCAAGTTTATCCGGGTTCGCTTCGATCCCTCGCTCGGAAACAATGAAGCCGAGTAAGTTGCCAGCCGGAACCCCGAAGACGCACTTCTCCGGGTTAAGCTTCATGTCGAACCTCCTGAGATTGGCAAAAGTCTCGGCCAAGTCGGTCAAGAGATCCGCGTTCTTCTTGGACTTCACCACTATGTCGTCGACATATGCCTGGACATTTCTACCTATCTGGTCGTGTAAACACTTTTGCATACAACGTTGATATGTAGCACCAGCATTTTTTAAACCAAAAGGCATCGTGATGTAGCAGAAAGCCCCAAACGGGGTGATGAAAGAAGTTTTTATTTGATCAGACTCTTTCATTTTGATCTGGTGGTAGCCTGAGTAGGCATCCAGAAAACATAAACGTTCACAACCGGCCGTAGAGTCAACAACTTGATCAATACGGGGTAAAGCGAACGGATCCTTGGGGCATGCTTTGTTTAAGGATGTGTAGCCCACACACATGCACCAAGTTTTGTTCTTCTTAAGAACCAGGACCAGGTTAGCTAACCAGTCCGGGTGAAAAACTTCTTTGATGAACCCGGCGGCGAGGAGTCGGGCGATTTCTTCTCCGATTGCCTTGCGCCGGTCTTCAGCGAAGCGACGAAGAGCTTGCTTCACTGGCTTTGCGTCTTTGGCGACATTCAGGGAATGCTCGGCGAACTTCCTTGGAACACCCGGCATGTCGGACGGTTTCCATGCGAAGATACTCCAATTCTCACGAAGGAAGTCGACGAGCGCGCCTTCCTATTTGGCCTCAAGGTCAGTCCCAATCTGGACTGTCTTCGACGGGTCCTCGGGATGGACTTGGACACGCTTGGTGTCCTTGGCCGACTGGAAGGCGGAGTCGGTTGCCGCCTTCTTGTTGGGTGAAGGTTGATCCGAGTCGACCGATGCTTTGATATTCTCCAAATCCTGAGCTGCGATGAGGGACTCGGCTATGTCCGCACTGGCGAGATCGCACTCGTTCGAGCGCTCAAAGTCGCCAGTGATGGTGATGACACCTTTAGGACCCGGCATCTTCAGCTTCAGGTATGTGTAGCACGGCCTGGCCATAAATTTGGCATAAGCCGGTCGGCCAAAGATCGCATGATATGCGCTCTTAAAGCCGACTACCTCGAACGCCAATGTCTCGACCCGGAAGTTGTTCGGTTCACCGAACACGACTTCCAGGGAGATTTGACCCAGAGGCCTGGCGCATTTCCCAGGAACTATTCCGTGGAAAGAAATGTTGCTGGGGTGAAGTTGGGTCTCCGACACTTGCATCCTCTTCAGGGTATCCACAAAGATGATGTTTATGCTGGAGCCCCCGTCCATCAGGACCTTGCGGAGCTTGAATCCTCCGACCTGGGGATCCACCACCAAAGGGTGCTTGCCCGGGTGGGGGATTCGGTCGGGGTGATCGAGTCGGCTGAAGCCGACTGGCACCTCGGACCAGTCCAGCCATTGTGGGACAGCTGGCACCGTCGCGTTGACCTCGCGACAACGCAGCTTCCGACCCCTTTTGGAGTCGGACCCTTGGAAAATCATGAGTACCCCCCTTTGTGGGGGATACTGTGCGGCACCGCCTCCTGCAGCGGAGCCTCCTTCGCCATCAGCATCCGGCTCGGGTTGTTTCTCTTCCCGCAAACGTTGCAGGAAGCTACAATCCCGAGTCGAGTGCCCTGCCTTGTAGTTGGCGGTACTGTGGAAGGAGCAGGGTCCGTCTAGGACCTCCTCGAAAGTGAGTTTTGGCGCCTTGCGCTGTTGCCAAGGGCGCTCTTTCTTTTGGTTAGCGTCACCGCGCTGGGGACCACGCTCAGCGGCCGCAACCAGGTCGGCTCCGCTAACCCCGTCTCCGCCAGCCTTCCGCTTCGGGGGCCGATCGTCCGTACGCTTCCGTCCCGAGTCGGCGGGGACTTTCCGGCTCGAAGACTCGGCTTTTGCCTTGCCTTTGTCTTCGTACCGCATGGCTTCTTCACCCGTCGCGTACTTGCTGGCGACTTCCATGAGTCGGCCCATGGTCTGAATGTTAGACCGGGCCAACTTGTGCTTGAGGAGCTCGTATTTGACTCCCTGGGAAAAGGCCTGAATGGCCTGCATCTCAGTGACGTCCTCGATCGAGTTGCGCAGCCGAGTCCAGCGCTGAATGTAATCGCGGACTGACTCGCCCTTCTCTTGGACGCAGAGCCACAGATCTTGGGCGTTCCCAGGGCGCTTGTACGTGCCCTCAAAGTTTTTGACGAAGGCCTCTTGGAGGTCCCTCCAGTCGTAGATGCTATCTTCGGGCAGGCTATTAAGCCACGCCCGAGCCGACCCTTCCAGCATCAGGGGTAGGCTTCGGAGGGCAACACGCTCGTTGCCTCCTCCTATGTTGCAAGCGACCAAGTAGTCAGCAAGCCAAGTTTCTGGCTTGGCGGTGCCGTCATACTTGTCGACGCCGCTTGCAATTCGGAACCGATCCGGAAATGGTTCGGCCCGAATCCGCCTGCTGAAGCAAAGCGGCCCGGTGGAGGCAGAGCCACCCGGCTGGTTGACTTCGCCAGCGCGCCGCTCGGCCCGCACCCGGGCTGCCCGCCGTCCCTCGATGTCATCGCGGGCATCGCGAGCATCGTTCGCTCGAAGAGAGCCGGCTCGCCGCCGCTCAGCCTGGAGCCGGTTAATCTCCTGGCGAGCGTCAGGCCGGTTCGTGGATCAACTCGGTTGAGACGAGCCGACTGTGACGGGGCGACTCGGAGCTCCTGAGGGCCGACTCCGAGTTTCCTGGGAAGCTGGCCGGTTGCCAACCGACCCGGCTTCGTTTTGTTGTTCCACCGCCGTCTTCATCAGCGTGACGACTCGGCGGTAGATTTCCGCCGCGGGGCCGTCTGCTGGTGGTGGCAATGAGTCGGCCAACGTGGCGGCTGCGAAAAGGTTCTGGGCCGGTGTTTGATAAACAAGGACACCGTCCTGTTGCCGTCCGAAAAGTGGGGCCCGAGTAGCCCGACTCCTCCGGGCGGCCGAAGAAGTTCTTCGGTTCGCGCGGCTGCGCGAACCGTGAGGGTCATTTGGTCGCCGATCTTGCTGTTCGATTGCCGCCCGCTCTTGATCGAGGCGTGCTCGTTCAGCAAGGAGGGCTTGCCGAGAAGCCTCCAAGGCCCTCTCGGCCTCCGATTGTCCGTTGATGGGCGTATGTAGGTGCTCGTGGGCTGCCCTGGCCGCCGCAGCTGCAGACGTTCCCACATCCTCTGCGGCGCCATCCCCAACCACATACACCTCAGCGGAGGCGGTATGGCTGTGCGAACTCTCGTCCCCCTCGGATTCGGATCCCAGGATGGAGAGGAGAGATTCGGCGCCCACCATGGCGACGAACCTGAAATATTCCTCGCCCTTGCCCGAGGCTGGAGGAGATCCGAGCCGGAGCTCAGGCTCCACCTCCACGGTAAGGCATGGATGCGGATCTTGGAGATGTAATTGGCCGAAAGCGTCGGCCAAGAAGTGAAGGCCGCCGAAGATGAACTCCGAGCCTTCAGGATGCGCGACAGGTGACATGTTGCCGACGATGAGCTTGTCGCCGGTCGCTGGAGAAGATCCCGCCTGGATCGTAGCTCCAAAACACGCTTCCCCTACCTGGCGCGCCAACTGTCGCGGGGTGTTCGCGGCAATATCCATTTGTAATAGGATTGTCGGGGTAGCGTGAAAGGAAGATCTAGGCAGTGCACACAAGAATTTACCCAGGTTCAGGCTCTCCAAGGATGGAGATAATACCCTACTCCTGCTGAATATATTTGATGATCTTGCGTGAAAAGAGAGTGTACAGGAGGTTGAAGAAGATGCTATGGAATTTAGAATACTCGATCCCCCTCTCCGCATGGGGGCTTGGCCTTATATAGGCCCGTACATCAGCCGACTCGGCAGTCGGCTGAGCTACAGTAACGGTTTTTAATTTAATGACGACATTTACATCCGGTAACGGCCCGAGTAACGCCAGTCTTCATGCCGGTTGAAACATATGCCTTTGATGAGTTGTAACGCCTGTCTCGATGACACCCGGCCGTTGCAGTCACCCGGGCCTTTCTTGGGCCTTCATCCGAGTGGGCCCTTATGAGGCTTCGCGAGCCTGTTGGGCCGACTCGTGGTGCTGGGCCTACCCGGATGGGCTTCCCCCCGTCAGCAACCCCTTGACTCGGGAAACTCTCTCTACAGAGGACGACCCCTCTTCTGCACTCTACAAACTACCTATAGGTTCACACACTAGCACCATACCGGGTAATAGGCCAAGTCCTTCGCATAAAGGACATGTGGACGTACGGTAATAACTTGGCCAAACGGCATCTTAGCTTGGTCCTTAGTTGATCCGAGAGGGACTCCTCTCCACGTCCATAAATGGACAGCAAGAACCACGCCGGGCATTACCTCGCATATAAGATTCTTCCTACTTTCCCCCTTCATTTCCGACCCGGATCCAAAACTTCTCCATTTTATTTTTGGTTTTGGAAATTTCTTTTTAGGAAAACATCCCAACCCACAGATGTTTCTACCTTCGTACATCATCGGACACGACGGTACTTTCAATGCTTTCCACATATGAATCTCCGGAGAATCCTTCTTTTATAAAAACCTAGTTTTTAACTACTGCAGGGCTAAGACATAATCTACCCTAAGTTCCCAATATTGTTTTTGGGATAAATAACTCCTAGGGCAACAAGAATTCGTTGGCAAGGTAGGGTTTTCTACAACATAGGTCTTAGCTATACTACATAAAATAACGGGTCGTAGAACATAGCATGCATGTTTCGTAAACAAAATATTTCTTTCGGAAACATAGGATTCAACATGATCAAAGGTGGAGAGTTTGCCTGGCGAATCCTGGTTCTGATCTTGAGATGGAGGTGTCTCTGGATCTTCCTCGTGGACGTACGTTACTCCGTCAACTACACGGCAAAACATCGAATAACGACCATGCATAGAAGATCCAAATAAAATCCAAGAAATCATGACGTGCATATGAAATGATGCCGATCGGATGGGTGGTTCGATATGTGATAACGAGTTAGGGTTTTAGGGTTGTTTGGGGGTTGTATGCTTGCATTATATTTTAGGATTTCGGATGACCTAGTTCGATTAGTAGTTAAGGTTCAAAAGGCACGACTAGGATGTCAGGTTTTTAGAAGAAAGGAGGACCCCTAGGTACTTGCCATATAACATGAAATATAGGGGTTTTTGATTAAGCATGAATAGGAGTTTGCTTGTAGTTATTTGCATCTTTGACCTGTTGAGCTTGCGGGATCCCTAGGGTTCTCGAGGAGGCACCTAAGTATGAGGCATGTGTTTTCATGGCTTTGGAATTAGGGTTAAACACTTGGAACTTGTTTATGCACCTAAAAATGCGATTGATTTGTATGGTGTCTATGCCTAATATTCAAAAAGGAATAACCCCTCTTGATACCTATGGGAAAGTCAAGATTTTAAGCTTTGAGAAATATTGTGGTTTAGGTCAGTGGGCATTTGAAATAATTTTTAAGCAGCATCTGAATCTAATAGAAATTCGAATTACAAGTGCTTCCACCCCCTTTCTCTGTTTCTATCTAAATGGTTTTGAAAATTGAAAAAGTGTTTGAACCAAAAGTTTCTAAATATTTTTAACTTTCTGGTACCGGAAGAGAACTTTTAAAAACCGGATTGAAACTTGTCAAACCGGCCAAACCAGAGGAGAAACAGCACTGGAATAAAAAACCGGAGGTTTTTCTTAGCTTTACGCTTTCTTCAGACTTAGAATATGCTTTCGGATTGCAGAACACGGAAAGAGGGGAAACCGTCTCCACTTAAACTGACAAGGGGGGGCCGCCCAAGGCTAGGGCCCGCTGGCAGCTTGGCTCGGGCTCTTATCGCTTTGGTCCCGGGGCGGCCCACCTGTCAGCTAGCGGAAGCAAAGCCACCGAGCGGGACACGCCGGTGGCGTCGGCGGGAGGTTACTCAGGTGAGGTTTGGGCGTTTCGGTTGTGGGTAGCGATTAAAGAAATTGAAGGTGGACTCGGAACCGCAAGAGGATGGGAATTTCGTTGGAGGTGGTAATTTGGTGCGGGGAGATTGGTACGGGTCGGATTCTCGCGGGGCCGAGGCGGAGAAGAATTTGCTCGGGAGGAGGAAGAAGAGACTTTGGCCCAAATTTCTTTGGGCTGCGGCTAAGGGAAGGGAGAGTGGGGAGCTTGGGACGGAAGCCGAAGCTCGAGATGCTCTTTATAGGGAGCTCGGTGAGGACGGCATGGGTGCAGCCGCTGTGCTCTTCCCTGACCGGTGATGGGACGGTTCGGAGCTCGATTAGCGAGGTGTGATGATGCTGATTGATGCTGTGGCACTCCATGGCTCGCTGGACGGCGTCCTTAGCAGCGGGTGGCGCGGTCTTGGCGACGGAGGTCATGCCGACGCCGGCATGGGTTGCCAGTGCGCGTGCCATGTCGTGCCAGAGCGCGAATCCGGTGGCATGAGGTGTCGAGGGGGCATTCCGAGATGGCTTGATATGTACAGTGATGTCAGGGGAGTTTTTGATACATGGACGGATAACCACATGTAGGTCTGGCACCAAACCTAACTTACAGATGGAGTTTGTCATGAATGCCCTGATGAGTGTCGATTGGTTTTAAAGAGAAAGGGGGCAAATGGGCATCTCTGGACAGGGAGAAAAAACATGCACGTGTGTGCAGTGTAGAATAGCTGTCCTGGAAGAAATATCTGGTCCAATGGTTGGGGCATTGATCTTGGTTTTGTGTAAATGGTAAAAGAGAGCAAGGTGTTCGATATAGTGCATACCCGATTTTTGTACTGAACATATTATGTTTTTGCATATTCGTGGTTCAGGTACTAAAGGGAGTAAGGTGTGATTTTATGGGATTTTTCCGAGTTTGATATGATAGGGTTGTAGTTCAGAGCGATATCCAGCGCCCGATTCACTTTTAAATGTCCTCAAAGATATTTGAATTGGACTACTATATTTTATTTTATAATTAAGTGTGGAATGGTTATATGCGACTCCTGGAATTTTTCTAGAATTTTCTGATAAGGGAAAACACATACGATATGCATTTTAGGGTTTTTATCCGGGAGGAAAATTAATTAAGGGAATAACCCGTGAGCCGGATTCTAGGGTTTGGGTGACGGCAAGATGTGTTTGAGTTATGCGGGAGCATGAGAACCTATATTCCTTGTGGTGGACGTACTAACTTAGGGCTTGCCGTTAGGGTTTGCCCATGTATATGCGTATACTAGGGCGTATGGTGTGAGAATCCAGCTATAATTTTATGCACATGTGATAACGAAAATTGCTCCAAAAGCTTTAGAAAACTAGGGCGTGACAGGGAGCCACCGTATCAACTTGGTATCAGAGCTCTAGGTTACCACGTTTTGGATTTGTATCCCCTCTTTTTTCTACCCCCAATTTCTAGTTTTGTTGTGGTTTTTCTTGCCTATTTCGAAAACCCCACAAAAAGAGCCCGATTTGAAATCTAGATGCAATTCGGAGTTTTGGGTGAGCTTTGGTTGGTTTTGATCCACTAGATCGTTGCTTTACTTGTTGATCTAACCTCCTATTGTGTTGCTTTGGCCTATTTTTCCAATCTCCTCTCCGATTTGTTGTTTTTGGGGCCGCCCCTACTCAGATCTGGAACGTCCCGCACACCCGGAGTATCTGGACCACGTACCCCGGAGTCTCCGGCCTAACGCAGCGGAAGATTCACTGCTCTCGGGACGTACCCCTAAGTATCCAAAAAATCTACCCCGGAATCTCCGGCCTGTCCCGGAGTATCCGGACAAGGTTACCCGGAATCTCCGGACAGCCCAGTTTCCACAAGCAAGGTATAATCATCGAAACCCATCTTTCTTGCCCTTTTTCCTTGTGAGCCAACTTCTTCCTTTGCGAAAACTTTTATCCTATCAAGACTAGCTCTTTGATGATTGCTAGGGCCTTGTACACTCGTGCTATCTAGAATACTCTTGTTTCCGGCAATTTGTAATCGATAGTCTTGTAAGAACTTGGCACAACGAAAAGAGGAAGAGAAAAAGACAAAAAAAAGAAAGAGAAAAAAAGAGAAGAAAGAAAGTGCCTTATCTTTTGTAGGAAAACGCAAAGCTTAGAAGGAAACATAGGGTCGAGAAGTAGCCGAGTGTGCAAATCTTTCACCCTACTTAATTGCAATCGAGCTAGCATCTTTCCTAGCATTTGTGCAACAAGAGCTTCTAGTCTTCGTTAGGCAAAGTCTTGTGATAGCTCACTTCTTGGTTGCACAAGTCCCATTATCATTGCGTGTGAGTTATTTTGAGCTTCGCTTATATCCTTTTGAGATCAACTCTTATTGCTTTGTTTCTATTGTGATTATTACTTATCTTCACAAAATCTCATTATCCAATTGCTTAGTGTGTGCGTTGTGCTAATCATTTTCGAGATCCATATAAGCTTTTGAATGAGATAGTGTTTGGGACTTGGAACTTCTTCAACCTACTCTTGAGGGCCACCTTTACCCTCCACGGCCCTTCGATCCTTCAATCCAAGGAGGCAAGGACTATTGAGGTAAGTGAGGTGAGAGAGTTCTGATTTCCACATATTCCACATATATTCATGCTTTGCTAATCATGTCTAGGGAAGAATCACACGGAGCGAGTGGCAATGAAGACTGTGTGACTCGAGGGCAACACTTGGCCCTCCAACAGAGCCTCCACGACACCGTGGAGAATTTAAGGCATGACATGACCCGACAAATGGAAGCTATGAAGACAAGCATCGTGCAGGAAGTTGTTCAAGCACTTCGAGGCCGAGTTCCAGAAGCAGAGATTGATGAAGGAGAGCCTCTTGATGAGACCGATGCCGAGATGGCGGCACGGCGTGCTCATGCTTGAGGAACCGCAAGACACCGAGCACCCCTCACTTCGTCAAGAGCCCGAGCTCCAACACATGGACCACACGATCAAGGGAGATCAAGGAGCCATCATGGGCGTGATGAGAATGAAGGAAGTGCATCAGAAGGAGGCTCAAGCTTTCATCAACCAAGTGAACCAAGACATCAAAGACATCCAGAAAGAGACTCAGGGTTCCGAAGACGGAATTACCATGATGAAGGTACAGACCATCGGCAGAGGGGTCAACAAGGAGACAGGGAGGAAAAGTTTGGCAAGCTCAAGTTCACAATGCCCAAGTTCTTCGGTGATGCCATTGATCCCGAAGAGTACGTCACATGGGAGCTCAAAGTGAACAAGCTCTTTTGGATGCACAATTATTCTGAAGAGAAGAAGGTTGCCATGGCCTCCCTTGAGTTCGATGAATATGCACTCATTTGGTGGGAACAAGTGCAAAATCAACGAGGCGACCATGGGGAACCACCTGTCATGTCCTGGACAGAGATGAAGAGAGAAATGCGAGCCCGTTTTGTGCCCAAGTACTACAAGCGTGATCTCTTCAAGAAACTTCAAGATCTCAAACAAGGCAGTCGGACAGTTGAAGAATACTTCAAGGAAATGGAGACCGCTTTGGTCCGAGCTAATGTCCAAGAGACTGAAGAGCAAACCATGGCACGATTCTTGGCCGGATTGAACCACCCAATAAAGTGCATTGCCAACTATCAACCCTACAACACAGTTGTGGAGTTAGTGCATCAAGCTATCAAGGCAGAGCGCCAGGTGCAAGAGGATGCCCGCTACTCCAAAACATCGGCATATACCTCACGCCCCACTCCTTACACCTCGCGCCCCATGGCGGTTGCTCCTCGCCCCACTCCGAGTGCAAAGTTTGCTCCAAGGGTTACATCAACCAAGACAGAAAGTTATGTGGGAGGTGGAAGTACAAGGTGCGCCAATGGTCAAACACGAGCCGTTCTACCTCCTCTTCCTCAAAGGGGGCACCGGCCCAAAGCAATGTTTCATCAATGGCTTCCACGGGCAAGACTCGTGACATCATATGCTTCAGGTGTTAAGGGCATGGTCACATGCAAAGAGAGTGCCCCAATGCACGTGTTATGTTGATCACCGAAGAAGGTGAGTATGAGTCTGCAAGTGAATGCGAGATTGATGCCATTCATGAAGTAGCAAGGCTGAGCAAGAAGGAGAATATGAAGATGGACAAGAGCGAATCTATTGCGAGACCGAGGTAGGACCATCCCTCGTCCTCACCAAGAAGATCCTCACTGTCTAACTTTAAGATGAGCCTGAACAACGGTGCAACCTCTTCCAAACCAAGGCCGCAATCGACGGCAAAACCATCAATGTCATAATCGATGGAGGAAGTTATCACAACTTGGCAAGTCAAGAGCTATGTTCCAAGCTAAACTTGAAGTACAAGAAGCATCGACGTCCCTACCATGTGCAATGGCTGAGCGATAGTGGCACCGTCAAGATATAACACATGATGCAAGTCTCCTTCAAGATTGGAGCCTATCAAGACACAGTGGAGTGTGACGTGGTACCGATGACGGTGTGCCATCTCCTCTTGGGACGCCCGTGGCAATACGACCGGGCGGCACGCCACGACGGTCATACCAACGAATACATCTTCGGGTGGCACCATAAGGAGTATGTGCTTCGTCCCATGACGCCAAGCCAAATCATCGCCGACAATGCTCAAAAGTTGGCAAGGCTTCAAGAAGAAAAGAAGAGAAGTGAGCGAGAGAGCACAACCTTGAGTGATTTCCACAAATCGGTGAGTGAGTGCCACAAGCCCAAAATGAGAGAAAAGAGCAAGGAAGAGAGTCGAGGCTTAGTGATACTAGCCACCAAATCTGAGATGAGAGGAGTGAGGAGTGACCCACCTACACTACCCTTTGTACTTGTGTACAAAGATGTAGTTTCTTTGACTAATGATTCACCCCCACTTCCTCTAGCTATATCTCGTGTTTTGCAGGAGTTCGAGGATGTCTCCCCCGATGAGATCCCGGCGGGGCTTCCACCCATTCGAGGCATTGAGCACCGCATCGACCTCATTCTGGGAGCGCCACTTCCCAACCGGCCACCTTCCCACGCCAACCCCGAGGAGACCAAGGAAATTCAACGTCAAGTACAGGAGCTACTTGACAAGGGGTATGTTCGCGAAAGCTTAAGCCCTTGCGCCATCCCTGTTATTCTTGTCCCTAAAAAGGACGGATCTTGGCGCATGTGTGTTAATTGCCGAGCCATCAATAATATTACCGTGCGTTATCGTCATCCCATTCCTCGTTTAGATGACATGCTTGATGACCTTAGTGGCGCAACCATTTTCTCTAAAATTGATTTGAAGAGTGGCTATCACCAAATATGAATGAGTGAGGGCGATGAATGGAACACTGCTTTCAAAACCAAATTTGGCTTATATGAGTGGCTTGTCATACCTTTTGGGTTATCCAATGCTCCTAGCACTTTCATGCACCTAATGAATCATGTCTTGCGCCAATTCATTGGTAAATTTGTGGTAGTCTACTTCGATGACATTCTCATATATAGTAGAACTTTGCATGATCATGTTACCCACATTAAGCAAGTTCTACTAGTGCTTAGGGATGAACGTTTGTTTGCTAATTTGGAGAAATGCAGTTTTTGTATGGAAAAACTTGTGTTTCTAGGCTTTGTTGTTTCTACTCACGGCATAGAAGTAGATGAGTCCAAAATTGAAACAATTAAAAATTGGCCTACCCCTATCAATGTGAGTCAAGCGCGTAGCTTCCATGGCCTAGCAAGTTTTTACCGCCGCTTTGTCAAAGACTTTAGTGCTATTGCTTCTCCTTTAAATGAATTGACTAGGAAGAATGTTCCTTTTGTGTGGGGGCAATCTCAAGAAAATGCTTTTCAAGAATTAAAGAAACGCCTAACCGAGGCACCCTTGCTTGCTTTACCAGATTTCACTAGAACCTTTGAAGTTGAATGTGATGTTAGTAGGATTGGTATAGGGGTGTGTTCATGCAAGAGGGTAAACCGGTCGCTTACTTTAGTAAGAAATTGAATGGTGCTCAACTTAATTACCTGGTTTATGATAAAGAGTTGTATGCCTTGGTTCATGTTCTTAAAGTATAGCAATACTATCTTTGGCCAAAAGAGTTTGTTATTCATTCCGATCACAAATCTTCGAAATACCTTAAGGGCCAAGCCAAATTGAACCGTAGGCATGCAAAATAGATCGAATTCATTGAAACATTTACTTATGTAGTAAAATACAAAAAGGGTAAAGAAAATGTTGTGGCGGATGCTCTTTCCCGCAAAATGACCCTTTTGAATCAACTCGAAGTTAAAGTGATGGGTTTAGAATGTTTGAAAGATCTATATGCTAATGACCCTGAATTCGCAACTCCTTTTGCTAATTGTAAAGAAGGGAAGGGTTAGGAAAAATATCATGTGCATGAGGGCTTTCTCTTCCGAGCTAACAAACTATGCATCCCCGAGTCGTTCGTGCATTTGCTACTTTTGCAGGAATCACATGGTGGCGGCTTGATGGGGCACTTTGGGAGAGACAAGACCTACTTGATGCTTTCTTACCACTACTATTGGTCGAAGATGCGAAGAGATATGGAAAGATTCGTTCAACGGTGCATTACATGCCACAAAGCGAAGTCCAAACTCAACCCTCATGGTCTTTACACCCCACTTCCCGTTCCTAGTGCACCTTGGGAGGATATTAGCATGCATTTTGTTTTAGGAATGCCTAGGACCAAAACGGAGAGGGATTCCATATTCGTGGTTGTGGACAGATTCTCAAAAATGGCTCATTTCATTCCATGCCACAAGACCGACGATGCTTCACATGTCGCTACTTTTTTTAGGGAAATTGTGAGGCTCCATGGTGTGCCCAAGACCATCGTCTCCGACCGCGATGTCAAGTTCCTAAGCTATTTTTGGAAGACATTGTGGGCCAAGTTGGGAGTCAAACTTCTCTTCTCTACAACTTGCCACCCACAAACCGATGGGCAAACCGAGGTCATCAACCGCACCCTCTCGACACTCCTCCGAGCCATGATCAAGAAGAATTTGCGGGAGTGGGAGGAATGCATCTCTCATGTGGAGTTCGCTTACAACTGCGCCACACATTCCACCACGCGCATGAGCCTGTTCGAGGTGGTGTATGGCTTCAACCCCTCTACACCCCTCGACCTTCTTCCATTACCATTACAAGAGCGTGTGAATATGGATGCCTCCAAGAGAGCCATTTTCATTAAGAAACTCCATGAGGCGACAAGGGACACTATTGAGCAACACGTCCGTCGACACGCTGACAAAGTCAACAAGCACAAAAAGAAGATGGTGTTTGAACCCGGTGATCTTGTGTGGGTTCATCTTCGCAAGGAGCGCTTTCCTGAGGAACGCAAGTCCAAGTTTATGCCTCGCGGGGATGGTCCTTTCCAAGTACTTCAACGAATCGGTGACAACAACTACAAAATTGACCTCCCATCATCCAAGTACACGGTGAGCAATACCTTCAACATCTCTGATTTATCACCCTTCTATGGAGATGAAGAGCTCGAGTCGAGGACGACTCCTTTTCAAGAAGGGGGGAATGATGCGGACATCACCTACACCAAGGGTGAAGACCCCACAACTCACTCAAGCTTACCAAGTCCACCTCCAAAACCAAGTGGTCCAATGACAAGAGCTCGAGCTAAGGCTATACAACATGAGGTGACTCTATTCCTTGGTACATCTCCAATTGACTTGAGTTTGAATAGTATGCTACCTGATGTTTTGACTCTATGCTTGCTCAAGTATGAAGGGGCAACAAAGTGGAGCGAAGCCAAGTGGAGAAAGAGCCCGGGCTGCCTGAAATGTGTGTCCAGACATTCTGGGGGAACTGGCCCGGACACTCCGGATGCACAAGCCGAAGAGCTCCTCTCGGGATGGTACCCGGACACTCCGGTACCAAACCCGGACATTCCGGAGGGGTACCCGAGAGCAGCGCTGTCCAGCTCCACACCCGGAGATTCCGGGCCTCAGCCCCGGAATCTCCGGACGTCCTCTGCCCGGAGTGTCAGCTCCAATCCTCAGGACGTACATTGATCAACATCCGGACATTCCGGGTAAGGTACCCCGGAATGTCCGGGCGCACTGTTTACGCACAGTAACGGGCCGAGGCCCATGTAATGAGTTGGCTTATCCTTCAAGGGTTACGGGGTTAGGACTATAAATACCCGTACCCAAACCCTAATTAGGTTTAGACTTGTTGTTTAGACTAATAGTTGAGCTTTGCTCCTAATCTAGGGTTTCAATCCCTCTAGATTTGGAGTTCCACCCTAGGCCTTACTTTCCTTTTGGATTGTACGGATCGGCGCATGCCTCCAAGTGGTAAACGTGGCATTCAATCAAGAGGAAGTGTTGATTTGGTTCCTAGTTTCCAAAAGCTTCCCCATTGGGGTTTGTTGTTAGGGTGGGTTTCCATCTAAGCCTTCCTAGTTATCCAATCCAATCCATGAAGATCGGGAGCCACCGTATCATCACTTCTCCTGGCTAATAGTTTGATTTGGTTGAAATTTACCAAAAGTCTTGTAAAGTGGCAAATGGTAAATTCCAATGGTATCTAGTGGCAAATAAAATTTAAAACTTGTTTGGCAACTAGGAAATATATTTTTAGGGGAACCAATCAGGGGGGACAATATTGATCCCCTTCCTATCACCCAATCTCCAAGAGGTTAAGGGACATAAGCTGTTTAGAAGGGCTGGAAGCTATGTAGCTGTGGGGAGAAGCTTCTCCAATTTCACGTTGGTAGCCAAAAGCCTCGGTTGAGGTGATTCTCGAGCTTTTGTACCACGACGTTACCACTTTGCCCCGAGATTGAAAAACATAATGAAAAAATGCCCCCAACGGACCCCACACCCTCCCCTTCACCCCTTCCCACCTTGTTCATTTCCTCTCCTGCAACCCCCTATCCAGATCGCGCTGCCCCCACTCCACCCATCCCGCCAGCTCCCTTGCCTTCCGCCGCATCCCCGCACCTCCTGCCACCCTCCAGTCTGACATCTGGCGCGTCCCCGCTGCCTCCTCCACCCTCCCGTGCCAGATCTGGCTGCCTCCCTGCAGCTCCTGGCGTCCCATCGCCTCCCTGCATCCCGCCGTCGCCGCCCTGGGGACGCTGGACCTGTTGAAGTAATTAGCAATTTTCGAATTAATCTAACCCAAAAAAGCATCATGACACATGTGCAAATAGGATAAACCAACTCAGGCGAACTAGACATGCAACTAAGAGCTAAACAATAGGCTAGCATCTCTATTTCATTTGCATCAAAAGCAAAACAGAAATACAGAAACACGTAGTCGGGATAACCGCGGCGAACGATCAAACGTTGGCATCAGAAGCCATGGTGATGAAGCCCTCGTAGTCGAAGTAGTCGTCTGACAATGAGGAAGCAGTCGAGGGAGCCGTGCAGTCGTCGATGAAGGAGCAGATCGGTCGTGAGCAGTTGCATCGAGACGCTCCCCAAAAACCTTATCGCTCCTCACCCGGTATAGGTTCTCGAGAGGCGGGGTTCCGGAGGCCTGCTCTCCCGCACGGCCGTGTACGCGGTCGCCAAGATGGGAAAGCTGGAAGGCAACGTAGCAAAAGGAATAGCGGCGGTGGAAGGCGCGAGAACGAGGAAGCAGATGCAAAAGCGTGATGGCTAGGGTTGCCCTGTTCCTCCTCATATAGCCGCTCGACTGTGGCATACCCGGTTTTTAAGCCAGATACTCCCTTGTGATTACTGTACCGGTCCCTGAATCAGTAGCCGGTACACACAAGTTAACCTGTATATCATTGACATACATACGAATTTAAGTATATAGACCGTGAAGGTCGAATGTCTGATACCTGTAGCCCAATGGCTATAAACTTGCAGCGGAAAAATAAGCAATGATGTGGCCCAGCAATATGCCAAATCCCGACAGGCAACTGACTGGGGTTACGCCCTAGCTTTCGCGATCATAGTCGTATCCACGAAATTGATGTCTCCTTCGTCTGGCCAAATCAACAAGCCAGGTGAGTACATAGAATGTACTCGCAAGCTATTCCCACAGGTGGAAATATACGGTAATATTTCATGCAAGGAATAGATCAAGGAAAAGCTCTACCTTATGTTCCTGGTTATGTGGAAATGTAAGTTTTCATCGTAAATACGATAGTAGGTTTCAATGCTATTTTTGAAAACAGAAGTAATTCGTAGTAACAATCATCGTTCGAGGTAGAATCCGCTACCTCTCTTTTTCCTTTCCTCAGCGTGATAGCTCAGCCTATCACGCCTACCCTTTTTGGCTCCCGCTCGCACTACCCCGGGCAGTGCAGGTAGCCTCCTCTTCTACAATTCCTGGCTACCATCCGTGTAGCGTAAATTGCACTCTGTGGACACATCATGCCCACGTCCTTAATTCCATTTCCCAGCTTTCACAACCAAAACTTAGTCTAACCAATGTGTGGCCTTGCCAGTTCATGTCCATGACCGAGGACGCGGCTATTCGAATAGTTTTTAACACTCTGCAGAGGTTGTACGGCTTTACCCACAAGATGTAAGTCACCTTGGGAGTACTTTGCAAGTATACTGACAGGGTTATTACAATGAGACCTTTCGTCCGTGTTCACACTAGAGCCGGACCCGCTAGGTGGGTAACCCAACTTTTACATCCCGGATGTCAAAAATGGGACTCCCCACTTTTGTGTCGAACCATATTTTCACGTACTACGTGGAACCCACTGAGAGCTTTACCTTCACATAGACGTGGAACTCACTGAGGGTTTTACCTCCGCGCAGTCCCGTGAAGATCCTCTAGGGATCCCAAATCCACCCTAGCACATCACCCTAACTTCCCACGGCTCCAGACTCTAGCATTAGACGAGGTACCGAGTCAAGTCCTTCCCATAAAGGACATGTGGACGTACGGTGGGGGAACTGATTCAGCGGCACTTAGGTTCGGTCCTTAAGCGATTCGAGCAAGACTCCAATTTCAACTCATCACCTCAGGTAGCGACCAGCTACCCTACCCTTCATTACCTCAAGTAGCAACCGGCTACTCTACCACCCCCCAACACCCCTTAGCATTCCTGCCCGAATCAAAATCCTCCTTCTTTTCATTCAGGGTTTAACAAACATTTCTTTTAAATGACACCTCAGTATGCATTTACAAACCGAGGGTTTTGATCCCATACCCAAGTAATCGTTGAAACTTAATTTTATCTATAGCAGGGCTAAGCACGGCTAAAGCCTATATCCCTACTAACTCGTCGATTGAATACCGACCGACTCGTTAAGCCTAGGGTTTCCAAGGATGGGTATTCAAGCCTACGCCACATGCAGCTACTAGGCTTAACTACTCTAGCATAAAATAACGTTGATATTAACATAGCATGCAAGGTTCGCAAACAAAGTAATTACGTTTTACAAATATGGGATACAACATGTTCAAAGTGGGAATGCTTGCCTGGCAATATTGTCCGGGTCTTGGTCTTGAACCCGATTCGACAGCTGCCCAAATTATTTCGTACGATATCTCCCTAACGTCGGTATCTACACGTCGCAAGAATGGCGAATAAATCAACGATGCAAGAAAGAACCAAGAACATCGAACACAAAACTAAAATTATCAATTCATGCAACCACAATGCGTCGGATTAACTATCGTGATTTTATGCAGCTTTAAAATGATAGATATGGGAGCTTTAGGTTATCCCGGCAAGGATGTCCACTTTAGGTTTCTGTCACGTTAGGGTTCCCGTGCCTCGTAAGATCGTTAGGGTTTGAGGAATATAGTCGGGTATTTTCTTTTAACAGAATACTACGCATGTTATGGTTCCTTTGCTAGCTTTAGGCCACATGAAATGACGATACTTTCTTAAGTCTGTTTGTCCCTAATCGAGAAGTTATTTGGAACTTTAGTTCTTTTTAGGTTAGTTAGCAAGAATGTTACAATTAGGGTTGATTTTAGCTACTACCGTATAAGAGCGGGCGCATTTTAGGGTTTCTCTCAGTTACTGTTAGCGAGGTGAACTTACATCTGGTCTTAGTTCTACTTGGAAAAGCGAAGGTTGCAAAGTTAGGTCACGATATCTTGAAGCTTCGATTGGGCTTAACGATCACGACAACGTATGCATTCACCCACTAGATAAATTAGGCACACTAGGGGTTTTAACTTCGAGGTTTTGGGATATATGCCCGAATCACGTGTTCCATAGCTTTTAGAAGTTCCAAAGAGCTTCAAACTGTTTTACCCTCATCTTTTAGGTGTTCTGGATGCTAGTCAAAAGAAAAAAAAGAAAAAAATAGTTTTAGGCAATTGTTGTGAAGTGATGTTCTCTTTGCATAAAAGAATTTCTTATTCTTTAGGTCTTATTCCAAAATTTCCTAATCTTTTAGATCGCCAGGTGCTATGAAAGCTTAATATTCTTGGGCGTATGCAGGAATTACCTTGGTATTCTGGAACTAATCATTTTCAGCATATACGATGCGTCAAAAGAAAAAGAAAAGTAACCCTTCCCTACTCTTCTCTGTTTAAAAATTAAATGGTTAACGTATTTGAAGTTTTATTTGCAACAAAGTTTCCAGTTAACCTCAGGAGTTCAGAACCGGCGGAACATCGTGAAAAATCAATCAGGAAATCCCTCAACCGACTGAACCAACGAACCGAGTTTTAGATAAAGAAAGACCGGTTTTCAGGAGTCTTTCCGCTTTCCTCCTATTGACTTTACGCCTTACTACAGAGAGCATGGACCTAGTGGTGGGTCCAGCAAAAACTTGGGGCCCACCCGTCAGTTACTTACCACAGAGGAGGGGAGAGGCAGCCCGGTTAGCGGCCCATATTGAGGCTCATGTCGCTCGGGACGGAGCACAACCGGCGGCCGGAGGAGACAGGTGACGACAGCGGATGGGGCCCAACTGGCGGCGCTCGGGAGAGGTCCCGACGAGCTTAGGGTAGCTACGGTGGTGCTCCCACTGGGGTTGATGGAGAAAAGGGGGCGCGGCGGGAGTAGAGTAGACGGGGTTGTGCTGAGATGAAACCGAGGGGCGACAGCCGGGGTTGAGCTCTTGGTCACTTGGGGAGGAGTTGGGGAGGACGAGCTTGGGTACTGCATGCAGCTAGCGGAGTCCACCAGGACTAGTACCGACCGTACCAGAGGGGCCTTACCGGTGGCTGATGGCAGCTCGGCGGTGAGTAGAAAAGGTGGTGAGGAATAGACGAGATGCGGGCGATGACGCTTGCTGGATTGAGTCCCCCGGCCGGAGCAGAGGGGCAGGCGGGTCTGTTGTGGAGGAGATCAAGTCGGTAGGGAGCCGCAGCCTGGTGGCGAGGTCGTCGGTGGTGGTGTGCGGACGGAACGAGCTCGAGGAAGCTCAGCTTCGTGGCTACCGGCGGCAACGGTTGGTTGAGGGCCGTGGCACGGGGAAAAGAAGCAGACGTCGGCCCCAGGGATGTTCGACCTCGCCGGCAGCTGGGAGGTGTAGACGGTGGAGGGCGGCCCTTTGGTGCTACGCCCACCGGCGGTGTGAGGCGGCGGGGCCGGAGTCGGGGCCAAGGCCAGGAGCGGCGGATCCGGGGGTTGGGGACTCGTCGGAGCGGAGCTCGAGTTGCTCAGGCATGGAAGATAGAGGACACGGCTTGGGGAAGAAGAAGGGGAAGGAATTAGGAGTGGAGGTCGGGCTTGAGAGGAAGAGCAGGCTCGGCAGTGAGCTACGGCTGCTCTTTTCACTCGCTGCGAGGAGGAGTTAAGGAGGTTGGTTGATCGGTGCTGTGGCTGCACAGGACTTGTCTGACTTCGACTACTGTTATGGAGAGAAAGGTGGCACGAGCAGCAGAGGAAAATAAGGAAGTTAGGCACCACGTTTGTACCAGCTGGGTGGCGTGTCAACGTGGGCAACAGCGGGAATCTAGCGGAGTTTGGTCAATTGCTATTGAGGAAATGAGGTGACCGGGCTTCCCAGAGGAATGGTGATGTGCTGGACAATGGGAAATAGTTACTGTGGCAGGGAGGAGTAGAACAATAGCAAACGGAGAACACGAGGGATCTGGAGAAATATCTTAGATATTTTGATCGGATACTCGAGACATTAATTGGAGCATAAAGTGTAAATTTTTGTTGCGTTTATGGGTTAGGTTGGCAGAGGTTTAAGCTCAATAAAATTAGAAGCTTTTGGGTGCTTATTTTAGCTGGAATGTACCTCAACGTCGGGCCTAAATTGGTTCGAAATTTTTTTGTGCTTTTCCAAACCATTATTTGCGAACATTTAGAAATATGTCAATGGTTCATTTAGAGTGGCTTTATACTAACGAGGACATGGTGTTTTGGCATTTGGGTTTTGTCTGATTATCCAAGGATAACACGGATTAAAGGTTCCGGTCATTCGAACGACGGCACGAGGAGTGGCATGGATGGGCTTGATATCCATGGAAAAGGGTGAATCCCAAATCACACACTGAAGTGGAACAGAGACGTATGTACATCTATATATCCTAGGAGAGAGAAAAGGTGGCGGAAATCAAGTGAACACATGCAGCGATATGCTGGGGACTCCAAGGTGCATGTGCTCATATACACTTGGGTGATTTAAGCATATGTAGGGTGGCGACGAAGTTAGAATAATCATAAAAGGTCCGGTGGGCTAGGTCTTGGGAAAATACCACCGGTATACTCGTATATATGCCCTGGATTGCAACAGAGTCGAGAGATGAGTTAGGGTCTTGCGGGTATGTGCATATATAAAAGCAGTATGTATGTGCACATACTCATGATAGGTCAAGGCGAAGTAGATGGCAGGAGATTACGTCATTCGGATAAAATTAATGACGTATATATGTTTCAGTTTCGCAAAAGTACCGTGTGGGTACTTAGTTGCAGATGGTGGTCTAGATTACCCCGACCAGGAAAAGGGAAAAAGGATGTCGAGGGTGCGCTCGCGACGGGAATGCGAGAGTGAGCGGCCATATATGAAGACAAGGCGTTGAACAGGGTCGCCCGTTTTGTCAGACGTAGATCGAGGAATTAGGGTTTCGACAAAATGGAGATCGAGAAAAATAAAAGCAAGGGTTTTCGAGATTTGCTATCACGACTTGAATTAAAGTTTTAGTTGAATATATTTATCTGACATTATTAGCGAAAAAGTTTTTGAAAGCCCTAATTTTTGTGTTTTGGAAAATCAGGGTGTGACAGTAACTGCCCCGCAATCCGAAAAGCACGGGTTAACGCGTCCGTTAACAATTCGTGCAAAACCTCTGTCCCGAGTGGCAAAAATTCACGCATAAATTCTAGCTCGGCTCGGCTCGATCACGAAACACGACGCGCGCACGTGGCGTGGCGAAGCGGGCGGCAGAGGAGGAGCGCGTGTGTATTAGTCCTCTTCTCAAGCTCTAGTGGAGGGTAGAAAACCAAGCCTTATATATTGGTGTAGCTCCCTCTCCACTAGCAATGTGAGACTAAGTTCCACCACTTGCCATGCAACCATATGGGCCTTCGAGATTTTCCAGGAATTAATTGGAACATGGGCCTAAAGCCCATTAATTCTAACAGGACCACGTGGCCAACCGGGGTCGCTGGACCACGAGCGTGGAGAGCAGCACGGCAGTGGCCCCGGAAGCCCAGGTCACCGGCCCTAAGCCCGAACCTCCTCGGCGGCCTCCAGTTCTCCCGTGCCCGACCAGCGGCCAGCTTTCCCCGTTGCCTCGCCCGCCGGGGAGGAGCTCCATCCCCTCTAGGGAAGATCCCCGTTGTAGCCCCGACCGTCCGCCAGCTTCTTCACGAGCTCGTCGCCGGTAGCTGCTCGTTTCTAGCAGCTGCTCGTCGCCTCGCCTCCCCGACTCCAGCCTTGGCTACCAGCTCAGTGAACCGAAGGTAGTGCTACAAGCTCAAGAACATCCATTAACATTTGAACTTTGATTATGAACTGATGATGTATATATTGCTGCATGAGTTGTAAATTTTGTATGGTTATTTGTGCCATTGTCTGTAGTTATTAGGATTGAGCTGTTTCATTTCGAAATTCATCCATTTGTTCCTTGATTTATCTGTAGTAATCAGGACTCTTAAATTGTGGTATTCTGAAATGTATCCATTTGTTCCTTGTTTTATCTTTAGTTATTAGGACTAAATTGCGGCTTTCCAAAATCCATCCATTTGTTCCTTTTGATGCAGTTTCATCTTTTGATGCGGTTTGCTAATTACGAACCATGGTGCAACAGTTGCTGCAATTGGGGAAGAACAGGAGATTGTTAGTGCTGAGAAGTCCGCTCCCTTGCTAGCCATGGAGGATTCACCTATCCTAGGTGCCCTTGCAAGGATGGTCTTCTGCAGCTTGCAAACACTACGATGCATCAGTTGTTTCTATTTTTCAGCATTTGTGTTGGAGCATGTATACTACTACAACTATAAGTTGTAACCATGATTTGTTCAATTTATTCAACTGTAGTAGAATGATCTTAGAATTTGTTGAAGCATAAGTTTAATCAATAAGTATTCACTTCCATCATATTCACATTACGAAGGGTATCTTATAAACCACAGGAAACATGAATTTGACAATAATTACCATTTAAATAGCAAACAAATAAGCATAGAGGTCTATAGACTTTTCACCATTCATTACAGCTCATAAGCTCAAATCTCAGAAACCGTCTAGAAAGGGGCCAATAGCCTGTCAAGCTTTCCCACACCAGAGCTTCCCACACCGTTAAGCTTAAACCAGTTTATGCACAAACCAAAGTCATCTACAAAGGGGCCTAAATTATGTCCCACCACTTATCCCTGCTATTTGTTTAAATTTTATTGGAGTTGCACAACATAGTAGGGAACAGAAAAATTCAGATAATAATCATAAACTGCAAACATCTTTTGCTAGTCCAATAGCAGCCACATGAAGAGCATATTCGACTGGGTTGGCCCTTTTCTATTGGGCCGAGCACTTTTTTTCTTGTTTCCAATAGGTTTTACAAAACTTGGTTCGTTCTCATGGCAAGAACGATTGAAATGCTAGTCCAGTTGGTTTGCAGTTATGCGCGAGGACGTTAGACTCCGGTGCGAAACTTTTGGGAGAGTTCCGACTTTTGTTTGTCCTATCACCTAGTCCGGTTCAATTGATATAGAGTGAGGCCTAGGCGTAATTAAAGAAATAGATGAATATATGAAGACTTTTGTATGTAGTTGATCATCAGTTGAAATCAAACATATTCTTATGAGGACTTGTATAGTGCGATGATTTTTTAGTGGTTCGTCGAAATCAATACAAGACTTTGTTTAGGTGATTTCTAGAAAACTACAGTTGCACTACATAAGAATAAGAAAATATACATAGTATACGACTTGGCTAGATATGGGTCTAAAAAGTACCTGCATCAGCATAACCCACCATGGATAAGTCTTGGTTCTTTCTGTAGAACAAGTTGAAATCCTTGGTGCTTTGGAAGTAGTGTGGTATGTCTTTAGTGCCTTTTCAATGCTGTTTGATAGGTTCTGAACTATACCTTGCTAGCAAATTTATGACGAATGCAATATTCGACCTTGTGCAATTTATAAGGTACATGAGTGCTCATATTGAATTAAAGTATGAAAATTCTGGTCCCAGAACTTCCTCCCCTCTTCTCTAGGTCTATACGGGTCCTTGTCTTTCTATTAAGACCTGTCAATCATTGGAACTTTGAAGCGTATGCCTTTTCAAAACCAAACTTTTCTAACACTTTTGAGTGTAAGATGACTGGTGCACTAATATCCCTTATGAGATATGCTCAAGTTGCAAACTCAAGCAATATTTGGTTTTATCCAGATCTTTCATTTCGAATTCAGATTTCAAATAGGAACTTGTTTTCTCTATGTCCTTAGGTGTACCGATGATATTCAGATCATCTACATATACCGAGATTATACAGAATTCATCCTAGGCAATCCTGGTTGCTTGTGTGCCTATATTGCTAAGTATATCACTCAGGCGATTATACCACATGTTGTCAGACTATTCAAGTCCATATAGTGACTTCTAAGTTTCACGCTATATAGATTCTTGTTTGCTCTGTTTGGTTTGGGATTTGAATACCCTAACACTTTCATGTAAATGTCCGAGTCTAAGTTTCCATATAGGTATGTTGTTACCATGTCCATTAATTTTATTTTCAAATTCAGGTTTACATTCATCAAGATTAAGTATCTAAAGGTAATTCCGTCCATGATGGGTAAGTAGGTTTCCTCAAAATCAACTCCTGGTCGACAAGTGAAATCTTATGCAATCAACCTTGCTTTGTACCTTACCACCTCATTATTTTCCTTTCTCTTTCGAACAAAAAACCCACTTATGTCCTACATGATGTATGTGAGAAGGAGTTAGGCTTGCAGGCCTAAATACCTCCATTTTGTTTAGAGATAATATTTCTGCGGTGATTGCCTCTTGGCAATTTTTCCAATCTGATATTTTCCTACAATTAGTGAGTGACACAGGCTCGGGATCAAGATCGGTAATTGTGGCAATCCTTTTTTGCAAAGTAGATATCGACATTGGTTGTTGCTCTATTCAGGGATTCTCCCATTTCTGTATAGTTTACGGCCATTTCATTATGGAGCGCTTCTTCAAGCATTTCCCCTTGTTTAACATCATTCCCCATTGTAGGAGCAAGGTCCTTTAGTTTTCCAGCGCCAATATGTGCGCACAAATATCCGTTGGGTGCCTCTTCTTTGGGAAGGTTTAGGTCTGGAACATTCTGTTTTTGACTTATGACATGTCTCAACTGGCTCTCCTATTCTTTGGTTAGTGGTTTTTCATTGTAAGTTCCTGATGGCTGACAAGTGCATCGGATCACCGTAGTACTTTCTGTGAGAATTATTTAGCCCAAGATATCTAACCACGAGAGCAAAGAACGGCTCTCACCTTTCCCGTAACTACACTTGTCACCTAATCTAGTTCCTCTTGCACACAAGTTTATTTTAATATTGCTAAAACATGATAATTGATGATTAATTGATAAATTAAACTACTAACACAAGCTAAGAATTATTTAATGCTAAAAGTAAAAAAAGACAAAAATGTAATTGCAAGACTGAGAATGAAAAAGATGGCATCTAGGCTTTCAGTTTCACTAATACTAGATGGGCATGCAAACAACACTATATTAATTATGTACGTGTTTTTCCATGAATAGCCATGCTCCTCCTATAGTGGTATTGCATGACTCTATTATCCGCTTTTCGATATTGCTAATTCCGCAACTTGTAAAAAATATTAAGGCCATAAAGACTGGAACAATACTTTAAGCTCTATGGATAATCGTTACTCCTTAGATGCAATATGCTTCTCTCAAGAAATCAAGGTACTGTCACTAACACGGTCTAGTCGATCCACACATACACCTATCTACTCCGTGTGTGGTCTGCGGATAGATGTCTCTAACCCAACTGATAGATTGGACATCTCCAATCACTAAGAATAAATAACACAAAGAGAACATGCATAATAAAGTAATTGCAAAAACTAATTGGACATACTAGATCATCTCAACCTAGAACCGAATCAATCACTCAAACATAGATGTATTGATACAATAAATCAATAAGGAATAATTCATTATCTGTGAACACAATGTTTAACCTCACAAAAATAGTAGTAAAAGGAGGACATGGAGATGAAGACGTGGTGGTTGCAGACAAAAGAGACAGAGGAGGAGGAGGAGGCGGCAGACAGCGTGGCCTAGGGCCAGCCAGCGGTAGCGTGTCTTCCCCTCCTTCTTCCTCTAGTTTGGATCAGGTGGTAGAGGTGTTCTTGGTGATAGTAGATGGGTTTGGGGCGTCCCCCCTTTTCCTAATCTGCCTCCCCTTGTTTTGATGCCTTCCATTCCTTAATATAGATTAGAAGCACTGTGGGCGGTTGTGCGGAACATTTGTTGCGAATTCACAGAGATCCCCTTCACAAAAGTTGTTGTGTTTGATGTTGACGGTCCCGCTGGAGAGTGGTACGACCGCTCAATACGACCGTCATGCCCATACCACTGCTCGTCTAGTTTACTGCTACCTCTGTTTGGGCTCTCATTTCTTCCTGAGCGCTCCTCACGGCGTGTATTTTTCCAAATATATATGACTTTGCCCCTTTTATAGTGATCTTACATACATTAATTCCAAAAGCAGAGATTTTCACAATCTGTCAATTAATTAGTCATTACCAGAAACTAACAGGAATTAATATAGTGAAAATGCAATAATGAGGTTCAAACATTGAGAAAATAATGAGTACGAAATAGACTCATTAGTCCTTCTTGTCCTTTTTTGTCGGGCCCCTCGGTTACTTGGGATTTGAGCGACCGAAGTTCTCGCCCTTTTATTCTGAGGCCTTTGGATAGGAATGGGTATACCTTCATCATTTCTTGCTATTTCAACTCTCTCTAGTGCATTGCGTGCAGGCACATGCGACTTGATCACAGATTTTAAATCACTAAAATGGCTAGGCAGTTGATTTGCTAATGCTTGCAAAACTATTATTTTCTGGACCTCTTTATTAACTTTACTAATGCGCAGGTCATGTGCTTGGATCCCTGTGGCTTGCCACATAATTTCGTGGTATTTTTCATCAAGGGATTGATTTTCTCCCCTCCCCCCTAATGTCGGGAAATGATCCTCATCAAATATGCAATCAGCAAGTCGAGTCGTATGACAATTCGCAGTTATGGGCTCCAGATACCTGATTATGGATACGATCTCATAACCGATGTATATCCCAGACTTCCAGAGTGGGCCCATTGCCTATCGTTGAGGTGGCAATATAGGTACACTTACCTGGCATCTAAACTTTCTTCAGTGGAAAATTTTTGGTGCCAACCCAAGCTTGCATAGGAGAGTGGACATTATAGGCTGATAGTCTCAAGTTGATGAGGTTAACAACATGCAGCATTACGTGACCCTAATATGTGGTTGGTGAATTATAACTCTGTAAAAGCAGTCGGACAATAAATTTAGTTCTCTTAATTAATGCCATTGCCAAACTATTCTGGGTATGGACATGTGGTACGGAGTGCTCAACTTTATTTTCTAATGCCATACAATAACCATCAAATGTCTTTGGAGTGAATTCTCCAGCATTGTCCCTTCTGATTGACTTCACTTGATAATCTGGGAATTTATTCTTCATCGGATGATATGTGAGATCAACTTTGGAAAATCATGACTTCTTGTAGACATCATACAAACATGCAACTATTTCAAGGATGCATCGATGAGCACCATAAAGTACCTAAATGCCCTGACTAGGGCTATATAGGACCATAAATATCTCCTTGTATTCATTCTAGGAATATGGGGTTTTCATCTTTCACTTTCAAAGTGGATGATCTAAGAATTAATTTCCCTGTGGTACATGCAGAGCACACGAAATCTTCTTGATTGGCGAAGTTCTTCTCATTTGTGTCATGACCATTAGAGTTGTTAATTACATTTCTCATCATCCTAAGACCAGGATGGCTTAGTCTATCATGCCATATACGAAATAATTCAGAGAGCTTCTATACAGTCTTTAAGGTAGTGTACACCGGGTAGCACAACCAGTGTTAAATGTAGGAAGTCTTTCTAATACCCTTTTACCGTTTCCATCACGCTTTATGATTAGTAGGTATTCTTTACCATACTCGTTATCAGTCTCTACATGGAAACCATTTGCACGAATGTCCTTAAAACTTAAGAGTGTTGTAGTCGATTCAGGGTACAACAATGCTTCTTCAATTGTCAAAGTTGTGCACATAGGTAGTGTAATAGTGGCCCTTCCGGAGCCTGTCACACAAGAACCGCTACCAGTGATTGATACTGTCGATATATTTGAGAACTAACTGGAAATATTTCACCTGCCTTAATATGGTATTACTAGTGCCACTGTTTGCAAGGCAAACTTCCTCCATTTGGCGCCACCTGTGTTCTAAAATATTGTATTTAATTAACTAATGTTGCGAGGAAGTAGCAACATAATTAAGTAAATGCGATAAACTTATAGAAAATGAATAAATATTGAATAAATGAATAAATCATCCGAACCACTGATAAAATAAAGTTATGCTCTCATAGAGCTTACAAATCTATTCATAAATAACCAATATATCATGACAAAAGCATAAATAAATAAAGTCTTAGTACACTGCAGGTACTAGGTTGAGTCGGCAACAAAGTAACTAGAGACCTTGGCATTGATCTGCTCCGGTGTCATCTTCTCCTCCTCGGCAATCATGGCTGCGACCGTAGTGATGTCGAGAGGGGAAAGAGGGTGCTACCGCCAGAACCGGGAAATCCACCTCCATGGGTGCCACCACTGCAGGCGGGACCTCCACAGGTACAATCACTGCCTATGGAGCCTCCCCCTGAGCGACGGCAACGTACGCCTCGTGCCTCCTCTGGTTTGATAAGCGTCAACATGTTGAAGCTCCTTGCATTGGCGAGACCAATGCCCATAAAGGCCACACTTGAAGCAGTCCTAGTCCCCCTATGGATTATCATGGAGTTTGGCCTTGCCTGTCTTCGGTGGCGGAGGAGTCTTGACCTTGCCAGCCACGATCATCTTCCCCTTTCCTCCCTTTGCCATCTTCTTCTTGAGGGGTGCACACACCTTATAGCTTGCATTGGCCTCTCTGCCAAAGCTGCTACTAGGTGCATGTGAGATGAAGTTCTTCTTTAGAACCTCATTGTGCGCCTCGACCACCTGAAGCACATTAATGATCTCAGCATACTCTGTGAACTCGCTTTGATGGTAGGTGTGGGTTTACTGTACGACATCAGGGTGGTAGGTGGAGAGAGTCCTTTTTCTATGTTCTAGGCATTTGTAATGACTGTGCTGCAAAGTTGGAGGTTAGTACAAATCCGGTGCAGCGTGGACTTGTACTTCCCAACTGCCTTGAAGTCTGCAAGTCTCAGGCGGATCTATTCTAGTTTAGCTTGGGGCAGAACAATATACTTGAGCTTTTCAAACTGTTTTTTCAAAACGATCCATAGGGCAAGCGCACTCTTCTCTGCCATGTACTCATTCTTTAGAGTACTGTAGAGGTGGTGCCTAAGAAAATGCAATGCTTGGTCATTCTCATGAGGAGAGGTGGCAGTCGCCTATGGGGTATCAACACCAATCATGGCCCGGGGCTTTCTAGCTCCAAGCACAATCTCCACATCCGACGCCCAAGTGAGATAGTTACGACAGTGCTGGGACAATTCCTCGAACTCGCGGTTCATTATGACAGTCATTCTGCGTTCATGCAATAAATCCAATAAATTACTACTAGTAATATTGCATGAAAGCGATTACAAAGATAATTCCTAAACAATGTTTAATTATTCAAACATGCCAATATATGAAATATTTGAAGATTAAAAGCAATATTCATAATTACAATCAATCTAAAAATAGTATAACATATAAAATGGCATTTAAGTGATAATAACATGTTAAGCAATTGCTGAAACAAAAAATTGACTCCAAAATTGGATTTCCGAAGCCTTTCTATGCTAGAATATGAATTTCTGCTAATTCCGCAATTTCTAAGAACTTATACGCTAAATTTTAGTACAAAGAAAAATTGTGCGTAATTTATAAAAATTCTAGGGTATTATTTGCAAAAGTTCGATACCGGTCTGGTGTGGCCATGCGCGTGCGTTAATGGACCCACCACGGCCTTTTTCTTTTTCTTTTCTTTTTTGGTCTGCCTCTATGGGCTTCAAGGCCCAGGTGGCTGGCCCACCTTGCCCACCCGCACTACCTGGGGCCATGTGAGGGGGCGGACGGGGCGAGCTACTGTAGCTGAGGCAGCGTGCGACGGCGGGGAGCGGTCGACGACCCACTGGCCTTTGTGTGGGAGGCAGTGCTCAGCAGCGCTTATGGGGCCGAAGGTGGCATCGTGCGGCGCAGCTACATGGCCGCCGTGATGGCGGCGGTGTGCAGGGCTACGTGCAGGTGGCTGCAGTGCGAGAGGCTGCATGCGAGCGGCGGGTGGCGGCGGCATTGGAGCCCTGTGTAGGTGGCTGCCGTGGCAGTGTGTGCAAGCACGTTGGCGGTCCAGCGTGACCGCGGTTGCTATGTGGCCGCGCCAATGGCAACGCCGTGCAGGGCGACATGACGGCAGTGATGACGCATGCGTGTGCTTGCACGTGCACATCGTCTCCCAACGTGTGATCGTCAATTCCCCATTTTTATTAGCGGAATGACCGGCATTGGCCGATGACTTCTATTGGCAACATTTTACTAGGGAATTTTACAAATGATAGAAAAAGAAAAGATCTAGATACCACAACTATATACAAAAGTGCAATCTAGATCAAAAGTAGAAGTCATTTTTCACATGTATTCATCAATCTATACCTTTTCGACCGATGTAAAATGAGCCTAGAAGAAGGCTCGGACATTCTTTACTTGGTACAAGCAGGGATGCTCGAAAGGAGAGCAGCTATGACCGACCAGATAACTGTCAACGTGGGCTATGGACAGCCACGCACCAACAAGAAATGTCCACGTGTACCATTTGGTATGCCACGTCATAAAGAACGGTGATAAATAAAACTAGCTCCCAGGTGTGGATACCCGGGTGGAATAAATGAAATCAAAACGACGTTGTGAACATCAATTTGGAATTTGAGCGTGAACACAAGGGAATGCTACCAACACGAAGCCGCGAAAAAACAGATATCGCAGCACACACCGGGGTAGAAAAAGCAAAGATGAGATCTAACAGTTTGCCTCAGCTATTTTTTAAAGATGTATCAATTAGCTTTTTAATGACATATGGTAGAACAGAAGTAGACATAAGAAATTTAAGAAATGATCTTGTTGCTAATCCTTAAAGGTTAGAAACAATTATTTTTATTATTAGATTTATAATTGTTTTCAAAAGTAGAATCTACTAAAAATTTAGTAGACACTTTATTTTTTATATGAAATTTTTACTCTTTATATTTTTAAAATAAATTAAAAATAAATTGTTAGAGATGCTGTTCTGTGGAGAGGAAGCTCCGTTTCCGCCTTGTTCCCATCGCCTCCGCGCTATTGCCCTCTTCCGTTCCATCTCTCCCCACCTCCTCGCACAAAACCAACTCGAAAAGCGAGAGCGCCAAACAAATTGAAAGCCCCCTTCGCCCCTCTCCGCCCCGGCGCTCGACCACCACGGTCCGACGGTCTTCGCCGTCACCTCTCTCCCGCCGTCGCGGCGCCGAGCCGCTCCGCCTGGATCCCCGCTTCGCGGGCTCCCAGACGACTCCCGCCTCGCCGGCTCAAGTGACGTGTCTGCGGAGGAACTTCTGGTGAGATCCACGAACCCTAGCGCTTTTATCGGCTTCCGCGTTCTTCTGAGCTGATTCAGGCGGGTAGCCGGTTCTCACAAGAACGGTGGGGGCGAGAGGTGCTGCCGTGCCGAACTGGTGGCTGGCGAGCTGGGTGGTGGAGAGCGAGAGAGGGGGGGCCGGGGGGGGGCGGTGGTGCGGTGTGATTGTGTCTTGGAGGCGATTTGTTTCCGAGGATGTCGGTACTTGGGATGATAAATGAGAGAATTTTGGGAATCGGAAGCCTTATTGGGTTTCCCGGCTCTTGGATTTACAGCTTGTTTGGTTGGAGGGAATTAGAGCTAGGGAATGGGAGTTAAGGGGGATATGGGACTAAATGTCATCTATTTGGTTGGGGGAATGGGAATTTAAGGGGAAGGGGAAAGTGAATTGGTGAATGAAACTCTCATCAATCTCCTCCCTGGTTAGGACCTGGTAATTCATGGGGGAAGAGGGAATTGATATTAATCTCTACTCACCGTCAAACGGGGGATTAGGAGTAAATAGCTATTTCCCTTGCCTCATCCCTGCACCTACTCCCACCTCCAAACTCCCATTTCCCATCCATCCGGTTGCCAAACACGCTTAGGGGTGTTGTAACCATTTTCTGAGCTTAGGGGTCAGGATTGTTTAGCATTGCTCATTTGGAGCAAGTAAAGAGAGGAATCGACCTGGGTTCATGTGATCGGTGATGTTGCATCGCTGTGCTAAGGGCTATCGGTGTTGTTATTCGCAACCAAAGTTCTTGGTGGTTGACTTTGGATAGATTGCTGCGATGTTTATGGTTGGTGCGATAATTTCGTTCTAAGCTATCTCTATGTACACTCTTTTTTCTCTTCGCTTCATAATTCGGCATACTAGTTTATACCCAGACACTGTTGCCTGATTATTGTTAGCAGTATTCCAGATTATTTGTCCAGTACACCATGACTCCTCACATGAGACTGCCCTTTGTCCTATCAATGTATTAGCTTTGTGCGAGTCATATTAATTGTGCTTTGTTACTGTGTAGATCGTTGCAGAGGTCCAATGCCTCTCTTCAAGAGGAAGCCGTTCTCCTTACTGGAGCCCCCTAAGGACTTGGATCCTAAGGAGAAGGTTTTCCAAATTCGGTTCACCAAGGAGATATTCCTAGATTATCAGTATCCTCTTTCATGACACTGTTGCAGCTTAATTGATATTTGGTTTTTATCCGTTTAGAATATCAAGCCTTGTTGCCATGCAAGAGTTTTTTATGCCTTTTACATTTGCAGTGGAATATGTTACAGCAGTGTCGGTTCCAATGATTGTGCCCTTAACAATTGATCAGAGAGTATGTAAAGAGGTTGAACCTTTATCGCCAAAGGGTTTGGACATGTAAGGTGTCTGGGAAATCTAATTTGACTTTTGAAGAAGCTTTGGTGTCTGAGCATCATGCAATGGAGAAGGCTCAAAACTTGCCAACAGAGCTGATGGCTCATGTTCTCCGGATGACTCAATACAGTAAGCGCAAATGCTTCTGGATTTTGTGCAAATACTTAATTACAATGGAAATTGATTTGATGTTACCTTCTGTTTCAGGCACTCTTGGCTTACATGAGCTTGTCAACAAGATATATGCTAGTCTACAGGAAGATGTATTTGAAGGAATAGAATTACGTGCTAAAAAGGATGGTTCTGAGGCTGCCTGCAAGATTTTGAAGATTTTAGATTCTGGTGACACAAAGATGTATGAAGTGGGCTGGATTCGTCGGGACAAGATTGTGATCAACACGTCAGTAGTCAAAGCTGTAGATTTGATTCGCCGGAGGGCACCTGTTAGTAGGAATACACTGAAGATTTTTATTAGGGATGCAACGTCACAAAGTACCCCATGGATTATACATGAAAGTCTTGCCAAAAAATATGGCATACCCACTGATCCCCCTAGTGACTTGATGGTAACCATCCCCTTCCATGCCTTTTGCTTCTAATGTATGTTATAATGCTAAAACTAGCTTTGTTCTTCTAGTACGGTGAAGGTTTGCAAAAGAAAGGATTGAAAAGACATGAGAATGGAACTACAGAAGATGCGAGAAAAAAGTTGAAGAAAGGTGATTCAGTTGAACCTGCACATTTGTTGTAATGATTTTGTTAACAGCTTTTGACTTGCAGTATTCATCCAAGCTTCTCATTATTGATTTTTGTATCGTTGCCAGACAAGGAACACCTATGTGTGCCAATTAAGTACCCAATAGACGATCTCTTAGTAAGCCCTGCTGCAGATGATCCTGCTTTGTTGAAGAGACCTCCCTTGGCTACAGATTTTAGAATACCAAGAAATTCTGTGGGCGATCTGCTTATGGCATGGGACTTCTGCTTGTCTTTTGGGAGGGTTCTGAGTTTGTCCCCATTTTCGCTAGCAGATCTGGAGAATGCAATTTGCCACAAAGAAAGCAATGTTCTTCTAGTAGAAATACATGCAGCTATACTCCATTTGCTTATTAAGGATGAAAGTGATTATTTCACTGCTCTACAGAACAAGAAACGGAAGTCAAAGGTTTTTCCTTTTTCTGTTAAAATCATCCCCTCCACTCTCCCTACCGTTGAATATATCCTTCATTTATTTCTTTTTGTATACATGCTTTGCAGCTAAGTTTAGTAACATGGGCTGAACATCTCTGTGATTTCTTGGAAATGGCAAAGATTGAAGAACTGTCTGGTAACATTTCGACTGTAAGAAGGGGTTACTATGGTCTTATTGACGCTGATATAAAGCTTAAGATTCTCCGGGAACTAGTAGAAGAGGCTATTGCAACTTCTGCTATAAGAGAGAAATTAAGTGAGCGGATGGACCAGCAACAAGCTCTGGTTGCAACAAAAAGGGAGAATGCCAGAAAGGAGAAAGAAGAGAAAAACTCAAACATTGAAACTACCGTGACAAGTGAAAAGAATGATGCTGTACAAGATGGCAATGGGAGTGTTGATGAGCAGGGTATTGGAAAAGAAGAAAAGTATAAAATAAATATTTCTAGAAGCAAGACAGAAGGGAAACGGCATCTGGTGAGCACCTGACTACATAGTCTACTTGCATGTGTGAATGCACCTCTAAGCGTTCAAGTCATGTTTCATTGTCACTCGTTGCTATTTGTATTGAGTCTAGCTTACTAAATCTAAATATATTTGTAGGTACGGCACCTTGAAACAGAGAGGGAGAAATTATCCATCCGTGCCAACCCTCTCGGAAAAGACAGAGACTATAATAGGTACTGGTTTTTCAGACGTGAAGGAAGACTTTTTGTTGAGAGTGCAGATTCCAGAGAATGGGGATACTACAGCACCAAAGAAGAGGTAATTGCTATGCTCTGATTGTTAAGAAGAGTTTGTATTTGGTATTTATGGTTGTTTAACTATGAGCTTATTTTTGAAATGACAGCTTGATGCGCTCATGGGCTCACTGAATGTAAAAGGTATAAGGGAGAGAGCTCTCAAACGGCAGCTGGACAAGTTCTATAACACTATAAGGTAGTATATCTTTATGAACCTTACCACTGTTTACTTTTGGGATTTGTTTCTCTACATCGCAGAAAGGGGCTAACATTATTATGCTTGTTGAGATACAAGCAAACATTACTTTGTGCCTTTATGACATTCATTTTATGTTTTTTTTTCTCCAAATGACTAATAGCCCTCTTGCTATAATTAGTACTACACTTGTTCTATTATAGCTGCAAGCACCGTGGTTCAGCTCATAAGCCACTTACTTTGTTTTGTTGATTATGGAAGATTCTTACAGAGCTTAATTGTTCAGTTCTATTTTCTGGTGCTAGAATGTCCACCATGATTTGATACTGACCTTCCAGCCTTGTTGCAGACTTGCAACATTATATTACTCTCACCAGAAGTAATAAGTAAAGCGGGCTTTGATAGCTGCTATTTCATCAATGAAGTGATGACTAATTTTTATTCCTGTTTCATGTGACAGCAATGCTCTGGAAAAACGGTTAAAAGATATCACACACAAAACATTACTTGAGGAGGCTGTACTGCGCCGTTCCACACGTGTTCGGGCTCAGCCGAGGGACAGCCCTTCCATGGCATTCCTCAAGTATGTCAACAAATGGAAGGAGAACTGATTACTGGATGGCATGGTTTGCGGTAGGAGTTTATGAAGGCTTTGCAAGGTAGTCTTTGATTCGCCATTCCTCATGGCTGGTCCTGGAGTCACCCTCAGCAGCCACCTTGGGATCTTGGTGTGCACAAATGGGGGGCCTTTTTTTTTGCCTTACCACTGAACTGAGAGAACCTTCTAGAGCCAGCTTTTGAAATACATATATCTGCAAGAGACCATGGTACTAGAGCCTTAGGGATGGTAACTGATATATATCTCTGGGTGTAATTTTGCTTTGCCAAATCACAAGCGAATGTGGCTGTTTGTTTTTCTTTTCGTTCTTTCCTTTTTGGAACGAATAATATGGTATTCACTTTGTGATTCTGTGCAGCTGGAGTTATTCTATGGTTCTCTTGCTCGTAACCTTTCATATTATGGGAGCATGTATGTACCAGTACTAGCATAAACGGCCACTCGATAATCAGGGCAGGAATCCATCGGAATCACATTGGTACTTGCCAGTTGGTGGAATCAGCGATTCTGTCATCTCACCTGTTTTGGTGTCACGCGCATTTGAAGCTAACTGAGGCTTTGAACAATTAATTCACGTGCATCATGGAAAATTAGGTTACTGACACCAAAACGTGTATTAAGAGGAATAACATAGCAAAAGCACTCGACTTCAGAACGATATCGCAAAGGCCAAAGAGTTTGGAAAATAACCTCTTGAGAATATGCCTTCAACATGTTTGCACGAATACCCTTCTCTTTGGCTTAGCCAGATGCCCATTTTCGGCACAAATATTAGAATATGGCCGCCATGGCCGGCTTTTGCCTGGCCTCCAAAAACATCGTCTCCAATACAAGGGCAAAAGTATCTTTTCACCCATATGTGTGCTGTGTTTTAGAATTTTCGTTCTCTTCTGCAATGCCATTTTAAACTCGGAAATTGCTAACAAACAATCAAGTGTCTCCCGTTTCGAGAGTACTCGAATTTGATTTTATTATCGTAAGGTAAGAGGAGAGGGAGATTCAGGACATGATTGATTTGCTACCAATTTTTGCCAATGTCAATTGTTGGCAAGTCTAAAAAATTGGCGAGCAATTGGTTGGATACCAATTTGCTGGATACCAATTGGTTCTCACCAACCTCTAAAAAAGTTGCTAATTTTTGGTAACTTTTAGTTTTGCCACATGTTGGCTTGCCAAATATTGGCAATATCAAAATTTGGCATGAAACTAATCATGCCCTTAATGACTGGGTACCTAAGAACCGAGAATTTTGAGTATATAGACACGTAATAAACACTCGAGCACCCCGTAAAGTCCAATATATTTGTGCTATTTCTCCAGACATGTATCTTTCAAGTGCTTTAGCCGTTCATCGCAAGACGATGAGCGTGCGTACTCCACGTATTCGTACACCACGACGCGTCTACACGTACGTACAGACGGGGCAAGCCTAGGCGCAAGGTCGTGCAAGCGAGCCTGCTCCGTTCACTTGGGAGAATGAAATGTTGCCAGATCCAAAAGAATTCCGTAGCTCATTCTCAAAAAATAGAAGTCGAAAAGAGAAATTCCGTAGCAACCAGCAGGACAACGTGGACGACTGAGCATCCACAGGCAACTAACCAGGCGGGTAGAGAAGCCCGAAACGCTAAAATAGCCCCGGGCGAGGCCTCGAGCGCTTGGCAATTCTGTGGTGTTCGCTACTCCACATCCATATCCTGCAACTGCTTTTCTTTCTGGTCGTGTGTTTCTGTCCCCGTGTGTGTGTGTGTGTGTGTTTTCGAGACTAGAGAAGAGAGAGAGGCTGAGCCGCTGAGAGAGTAGCTAGAGAGAAGATGGCTTGCCCTGCCCAGTCCATGCTCTCTGCAAGCAGCTGTGTATTCCTGAGGAGCAGCAAGCCTCAGCAGGCTACGATTCTTCGAGGAGGAGCAGGCATCATCAGCAACAGGCTCTCCTTGGTGTCTTGCAATGCTTCTTCTTCGTCGCCGACGCCGACGCCGTCGCAGGACGACTCCGACTGCAACGAGGTGGAGTGCGCCCCGGAGAAGGAGGTACCTACCTTACCTACCAATCGTCCGGCTCTCCTTCATTCCTCTTCTCTTTGGCCAAGTTTCGAACCCGTGAATTTTCATGTACCTGTGGGAAATGAACAGATTCTTGTGAAATTTCTGCGTTCCAAATAGGCATTTCTTCTTTTGACTTGATTTACTGCCTCTGTCCAAAGTCCAAACTGAACTACAGAGATTGCAGCTGCGACATGCCCCCAGTGAATTTCTTGATGTTTTTTTCTCTCTTTGTATGCTTCGTCTCTGCAGGTTGGAAGCCTCAGCGTGGAGTGGCTGGCCGAGGAGAGGACCAAGGTCGTGGGCACTTTCCCTCCCAAGAAGAAAGGATGGACTGGCTACGTCGAGAAGGACACCGCAGGCCAGACCAACATCTACTCCGTCGAGGTAACTCTAGTAATTCATCAAGTGAACCTTCTACCTCCTTCTACGTCTCTGCCTTACATTTCAATGGCATGAGCTGATTCATCAAACTGACAATTGCTTCCTGTTGTCCTCCCTGAATCGCGCAGCCGGCGGTGTACGTGGCGGAGAGCGCCATCAGCTCCGGCACGGCGGGGACGTCGGCCGAAGGGTCCGAGAACACGGCGGCCCTCACAGCGGGGCTGGCCCTCATCGTCATCGCCGGGGCATCGTCCATCCTCATCCAGGTGAGCAAGAACCAGCCGCCGGTGCAGGCGACGGACTACTCCGGCCCGCCACTCAGCTACTACGTCGCCAAGTTCCAGCCGGCGGCCGCCGCGTTCTCGGTCCAGTCCAGCCCCTCCGTCGTGGCGGCCGCGCCGGAGACACCGTCTGATTCGCCGACCGTGGAGGCGTCGGCGGGGGAGCCGTCGCCGGACGCGGAGCAGCTGTCCTCATGAGCTGCTATGCTCATAGTGTGATGGTGCATCTTCTAGTGCACATCGAAGCATAGAGTTTGATGTGGACGCCAGGCATGAGATTGTGTATCAGTATCACAATATCGATTATTCATTATATGTTGGTGTATGCTAGGACAAGCAAACGAAGATATATATACACTGCTAGTTGAGAAACGTTTCAGAATTCGTATATATACGGGACATATATAAACATCAATGGCACGACGCCAGTACCAGCGCAGCACACGCAATCACAAGTACAACAACATTGTTCACATATTACCTGATGCTTTTCCAACGGGGAACCCTTCCAATTCTCCTTGCCCCAAAAAGAAGAAATCTTCGCAAGCTATTCTCATCCCCAACACTTGGAGAATGCTTCAGTGTCGCTTCCACCGAACCTCAGTGGAGGCCATATTCACGGAAGCAGAAAACCACCTTACAGTAAGTGTTTGTACCACAGGCCATGGACCTTCTCAGATATCGTTGCTACTTTGATTAGTACTTCAGCCGCCTTCACCACACGGTCCGTGAGTTTCGTTGCCCCGATGCGCCTGAGGGGTGCATCAGCAAGCTTCTGGCCCTTTGCCCCGCTGCCACCCAGGGTGATTGCACGGAATGCACAGTAAACAGATCGAGAGACCTTCTTGAAGACCAAATCATCAGTCTGGAGGCTTTTAAGGAAGACCCTGGTCAATATCTGCTTCCTGTTCTCAATCACTTCATCTGACGAAGAGCCGGTTGAGGCTGATGAATGGATCATCACCTCAATGATCTTGTCTGTGCTAACATCAGAAAAGTTTTCTAGTAGCTCTATGAGTGTGTTAAACAGTTCCAAGGTTGCATTTTCCAGTTCTGAAGGAGTGATATTTGAGTTCTCACTCATCAAAACTTGACGCTGGACAAGCATGCTGTAAGAAAAACATAATTGAGTTCAGTCAATCCATTGTAGTGCTCTGATATAACATAACAATGAAGAGAAAAGAAAAATAGATAGTGTTTAACCTTGTCACAATTACAATCACTTGTTGGAATTGACTCTGAACAAACCGCAACCTCAACCAGTTGAGCTTCAAGGTCTCCGGTACTGACTGCTTTTGCATGCCCTCCATGCTGCTGATAAGCTGTAGTAGCCCAATCCTTATTAACCTGTCAAGCCTTTCTCCCGTGCACTCTTGTAGCACCGTACTTTCTGCTTCACATTATGCAAAGTGAGCAACAAGTTCAGGTAAATCGCCAAAAGAACAAGAAAAAGCAAATACCTGCTGCAGGTATTGTAGATTGTTGCTGATCTGGAACTCCACGACCAGCTCGGAGGGTGGTAACAAATGGCTGAACCTGTTATGAGGGGTTTGTAAGTTTAATCAACAATAACGGGCGAAAACCACAAGTAATTATGCTACTGTTGCTTAAAACAGTGGCTGAGCAGTGTTTACTAATAACAAGAAACTAACATGGTCTGCTGCAGACAGGATTGAAAAAGAGCTGACATGGTCATTCCATTCTTCTTCTACGATATCCTTTGAGGCAGAAATCCACTGAGTAGTTGAAGGGAGAGAGATTGATGCATTGGAAGGGGATCCATAGTGATCAGCAAAAGCCTTCTGCAGGTATTCCACTCCACCTGAGCCCTTTATAATTGGTTCCAATAGTTGGATCCGTGCTCTACTGACTTCTGCCTGAAGAGCCTGTTTATTATAAGAATATTTAATTTTGGAATGATGTTATGATTTCACCATATAGACGATGTAATCTATTCAAGAACTGAAGGTATTAACAAACCTTTAATCCTTCCATAGTGAAGCGCAACCCCTTGATGATAGCAATAACAAATGAATTTGGACCTCCATCATTACATTCAGAGTGTTCAATCAATTCGCTCAATAATTTGTCATGACTCTTCTTCATTTCGTCTTCCTTTGCAGGAGAGGATAATTTTCGCAGTATACCCAGAGAGTACTGCATAATCTGCCCCAAATATTGTGTGTCCTGGGTGCTTGACTCAAGTACCTTTCAGCCAAAAAAAAAGAAGCTTTCAGATATATTTTTCTAGATTCATCATAGCACCACTCAAACTCTCCTACCTGGGACAAAACTTCAAGGTTAATATTGTTGGTTATTTCTTCTTTCCACCCTTTAGGAGCCATCTCGTGCAATGCATCCCTGACTTCCTTTACCAGGTTAACCAGATAACTGTAGTCTGGTATTTCTCCTCTCATTGAGTCCACAACCGCGTCCCAGAAAGCTTTCTCCATTGTCTCCCTGACTTTTGCCTGCGGATAATAAAGTGAGCGACTGAGGAAATTAATACTTACCAAGAGATGTGTCTTGCATTGAGAAAATCTACACCCTAAATCGTTGGCATTGAGTTCCCTAAAAGCTCCTCAAAGCTGACACAAATTCTCTACCATGATTTACATTTCTGGTTCTTACATTATTTACATCCTAAAATATGAAGCACTACAGTAATTTTCTAGTATAATATACCATTTCAAAAATTATTCTAGTATAACATAGGACCTAACCTTGAAATCCCCTTCAACTTTACCAGAAGTATCAGAGCTATCAGGAAAAGAACCGTGAAGAATCTCATTGACCATTTGCTCATTCTCTGTTGGTAATTTTTCTGGCACTGTGCTGCTCATTGGGTTACTCTTGGTCTTATCTCCCTTGTTACTTTCAAATGGTAAAGAGGAAGCTCCAAACAAAGATTGGACAAGCTCATTCTCTGTTGGCAGTTTTTCTGAGACTGTGCTGCTCATCGGACCACCGTTGGCCTTGTCTCCTGTTTTATTTTGAGACGGTGAAGAGGAAGCTCTGAACAAAGGTTGAACAACTCTACTTGGTCTTTCAGCATTTGTGTCGGAATTATCTTTAATGTCAGAAAGAGGAGACTGCACAGAAGGAGATGCTACATTTGCAGCGGTTGTTGCTGAGGGGATCTCGTTTTCCTTAGCTCCAAAGAACTTTGATCTTGTTTCTGATAAAGCAAATTCCATCCTCTCAATACCAGCTTCACCACCTAGGTGCAAAACCTTCTCTCTTAGAAGTTTCTGGTCTACCATAACCTGGACGATGAACAGAAACTTGTTTCAGCAGATGGTATACTTTTGAAAATGTCAACAAAAGATCATCAGAGCAAATAAATTAAGAGTAAAATTCTAGAACCGAAAAGCCTCCTTCAATAGACAAATCATATGCACCCAAACCAGAATTATCATACAAGGGCAGAACATGAAAAAGAAGCACTGAGCATATGGTATACTTTTGAAGATGTCAACAAAAGATCATCAGAGCAAATAAATTAAGAGTAAAATTAATAGAACCAAAACGCCTCCTTCAATAGACAAATCATATGCACCCAAACCAGAATTGTCATACAACGGCAGAATACGAAAAATAAGCACTGAGCATATAAATCATACCTGTTTCTGGATGGCCTTCAAATTATTACTAAGGTTATCTGATTGGCCTTCAGCAGTTAATTTGCATGTTTCCATCATGGATAGCTCAAGCTTGCATGCAGCTGTCACAAGATCTTCCTCTAGCAACTTAGCATCTTTTGCTTTCCACACCACAAAGTGGTAAAGATAAGCACACCAAGCTTTGTCAAAAGAAGCCAACTGAGATCTGAATTTCTTCCGATCGGCAACAATTGAAGAAGACTCCTGGTAATTAGAAGATCCAGGAGAGGCAGCATCTAGTGTTGACTGCTTCAATATGCATGCACCATCTAACCCATCAAGTATTGTCTTAATGAGCAGTTCAAACTCCTTCACAAAGTTGGCTGCCGACTCCACAAGTACTTTCTCTCGCTCACCTCGCATATTAAAAACAGCACTTGGATGACCTAGTATCATGTAAGCACAAAGCACTACCCTTGGTGAATATCTAGGTAACTTGCCAGTGTCAGAATTTCTAAATGTCTTTTTTGGTGTTATTCTAGCTCTTCCCGCACTACTTGATAGGATCCTCCTCTTTGGTGATCCCAGGTGCTTGAGCAGATGGTCGATATTTTCTGGTGTTGATGAATTTGATGACTGAGAAAGAATAAAACGACTCTCCAAGCGATCAAGCAATGCCCTAGTGATCTGAAGAACTTTTGGAGATTCAATGCAGAGAGCTAGTTTTTCAAATGGCATAGACTCAGCAGATTCCTGATTTATTCCCAGCACGTCAAAGGCCCTAACCAATACCACTGTTGTCTTCCTAGATGTTATGAATCTTCTCCAGCATCTGAAGTACCGTGAAAAATCAATAAAATCTCATCTATACATACAAACCAAACAATTACTTGAAACTTGAAAGTTGTTGGACTGCATAAGACCATACCTTGCCAGCTTTCTTGAAAGAAAGTCTCCATGTTTAATTGAACTGGTATGTGTAGAGCACTGGGAACTTTCTCGCTGCCTCAAATACTCAGTTTTCTGCTGCTTTGCCTGTTTTTGCATAGATGGTTTGCGATATAAGGGATAAAACAATTGTGCCAACTCTGCACCATAAAAATACATACCTTCTGAAGTTTGTATTCTAGTTGTTCTTTTAACTTGCTCCTCTCAGTTTCTCTCTGGCTACATGCAGTCTTGGCAGTAAGTTGGACCTGTGAAAGCCTAGCCTGAACCCGCTTTTTCTCAGCTTCCAATAGCCCTATCCTTCTCTTCTCAGCTGCATTCCGCTTCTGCAGGATAGCAGACCGTACACGCTCCCTGTACTTGTTCTCCCACGTCACTCTCTGCCCAAGGTACCTTTTTGTCCTCTCCTCCAGCGCAGCCCGCCTCTGCAAACGAGCATGCAAGAGTTGCATACGGTTCTCCTCCGCTTGCCGTACCCGATACTCAACTCTCATGCCAAGCTCCTCCCTTTCCCTATTGAACCTCATTTCTGCATCATTCTTAGCAGCCTGACGCAGCTCGTCCAATTTAGCCAAACGATTCCGTTCCTTCTCCAAGAGGCTCAACCTGTAATTATAAATTAGTTTTCAATGCTGCTTTTGCTTAAATAGAATACAATAATATGCTCTGCCGGGTCCCTCTTTTGATTACCTCTTCTGCTTAGCAGCCACAAGCTTCGCTTCAAGGCGCTGCTTGGGATCCTCCTCCTGGGATGTCCGTGAACTGCTCTTGACGGCTCGCCTTGCTTTGCAGGATAATGCTTCATGGAATCGCTGGAGGATAAGAACTCACATCAGCAGGCTATAGCAACCATATTTATCACCAGGCCAGGAAAATTCCTACACCATTTTAGTCTTTTCAACTGCTGCACAACTCTCAAACATTAATCTATTATTATTTTATTAAAACGATAGGAAAAGAAGCCACCATATTCGTCCACATAAGCTAAAATATCTCCACTGTTGATCGTGGTGGTCCAGATTATAATGGTCTAGATGAATCAAATCTTTTATAGAAATCCATAATATACAAATAAAACTCTTATTAGAGTTGCTCGCAAAAAAATGGTAGCTTATTAGAGTTCGTTTCAGCCGAGGGCGACGTGGGACAGATGATGTATCAAACAAGGAACAGGCCGTGCAATAGATGCATGCATCCATGCAAAAAAAACGAAGAAGTGGTAGAGCTTCTGCTAATAGGAAAGAGATGCATGTATGGATTTGGAAGTATAGAAACGTAGACCGGCACAACGACGCTCCACTTGCCGCTACAGCACACTGCTTGCCGCTGTTGCATCACTCGCCACCTCAACGGTACGCACGTCACTGCTGCCGCAGGCCGTGCGCCGCTCGCTCTCGCCGCCATGGCATGTTGCGTGTCGCCGCCGCCGAAAGCCACTCGCCCTTACCAAAGCCCACTCTCTGCTTGCTAACGTTGAGAGAAGTGAAGGGGCAAAGAGAGCACATAAGTTCGTCACCGTTGAGAGAAAGGTTATTATGTTTTTCTTTTATCACCTTGGTCGCACTTAACCATACAAAGTGGTTTAATGCCTTTTTCAAGGAAAAAAGTCATATTGTGTACATACATCACAAGTCTTTGAATCAACCTTGATTCAATGTTGATTCAATACACACTAAGGCTGCATATGTTTCAGGGTTTTAAAGATAGCTAGGTTAGTTAACCTTAACCAAGCTAGGTTAGAAAAACAAACAACTGAACATGGTCAAAGATTAATAATGATACATAATCGACATGTAACAAAGTTAGCCGCGTAAATGCGCGGGTAATCCCGCTAGTTAACCAAATAAGAGAAAGCGTGAATCTGCTGATCATGTAAATGGAAACTCGACATTCTCATCATCATCAAACGAACATGGGCTCCCATTTTCACACAGCGAAGATAAACCCGAAGTGGCTAGCGGCTCCAGGATCTGAACAATTAAACTAAAGAGCAGTACCTACTTGGTAGCCAAATTGCAACACTAAGCTAACACAGAGTTTCAGCAATCAAACTACAAGAGTCGCATTTGTAATTACCACGGAAACATGCTAAATCTCCACACCGAAATCCTACTCAAACTCGGAACAAGCAGCGAGCTAAAAATACGTAACCCAAACCAAATGAAAACACGCCGCGCAGAAAATTCGGAAGCCATTTGATGCGAGAGCGCGACCCACCTGCCTCCGGAGATGGGCGTCGCGGAGCTTGGCCTCGATCTCCTCGGCCGTCGCCGGCGAGCCACCGCCGGACTCCCGCGCCCGGAGGAGCCTCCTTCTGATCCGCGGCGGCACACTGGCCGCCGGCGACCCCTCCTCCGCCGGTATCTCCAGCGCCACAGCCCCAGGCACCCCCATTCGCTCCGACCACCGATTCCACCACGAATCGCAAGAACCTCCGCGATGTCGCGTCAGATTCCGCCTGAGATCGCACGAATTTGGCGACGGCTCGTCGGCTGTTGCTGCTGTCCTTGTTGGGGACTGCGGGGGTCGGCTTCGCTCGAGAATGTTTTGAAGCGGATCTGAGTGGGGAGGAAGGAAGAGAGCGGGGCCCGCGTGTCATGGTGGGAGAGAGCGCCATGGGTTGGAGAGGGCTAAGGGTGTTTTCGGTAATCTGGAGGGGAAGAGAGGAAAGGCTGTGTTTGGTCGTTGGGTTGGGTCCCATGGCGCGGAGGCGAGGGAGATCATAAAATCTTAAAGAGGAAAAATATTTCTTGACAAAAGAAAACATATGTTGTCTTGATGTGAGGTTTGAGCTTTTTTTTTGAAAAAAAAGTATAGGTTAGATAGAGCCGAGGACGGAGGAAACGAACATGTCCTATGATAATTCCAAATGGCTTGTTAGAAAAATTAACATACAATATCGATATTACAAAGAATTTATATTCCAAAGAAGCTCACTTTTTGCTATTGTATCACTCTGTACTAAGAAACTATAGTCGCTTGTGAGCAAAACGGCATGCATATGCTGCGTAGGTAGTATATGATCCCATGTTCCATTTTCTCGATGAACTGAGTAACGGGAGTGGTAATTTAGAAGCAATCATTTGAGTTGATGGGATGCTGCAACAACTTCTAGTGTTTTTACGTGCGGTGTGATATACTCAACAAAACATTCTAAAAGGTCAATAGCAGATGGGGGGGAAAAGCAAGTCATAGATTCTGGCGAACCTAGAATTAAGAGATCGATAAAAGTTCGTAAGAGTAAGACTTTATAAAATAAAGTATGTCCATCTAAAAAATCATAAAAATTAGTTCGTGTGTATATTAACACCTGTAAAAGTTCATACAACACGTATTTACTAATATTTTTGCATTGCATATAATTCTTTGAGATGCACAAACGTGCTGCTCCTAATTTGGTGCATTGCTGTCATCTCCGATAGGTGACGTCTTCTTTGAGGTGGCACCTTAAATTAAAAAAAATTAAAAAAATTAGCAAGAGGGCCTGAGCTTCGTTGAAACACTGTACGCAGTGTCTATATAGTTACTGACTTTACTGGAATGTTAGAACATCTCCAGCCGAGCCCCCATTCGGCTCGCCGACGCCACATTTGGCGATTTGGGGCCGAAATCCTGCTCCACCCTTGCCATCATCCTCCACAAATTTTGGGGTCGCTACCTCTCCCCCTCCCTCGCCACATCCATCAAACCGGATGGGCTTGCCCATCGAGCAACTGCCGCACCCTCGCCCTCCTTAGAAATCTCCCTTGTCCCTCCGCCGCAGCCCCCGCCTCGATGTCCCGCTGGTGCCGCTCCCGCTTCGGTTGCCATCATCGTTGACTCCTACGGATAGGAGAGAGAGGATGGGAGGGGAGTACCTGGTGGTAGCAACCTCATCAAGAGCAAGTTGAGGCCAGCGGTAGCGAGGAGCAGATCCCGCCTCCCCCAGATCAAGCCTCCTGTGAGCGTAGGGATGGGGAGGAGGACGGGTAAGGGGAGCACATGGAGGAGGGGCGGTGAGGACGAGGGGGAGTGGAAGAGAGAGGAGGGTGTGCCTTCAGTGACAGTGAGGAAGAATGAGAGAGAAGAGAGTGAGGGATCATGCCGGGGAGTTAGGAGGAGGTGATCGGGCTGGGATGGGGTGGCTGGGATGATCCGGAGGATGATCAGGCAGGGGGTTTGCGGAGGTGGCCAGGATGATCTAGAGAGTGAGAGATGAGATTTCAGAGAGTGAGAAAACTATGTTAGTTATAAGATACTAATAAAATATAGATGAGTAGAGAGTATAGGAAGCGAGATTTAGAGATTCAATTGAATTGGAGCTTGCAGAGAAATAGAGAGAAATTTTTTTAGATTTTCTATATAAAAATATAAAGAGTCAGATTTAGAAAACTTATTGGGTTGTTCGTGCGTGGTGTATAGACAGCAAAATTTAAAAGTTACAAAAGTAGGTAGCACTTCACCTCCAGATGTTGTGCACCAGCCGCAGCGCCGGCGAGCACCCGGCCTCCGATGCATCCACGCCACCTAACGCTCCTCTCGTCTCGTCTCGTCGACTCATCAGCGTCCGGTTTCGCCTTCGCCTACAGTTGAGGTGAAAGAACCCGAATTACCAAATTACCCCGAAGGAAAGCCGACAATTACACTCTCCCAGCCCTAGACGTTACCCTCTCGAGGTCGACTCGAGAGGCGAACCCCTCTCCCTCACCAACGCTTCGCCCCTTCCCTCCGCAACCGCGAAACCCCGATCCATCCCTCGCCCGCTGCCGACTATCCAATCGCAGTTCGATCCGCCTCTGGGTAAGCTCCCCGCCGACCCAATTCTTGCTCCTGGAGTCCCAAGATCGATTTTCCCTTTTTTGCGTGGTAGGGTTATGCCGGGATCGGCCTTTTGTGTTGGAGTAGCCTAGAAATCTTCGTTTTCTTCACGGTTTGGTGGGTTTTTTTCTGCGATGGTTTCTGATGATTTTGCTGCCAGGAGTTGGATTGGCGAATGGTGGCGAACCAGGAGACGGCGGCGACAGAATCAGCGCCGGCGGCGGCGGCGACGACGACGACGGTGGACCCGATGCGGCTGGCGTCGCGGTGGCGGTCCCCGGCGGAGTGGGAGGCCGCGGCGGCGGAGCTGGAGTCCGAGCCCGCGCCGTCTGAGCTCAACACCACCAACAGCTCGGGCCTCTTCGCGGTCGTGTCCATTGACAAGATGTCCGTCAAGTACCACGGCGTCAACTACCATGGCCATGACGTCGGGGTCGTGCAGGCCGACTGCCCTGCCCCCACGCGCCGCGCTGTCTACTACTTCGAGATGACCGTGAGGAACGCGGGGCTGAAGGGGCAGACCTCCATCGGGTTCACCACCGAGAGCTTCAAGATGCAGCGCCAACCTGGGTGAGCCACCATTTTTTGGCTCTTGCTGCTGTTTGGTCTTACTAGTCTGGATTTAGTGCTCTCTTAGCAATTAGCGATGCAAAACTTGGGATGTGTACATTGTCATTTTGAGAGAATGTCATAGTTTGTGGTAGTGTTTGCTAATTGCATAACCTGTTTGAGATGATCTGTGGAGATCTGAAATTGTACAATCCGGACGAGGAAAGCTAAATACATGTAGTTTCGGTGGTTGTATTCAACCATTTGTTGCAATTCCTAGATATTTCATGCTAAAAAGAGTATGCCTTTGAGTTTGTATGAATGTACCGAAATTTCTGACTGTTGTTGGCCCTGTTGGGTAGGGTTGCCTGGCAGTCTGTCAGTGGTAATTTTGCTTGCTATGGTCTTAATTTCTATGTAACGCTTCTTTTTTGTTTGCAAATACTACCTGTTTTGCTGTTCATTTGAAATGACTTGAAATTTGACCTGATATAGTATTTTAGTGCTTTCTATTCAATGATAACTTGCTGCCGATTATCCTGTCTGTTCTTTCTCCTTTCCAGCTGGGAATCTCAAAGTTGTGGATACCATGGCGATGATGGCTATCTTTACCGGGGTCCTGGGAAAAGGGAATCTTTCGGTCCCAAGTTCACATCTGGTGACATAATTGGCGCTGGCATCAACTATATATCACAAGAATTTTTCTTCACGTAAGTGTGGTAATTCTTGACAAGCTGACAGTGTTTGTTTGTTTGATTAGCTATTCATGAATCTTTCATATTTTTTTGGTCTGTGGGCTGAAGATTTGGCTGGTACTTTCATCATAGACCTTTTAAATTTGCAAGAGTTAAGCACAAAAGCTGTTGGCTGTTGAATCTTGAATTAGGAAAAAAAGTTAGTTCTAGATTTGCACTGCCACCACGACCTTCTCATATTGGCATATCATCCTCTTGTATGCGCAGCTTGCATGTAGTATTTACCATGCTTGTTTAATATCCGCCGTCTCAAGTCCTTCACCTATTTACTTTACTTTAGAATATTATGCTGCACTATGATCTAATTAGTTGTATCATCTTGCAGAAAAAATGGATCTCTGGTTGGAGCCTTTCCAAAAGATATTAAAGGCCCATTATATCCTACCATTGCAGTTCATAGCCAGGATGAAGAGTAAGTTTCCTCTTTCTATAGTGATTGTTTTAGTGAAGAAAGAAATCCTAAAAGAAACTGCATTTTGCCCCAGATGTTTCAACCTGAGTTGCAAAAACATGGGCACTCATTGAACTGAGGAATTCCTCCATTTGTATTTATTGTTTCCAGTCTCCGCTGTCCTGATTTACTGAATGAGTAATACACAAAGAAATTTCTTTTTAAGCTACTGAGTGGCTTATATCCCTCATGTATGTAATAAAGAGAGATCAAACCACTGATATGCCCCCATCTTCACAATAGGCTGACCTTGTCGCCATGTCATCATCCAAGCTGGCAAAAGTGCCTCCAGAAACAACTAAGGGTGTTATTTGTTCCAGTTTTAAAAGGTCAGGCGGCAGAATACCAGGTTTTGTAGTTCAGGGTAAAGTAGACGCACCATCGAAGTTCAGGGGGGCAATATACATTTATTTCCCATTACCTATTTCTATTGAACCACCTTCATCTTATTTATCAACTACTTCCTCAAGCTATTATGTGGTTTTCATAATTACGTACACCTTCTGTGACTGCTAAAGTTTCGTTGGATCTGATTATTTGAATTTTTGCAAATCAGGTTGACTGTAAACTTTGGAAAAGAACAGTTCTCTTTTGACATTGAGGTGAGCCAAGATAATTCAACTACTTAACATTGTCCTTATTTTCTTCTCTCACTTGCCATCTCAGTTTGCCAAATTTTGCTGCATTGCATCTTAAGTGCAACTCTTTATATATACTCTGAACTGAAAGAAATGTTAGTCGCATACAGCGTTAAGGGCATTATCGGTCACCAAGATATGGTGCCACAAAATCGATTGGTTTTCCTTATACGAACTGATGATATGGCTCACATGCCATGGATAAACACTACATGCAGTTCACTTGGTGTACATTGTATAGAGTATTTGTGATTGATGCAATTCACTCGTATTTGGCAGGGTTATATTCTCGAGGAGAAAATGAAGCAACAATCCGTTAGTGACAAATTGTACTTGCAACCAGACATCAGTCATTGGTACGCCTCCATATACTTAGTACAGCCTAGTATTTTCAGTGTTTCATCACACAATCTTGCATGTAAATCCCCAAATTAAGGTAAAAATGGGTATGATTAGAGAGTTTTCTTTAATGGTCATTTCACTTGCGCTGTTGACTTCTTTTGGGTTCCCTTCCTTTTTTCTTTTCTTTTGCTGAGATTTACCATTTTGTATCTACTTTGTGGCCTACCAACTTCATTTCCATCCAATATTATTTCAAGCTTGCTTCCACTAAATTGTTTAGTTATTGTACTGTATAGTCCATTCCTTTCTTGATATTTAAAATCTTTTCTAGGTTGACGCGTCTTATGTGTATGTGCCATGCACTTGTGACAGGATTGTTCGTTCATATCTCCTACATTACGGCTACCAAGATACATTGAATTCTTTTGATATGGCAAGTGAAACTGATCCTCCAGCCAATCATCAAAATGGTTATGGCGAACCTCCTGAAATGTATGGTCTTAGCCACAGAAAAATGTTGCGTCAGGTGAGCTGAGAAACTTACATGCAATTGAATTACTGTGGTGATTTATTTATTTCTATTTTTCTTTCTAGTTAGCAGCTAGAGTCTGATCTTTTAATTAGCCTATAATGTAATAATTGAACAGCTAAACACCAGTGGGCTAAGCCAGGTGGATGATGCCTTTGTGCCAAGTATCCAATGTGGATCTTATTGTGGTTATTGCCTATATATGCTGCAGTGGGGTAACCTGACATTTGTTTAGTATAACTCAACACCAATTAATTATGTTTGTGAAGTTGTACATTTTTACGCTTCATTGACTTTTTAAAATGGTATGATTGCAAGCTCCATGAGAATATACATTTCTTAAAACAAAAAAAAATGATTAACCCACTGCTCTCACCTGTTATTTAAATTGCCTTGCAAGCTTGACATCTTCCATATTTTTGGCTGTACAGTACCAATAAGTTGTAGCTATTACATTTGTCCACATTATCCACTTTACCTTACAGATGTCATGCAAGAAAAATTGCTCCCTTTTGATTTTTGCTTCTGGTGTGGTTCCTGCCTTCTGAAAACAGTTTATTTGATTTCATGAAGCTTATCATGAGTGGAGATATTGATTCTGCATTCAAAAGGCTTGGAGACTGGTATCCACAGGTCATAAAGGTATATTGTACTGTCTTGTAGTTGATTTAATTTATCTCCACTTCATTTCCACAAATTGCTATTGTGACTGAAGTTATATTTGTGCACCGACTCGATTAATATTGTGGACTTGCATATACAGTTAGTTTCCTTAGTGCAGAATTTTCAGTTCTCCACAATCTGTTTCCCGGAAAAAGTTAGTCACATTCCTTTTGCTCTAAGAAAGAAATCAATTTTTTTTGCAGGACGAAACATCAGTTATTTGCTTCTTACTCCATTCTCAAAGATTCATTGAATACATCAGGGTAATTATCTGAATGTTCTGAATTCAATTGTTATGCTTTATGCTTCATGCAGGCTATATGGTTGGATGAATTGTACGAACATTTTCACTTCCACTATCTACTACCACTTTATATTGCAACTTTTGTGCAGTTTTCTCTATGATTAATATATATTTCAAAGTAGGGTCTTCCACTATTGATCCTATAAAAAAGATGAAAATAAATAGGAAACATTATTGTGAATAGGTGCATGCATTTTGTGGAAGATATTTTTAGACGAGTATAGCTTAGATCAAAATAATAATGTAATATTATATCCAACTCAAGTAAACTGATATCGCAATAATTTAATAATATATCGAAGTAGTAATGTGATATTATCTAGCTTAGCCTTTAGGTGGAATTGTTTAACTACAACAGGAAAAGAAAATCTGCTTGTGTCAGCGTTCTTCTGATGTTGTTCTTGCTCATAGTTTGATTACTAAAAAGTGGAATAACCGAATAACAGTTTAATTATATTATCATAAAGGCTTCAGTGCTTGCATTCATATTCCGTGTTCAGAAATACCCAGGCAAGAATTCACCGTGCTGCTGGTACTATTTTGAATCACTTCATAGGTGAAAGAATTATGTAAAAACTTACTATAATTCATGAGAAACTTGTTGCAAGTTGGCAACACACTGGCTGATTTCACCTAATTCTAGCCTTCACTAGATTTCTAGGAATGGTGATAAATGGCTAATTGATGCTGGTTTACCCTGAGTTTTCTGGTGGTTATTTGGCCAAGCTCCTCTTATTGCGACATGGACAAGCTGGCATGCAGTTGTAATTTGTCATTGCACACTCAAGGGCCTTTTGTAGTACTGGGCATATGCACAATGCTGCATTAGCATTATATCTTATTTCAATTATAAACTCATTTTTTCATGCATTAGGCTGAGCAACTGGAGGATGCTGTAAAATATGCTCGTGCTAACCTGGCCAACTTCTTGACACACAAAGTTTTTGAGGGGTTGCTGAAGGTAGTTCCATGGCCTTTTTAGATGGTTCATTCTTCTGTTGCCTATATTACTCCTTTACAATTATGTTGTTTAAAATCTTCGTCCTTGGTAGACTTGCATCAATGAGCTGGAGTATATACCTTGTATTGTTGATCTAAACAGTGACTACTTTGCTGTCGCAGGAGAGTGTGGCCCTTCTTGCGTATGAGAAGCCTTCAGAATCATGCATTGGATATCTGCTGGACTCTCCACAGCGTGAATTTGTAGCTGACGCAGTGAATGCTGCCGTCCTGTCAACGAACCCCAACATGAAGGACCCTGAAAGCTGCCTTTATTCGTGTCTTGAAAAGTTACTTAGGCAGCTCACAGTATGCAGCTTTGAGCGACGGGCATTCAACAATGATCAAGGGGATGCATTCCTACTTCATAAAGAAGTGCAGACCTGCGAAAGATCCAGACGTTTCCTAGGCATCATGTAGGCATGTGAGCAGTTAACTCGGAGATGAGACTGCCGGCGCTCCTGGAATGAAAGAAGGATCACCTCAGAATGGTGGACCACGGCATGAGCAAACATCAGATTCTACCCCCTTTGAAGATCTCCAGCAGCCCTCAGCCCTCAGCCCTCAGCCCTCCACAAGGTGAACACCAAATTGTGCTGTGGACTGTACCTGAGACGTTTGTCTTTCCAGGAGTTCCTCCCCTGTAATCAGAAAACGTTGGCATATGGCCTTAACCCCCCTGTTTCCATAAATTTGTTGGTTGGCGCTATGTGCTGTTAGACATTGTGAATTATGAATGTTAAGATAAAAAGCATCAATAAGACTGTAAATGAAAACGGAATGCCCTGAGCCAGGTTGTCCTGCAGTTCTTTAACATGTTTCACGGTTTCAAGTACTACCTTTGTTTGCAAGAATGTCCGTTTGGTTGCTCTCAGACAGGTGCTTTTAGTTGAAGAGTTGCACTGCAAAGGCTACTATCAAATTCAAGGCGACCTCTAGCATGGCGTCCGTTCCAGAGATAGAATTCTGCTAACTTTGCTTGTTTTTAGCTTTTGGATCAAAAGCGTGCTCTATAAAGATTAAACATTTAGCCTTTACCTCAATAGATGCGTAGTCTGTGACTTTGCGTACCGGCATCGTTGCTCTACAGTTGCCTGAAATACGAGTTGGTGGTCAGTCCCTGATCAGGTTTATTTTGCTTGTTCCGCACCCGGTAATGTCCGGGGATGTAGCTCAAATGGTAGAGCGCTCGCTTTGCATGCGAGAGGCACGGGGTTCGATCCCCCGCATCTCCAAAAAATTTGGGTTATCTATTTTTTAAAATCTTTTTCCTCATCCAAATGTACCATTTAATTCTTTTTTGACGTAAAGTATACCATTTCATTCTTAAAAGGCATGTACAGACATTTGTATGGCTGGGCTGGCTTATTACAAGAACGACAGTTCTAAACAATATCACGCTCCACACAGTGTAGAGGGCTGTAGGCTAATGTCCCTGAATAGCAGCACTCTGGCCTGACTTGATCGCACTAACCAGGTTGAGAGCATCCGATTCAACTTGGATTCTACTCATGCGCATCAAGAATTAAAATTCGAACTCGTTTTGTAGGGGTCCTCCTGTTAGAAGAGGACACGAGATGTCAGTTGGGCCGTGAAGGCCCAGTCCATTCATGCGCTAGGCCGCGGCCATGTTGTAGGTTCCATTCCCTCCACGCCGCCGCCGAAGACGCCACGCCAGCCGCCCCCGCCTCTGCCGACTCGCCGGTGGTCAGGTCTCTACAAACAGAGCGGAAAGAAGATGTGGTACCTCTGCGTCTTCTACCACAGGCTCCTGGACTACCGACGGCCGGAGGTGCAGTCGCTCGCCGAGCTCTTCGGCGGCCCCGGCGCCGGGGACGCTGTCGAGTGGCGCATGCCGGAGAATCACCACGTGGAATCCCCTTTCCACCTCGTTCGCCTCCCCGGCGACGAGCGCCTCGCCGCGCAGATCGCTAACCGCAGTAAGCGACTCCACTCCACACCACCCTCCAATCACCTGGAGTTGCTCCTTAGCCTTTTGCGTTAATCTCGCGCACTGTCGTGTGTAGGCTTGCTCGTCAAGGGGATATATGAGCTATGGGGGCAAGGCACCACCTACGAAGAGCTGGAGAAGGCGATAAGGGAGTACCCCGACGAGAGGAAGCTGCCGTACCTATCGCCGGAAAGCACCTTCAAGATCATCGTCGACAGCTTCGGCAAGATGATCAGCCTCCAGGAACAGAACGAGATCATGAAGGGGCTCACTTATATCCCGTTCGAGGTTATTGCCACCTTGCGCTTTTAGTTCCGAGGCATCTGTGGATGCCTTATGTTCTTTCTTGTATAATCGGTGAGTTGCAGGGCCGTGTTAATTTGAAGAAGCCCGAACACAAGTTCTTTGTCATGGAGACTGATGATTATGGGACACAAAATGGCCTCCCACCGGTTGCTCACAAGACGATATTTTTGGCCGGGAGGTTGGAGCAGCGGATAGGCATCTATTGCCGACGTATCAGCTGAAGAGCATGAAAGTACATTGGCCCGACTGCAATGGATTGTGAGATGGCCTTTCTCATGGCAAATCAAGGGCTGGCACGGCCTGGAAAGCTTGTGTATGACCCTTTTGTCGGGACCGGTAGTATTTTGGTTGCAGCTGCGCATTTTGGAGCCATGACAATGGTTTGTGCTTATTGTGCAAACGAATATATTATTATCCTTTTTTTAGTCAGTATGTCTCGCTTATAAAGTTCTTCCAGGGTGCAGATATTGATATAAGGGTTGTTCAGGACGGTCGTGGCCCTGATTGCAATATTTGGAGCAACTTTGAGCAGGTAACTGGGTGGAGTTAACCACAGTTTTAGTTTGGAGCAGCTTCTTGCCTGCTATTGTTGTCTGTAAAAACCCATGTGAACCATCTACAATTCATTTGTAATTATTAGCTTGTTGATGTAGTAAGATCTTGTGTACTTAGTACTGTATGACTTGTGTATTAGCCATTCACTTGTGAGTTGGATACCTGAATCTCATGCAGTGTACTGACCATGTCGTCGTCTTCTTCAGTACAAGTTGCCAGAGCCATTGTGTGTGCTAAGAGCGGATAACAACCTGCCTCCTTGGCGTCCAGGATTGAAGGAGGTAATCACCCTGCATTTTGTGCTATTATGCAATGTTCCATTGCATGAATGTTACAATTTTGACAGTGTTCATTAGTGACTAAACTGAAAGTAAATATGAGCAGCTACCTCCCGTTTGCACAGATGCATGTCGTAGAATATTTTAATTGTTCTCCAAGTCTCCCACATGATGCTTGCTCGCTGACATGGCCTCTATTCAGTTAGTATAGCTTAAAGACTTGGAAAACAAATCCAATATGAAATGTTTGATTGTGGCAATCTACTTGAGAAAATGGTATATGAATATATGATGGCTACTTGCTTAATAGTTAATACTCTTATATAGCTTTCAATGCCTTACCTGGAACAGATGAACTACTGCCTAATAAAACCTACTGCAATTTCTTTCCTTGGCTGTTGTTATTAGGAAATTGTCTTCTCCATTAGCTACAGCCTGCAGGCTACTTGGCGAAGTTACTGTTTTAGTCACTTGTTCCATTATCATATTCACAAGAAATGATAAAACTATATGTTGCTGCTTGTGATGAATCAGATATTTGATGCAATCATTTGTGATCCCCCATATGGAGTCCGGGCTGGTGGCCGTAAGTCCGGTGGTAGGAAGCTCCTAAAAGGCACCGTCCGTCCTTACACAGTTCCAGAGAAGAGGGACACCCACATCCCATCAACCGCACCACACAGCCTAGCTGAATGCGTCCATGACCTCCTCCATCTCGCTGCAAAAATGTTGGTCATGGGTGGCAGGCTCGTCTTCTTCTACCTGGTTGTGCGGGAAGACGACTTCGCGGACGTAGCAAAGTTCCCCGAGCACCCCTGCTTCAAGCTGATTGCCTCCTGTGAGCAGATCCTGAGCCTGCGATACAGCCGGGTCCTGCTGACCATGGTGAAGGTCAGCCCGTACACGGAGGAGGTCGAGAAGACGGGCGAGGAACGGCACCGGGAATTCAGGGAGAACCACCAGAAGTGGATGGAAGAAGGCAACCTCCACTCTGCCGTGTTCAACCCCCCGGATCAGGCTGCAGATGGGAAGCCCAAATTTGACAAGGACTCCAAGCCGAAGTACAGAGGCAAGTATGTGTAGTGATGAACATGCTTGTTTGGAATTATTCTCTGGGATGAACAATTTTGTTGTTCTGTAATATGTATCCTCCAGTTAGAACCCATGTGCGGCCGTGCCAGTTTTACAAGCTACCCAGCTAGCTAATTAGTTGCAGGAGTTGTACGATGTACTATTTCTCAGCTTTTGATATGATGAGGCTGGCTAATTCGTTTGGTGTATGAGGATTTGTAGTTTTGAACTTCCTTTTCGTACCTTTTGTTTCTGGCTAAACTGGTTAGTCCAATGCTTTGTGAGATTTGCCGTTCTTGTTTCCAGACCGCTTCAAATGCATTTCACATGGTAGAATTATTTTCCTATACATGATATCTAGCCTCATGTTACAAATTCCTCCAAGAGTTCTAGTATATATTCTCTCTTTCTCTTGCTTATCTTTAATCAAGTAGCATCTTATCTCAAAATTCATGTATTTGTCCCGTGAGGCATCCAAACATCTCTATTTCTCCCTCCTCTCTGTGATCAACTAAATTGCATATTTCATTGAGTCATCCAAACATTTGTCTTGAGCAATTCATGCGGTTTTGTATTCTCTAAGATTCGACAACTCTTGATATTATAATCATGTGTTTCTATATTCTTTGATTCCAAATAAGCCCGATTGCGAAAGAAGAAATGAAGAGGTGCATGAATTGGGAAGGTACGGGAATTGTTATATGATACAGGGACACGTGTGCAAAGTATATGATGGGAAAACAGTCAAAACACATTAAAATTGCAAGAGCGGGTGTTTGGAACATAAGAATATGAAAAACACAACAATCTTAACGAGAATGCGTGATATATGAGATTAGGCAAGCACATATTATGGCTTGTATCTACGAAGACGTAAAACAGTAATATTTTCAGTGAGCTAAGCAATATATTCCTGAATCCTGAAATCCTAGTTCATGTTCTTGCACTCTCCACGGCTCTCTGTACTCGAGCTCATCGTCTCCATTGCAGGTAAGGTTCACTTGCTGATATTTGGCGAATTACTTGGGGCTCTGGCTGCAGAGAGAGGCGGTTCCTTTCTGCGGTGGAGGCGGCGCGATTTTTAGAATGAACGGCAACTCAGCGGCGTCAGCTCCAAGGTCGCTTCGCACTGGCGTCGGCGGTGAGTTCAGTCTGCGTCGTTGGCGCAGGAATTTACCCATGCAGTCCGCCTAGATGTCATTTTTCAACTGATTTCGCTTCCAACTTCCAAGCCTTTGTCAAGAACCTGGCAATTGACTCCTTGCACAGTTAATCTGTCACGTGGCATGTCCCGAGTCCAGTCTTCAGACGCATTCACCACGATTGAAATGGCGGACATTTTCCAAAAAGTGCGTGCTTCACATTAAATCACGTTTTATTCAGTTCATCCATCAACCTCAGCATGTTTCAGGGAACTGCATCTGTTTTTCGCTCAGTAGCAGAGATGCACTTCTATCTCCATTATCTGAGACCCATTAGCTTACGCTTATAACGTATGATCCCGTTCCAACATAATCAGCTCAAAACAACCGTTACGCATCTTGGCTTCACTTTTATAATGTGGTGTGTTTCGTTCCTGAAGATCGATAATTCTTAACATCAAATGAACTTAACAAGTAGAGATTCCAAGGAACTGTAATGCAGAAAAAACCTTAACAAGGATCAACCAGAAAAAAAGGCATTTTAGGGAGGATTGGAGACTAGAACCATCAGCGGCAAATGTATTTGACCTCAAAAGTAATTCAGTCCGCATCATGGTTGGATCGCCAAAAGGCAACCCTCATCATCTGGTTCGTTTCCTCCAATCCCATAGACTTCTCGTTTCTACACACGAAAAACAGATTTCTAATGCGAGCTAGCCAAGAAATAGCATCTCAAAACACACACATACACAAGCAAGCAAAAGGTAAAAGAAGGTAGTCATCTATGAGTACTACGAAGAAAATATCCGAGAAAGAAAATAGTAGTCCTTTACATGAGAAGGCTCAGAGTAAAATGGGTTGTAAGTTTGTTTATCAGCACAAAAGAGATAAATCTCTTCAGAGTGGTGCATGACTTTTCTCATCATAGCCTAGATCAAACAGCAAAGAAACAGATCCCAAAACCAAACCAGCAACAACCGACCTGAACATATCCTCGCCCCCAAAAAGAAAAACCATCAACCAAGCAAAACTCCGAATTGAACTAACAAAACGGTGGAGGCAGAGCGATTCGCAAGTCCAGGATTCAAACTAGAAGGTGCAATCGCAAACAGGAGCACAGGTTGGCGCAAGATTTCAGCCAAGAGATTGAAACAAAGCGTGCGCGGAGGAGAAGAGGGTGCGTTGCGGCGGAGGAGATGGAGATGGGGTTGGGTGGAGAGGAGGGAGGAGCTATTTAACGGCAAGCGCTGGCATCTCTCTTCGCTAGGGTTTCTCCTCTGTTCGGATGGACGGGCCAGGCCCGGACGAATGCAACTGGCCGAGGCAATAGGCTGTCTGGGCCGGGGCAGGCCTTCTGTTTGCATAATTTCACATCTCTCTTCAGTCTGTACAAGGCCAACGATCCACTCGCACGAGAAAAGAGAACGCGAGCGAGAGTGGCTTCGCCGGCATCTTTCACGCGTCCCCCTTGCCACCGCTCCGGCGTCGGGTGGTGAGAGACCGTGGTTCTACGCATGACATGTAGGTAGGATCTAAGTTTTTATATTTATAGTGTCCAAACGGCGACGTCAAAGCGGCAGAGATATCGTTTAAGTGAGAGTATGTCAGTGTTCACCCTAACAAATAGTCTTGTGCTCCTGCTACCTTCTGCTACAACCTTCACCGATCTAGGTCCTCGTCTTTGACGTGCTGGAGCAATGACGCCGGGTCCCACGCTTGCCAACCTAAGGGTGTGCCTCTGGCCGATGTGCCAACAATGAAGCCTTTGTCTCGCTGTTGCAGGTGGATTTCTAATGCGGTATTTAAAGCATGTTGTAGGCAATTTAAACTTGTGCAAGATTCAAATGTGATCGTGATGTTTTTTCTTCTTTGGTGGTATTCCAACAGGTTGAGGACAACGATGCAGACAATCATGTTCTGGCTGAAGACAAAGGCACTTGATATCTTGTTTGTCTTTTGTTTATATCTACTATTTATATTATTTTTCTTAATGTTTAATATCAGATATGTTCGCTAAAGAAACATCTTTCTTCAATCTAATTACTCCGAAATGGATTACACTGTGCAAAATAAACTTTCCTTTGGTTACAACGAAGACCACAAGTAGTTCAAACATTTCGAAACTCCAAAAAACTATTTTACTTAAATTCTATTGTTCAAATGTATGAATATCAGAAAATATATTTTCTTAGTTACATTTTCAATTATAAATTTCTAAATTACCTTTTATTATATATTGTTGATAAAAGTACAACAACCATGATTCCTTCTAATATATACAACCTTTCTATGATGCATTCGTGAAATCAAGCGTAATCTAACTATGAAGGTAATCTTGGATTCCTAGTTTAGATCCCATGGCCTCTCTGATTCGTAGGAATCTCAAAACACATGAATAGGAGAAACATAGAAATTGAATGTCATGATATGTTGTATCCTATGAGAATTAAAACATAGAAATAAATAATAGAAGTTACTTGATTGCAATGAATTTTCTTTAGAAATTAGATGTACGTCATAGTTATCATAGACATAAAGAAAATTTTTTAAGAGATTGAACTCAGTGGAAATATTCCTTTGACATTGAATGCAAAGTAGCACATCGGAAAATTTTCTAAGGTTTCTAGTCCTGCAAATCAAACAACCAATATAGAAAAAATTCCTAAGGATTGAATCCTCCAGAGTCCTTTGAAAATAAAAATACAACAACCATGATTCCTTCTAATATATACGGCCTTTCTATGGCAGATTTGTAAAATCAATGGTAATCTGAATACAAACCTAGTTTAGATCACTTGGCCTCATTGATTCACACGAATCTCAAAATGTATGAATAGGATAAACATAAAAATTGAATGTCATGAGATGTTGTATCATCCTGGAATTAAAAACATAGAAATAAATAATAGAAGTTATTTGATTGCATTGAATTTTCTTTAGAAATTAGATGCACGTCATAGTTGTCATAGACAAAAGAATTTTTTTTCGAGAGATCAAACTCAATGGAAATATTCCTTTGAAATTGAGTGCAAAGTAGCCTATAGGAAAAATTCCTAACGTTTCTAATCCTGTAAATCAAACAACCAATATATAAAAAATTCCTAAGGATTGAATTCCTCCCAAAATACTTTAAAAATTAAAGTACAACAACCATGATTCCTTCTATTATATATGGCCTTTCTACGACAGATCCGTGAAATCAATGGTAATCTGAATACGAAGGTAATCTTGGATTCCTAGTTTAGATCACCTGGCCTCTCTGACTCACAGAATCTCAAAATGCATGAATAGGAGAAATATAGACATTGAATGTCATGAGATATTGTATAATACGGGAATTAAAAATATAGAAATAAATAATAGAAGTTATTTGATTGCACTAAATTTTCTTTAGAAATTAGATGCATGTCATAAACACAAGGAAAAAGTTTCAAGAGATTGAACTCAGTGGAAATATTCCTTTAAAATTGAGTGAAAAGTAGCTCATACGAAAAATTCCTAAGATTTCTAGTCCTGCAAATCTAACAACCAATATATAAAAAATTTCCAAGGATTGAATTCCTCCCAAAATCTTTTAAAATTCCTTTGAATCAAATATGTCCCTAATTGTTTTACCAAACAACTTGGTCCATCCAAATTATTGGAGGATTCTCGGTGATCCTGAATAGATGCCACCAACCAAACACACCATGAATAACTTCAATCTAATTTTTATTAATCTATCACTTTTCTTATGCGTTTTCTTCTCATCTTTTTAATGGTAAAAGGTCTACTTAAATGATTTTTTAAAAGTCTATTTTAAACCCTAAACTTTGATGTGTGGTCTAAATCAAACTCTGAACATTTAATCCCTAAATTCAGGACCTTGAACTTTGCAATCCCAGTTATTTTGGAATTATGCTTGTTTGACATGCTGAGAATGGAGTAGATCCAGACCATACCCCATTCTTTCAAATTTCATCTACTTGTGGACCCACACATCATCTTCTCCTTCCTCTTCTTCCTCTTGTTTACAAGAACATCGTCTCCCTCTCGTTGTTTCCCCTTTGCTAATTCATCGAGCCCGTGACCTTGACACCTCCATCGCGCATGCCAACAATGGGCGCTGCCTGTGCTCATCGCTTGTGCGGCACAGTGCCATGTCACGTCATCCAACACCATGGTAAGCTTCAACGATGTCATGCTCTTTCCATTTTTCTCTTCACGACCATCGCATCATGGTCCTCCTCCTGTTGAGCTTCATGGTCCTCAACTTATGTCCAAGAAGAGAGAAGGTGTCAGTGGCGTGAGAAGAGAGGATGAAGGACAATATTTTCTTTCTATAAAAAACTGACATGTGGGGCCAATCAAATCAATTGATTGAACGGTAATTGTTGGGATCCCAGTCATCCAAATACTTAGACAGGAAAGTGTAAAAATAACTGGGATTGCAAAGTTCGGGTCCCGAATTTAGGGATTAGAAGTTCAGGGTTTGATTTGGACCGGACATCAAAGTTCATGGTTTAAATTGAACTTTTTCCTTACTAATATAAAAAACACTCGTTGATTCTTCGTTTAATCCAACCAAAATTTTGTTCTTCACATTAGTAGTTGGTCATACCATCTTTTCATCTCTCCAATCACCCAATCCAATGGTCTAGAACACAAGTGGTGTTGTCATGTCTTGATTGTCTTAAGTAAAAAGTCAATTTTTGGTTCCTAAACTATTGCTTGAATCGAGTTTTGGTCCCTAAACTCTAAGAATTTTTTTTTGTGTGTTTCCTTGAATTCCATGGTTTTGTGCAGTATTTCTGGAATTTTTTATTAAAATTTTATGAAATGTTACAAATTTTTAGTTCCTAGATTATTTTTTAGTAACTTTATGCAATATTTTAGTTTTTCAAAAATTTCTTATTTTCCTGAATTTTCCTTATTTTAAATAAATTTTCAGACTTTTGTATAGTATTTTTATTATTAATTTTTAGATAATTTTAAAATAAAAGCTGATATGTTTCGTTTTTTCCTTGATTTTTGAAAATTTTCTGATTTGCTTTGACTTTTTTGCTGATTGGACTGCCGCGTGTACAAAACCACCGCCGGATCATCAGTTAAACTACTTTGAGTGGGTTGACGGACCAAATCTATTTTAGTTTTAAATGTTTAGAGTTATGTTTATCTAGTTTTAGAGTTTAGGAATTAACACTAGATTCGGCCAATAGTTGGGGGGACAAAATAGACTTTTTCCTTGTACTAATCGTGTCAGAAATTGTAACTAATTAGTGTAATATACTAAATAAGATCATCTTAATTATACTAATTATGTCACAATTGTTATTAATCATAGTGATGCACAAAATAAATAAACTCTGCAAATTCATATTCTATTTAGTAATTTTTAGGTACATGCTTACTAGTCTTGGCAAATCCATCACGTTTCACAGACTCTTATATTTGCTAATAGAAATATAGAAATAGTTACCAAAATCAGCTTGTAATTCTAGAAAATTCAACTAATTGCTAATTGACCTTCCTAGCCAGAATTACCTGCTAAGTCTTTCTAGTGTGTGCACAAACAAATCATCGCCACAAGAGTTACCTATACAATCCAGGCATCCGAAATGTAACAAAATAGAATAAGCTGAAACTCTACAGAACAATGAAAGGAGGAGTGAGGCTTCAGGTAAGACAAAAGGTCCATTTATGTTGAAACCCTCGTGACTCTTCTAGGTAATTTGTAGCTTATTTAAAACACATGAATTTTCATAAACCACCTTAATATGTGTAGGATGGTACACATGTTTTCTTAGGTGATACTTAGTTAGGAACAATTAGACATCGGACGCCTAATGGAGGCTCCTATCGGATGCTTTCAACACCGTTGGATCAATCATTGCACATCGTTAGATCACCCTCTCTCTCACGTGCATCCCCACACCCCCTCTCTCTTTCATGTGCATTCCTGCATCTTCTCTCTCTTTCATGTGAATCCTCCTTTTCCTTTCTGCCACCTCATACTCTATCTCTCTTTGTACTAATTTGTGTAACAAAGATATTGAAACAATTTCAAATTCATAAAAGTTTTAAAAAGATTTATGAGGAGTTTCATGTATGTTTGATTGAGTTTTGTTGAGTTTTAAACATGTTTCAAGAAAATTTCAAATATGTTTCGACAAAGGTTTTCAAACATGTTTCATGGAGGTCTATCAGATGTTTCACAAATGTATCATAGAGGTCTCAGCATATTCAAAGGAGGTTTTCAAGGAGATTTTGTTGCAGCATGCAAAATGACATCGTGCAACATTCAAATAACATTGGTGCAACATTTTTACACGAATTGGTGCAACATCTAAACATAACACGCAACAACATCATCGGAAACCAACTAGCAAAAAAAATCCAAAAAATACTATATATTCCAATTTGATCTCGAACCTCTACCTCTACTTCACTCTTCTTCCAGATCTAGAGGGGTTGGTGATAGAACTTTGGATGTCCAGATCTTTCGATGAGAAACACACGTTAGTTTGGTGGAGGTGACTTTGATGATCCGGCTACACTTGTACAGTAACGGAGCACTTAGGCAATTGCTAAACCAACTCCTTGAGATTATTGACCATGCCATGGGCACGATCAACCTGAACACGAGGTTCTTTATCCCTGCAAGCAACCGAAAAACAAGCAAGAATAATTGAAGGTAATCTGAAATTGTAAATACAGATGAAGTATGATATATTGATATGGTGGAGTTCTACAAAGTAGTCGAACTAGGCGGTCGCAAGACATAACTAGAAACAATGTTATTTGGCCCTAGGGAACAAAACTATGCTCAACAAAACCCAATACTACAAAGAGCATCCTATGGGATATATAAAGAGAAGAGGTGATATATTTCTGAAATAGTTCCAAACTGTTTTGGCAATTGCGGTGTGCTCGTAAGAAATTTGGAGATGGGGGCAAATAGGTTGGAAAGAGCACGAAATAAGCTTTTCATAGAGTCTAAGATTATCTAAATCGGAATCCGTATGTCTGAGATATAGACGTTTGAAGTCAAGGCTGTCTCAGAAATCCGAATCAGAGTCCAGAACTTGTATGACTTGATCTCTAACTTTTCTTAGACCAAATGTGACGTGAGAAGACTTCTTATATACTACCAATTCATATGAGACATGGTCATAGTCACATGAACTCTATTCCCTCCTCCCCCGAGAGCTTGAACTTGAATCCTCACTTATTCTTAAAGATCTTGACGAATCTTATTTTGTTCTTTATAGCTTGAGCCATAAACGTAGTTGAAATAGCGGAAGTAGAGATGATAGCAGGTGTATCTATGAGAGTCATGTCCTTATCAGTTAGACCTCTCCACGATGGTGGCCACCGCCAGCGAGCACCACATTGGAATGGAGATGATCAGCTCATTGCCACCCGAGGGGTCATTAGGAGCGCCTCCTCAAAGAGCTCATCGGGACACCACCTCCTGTGATGAGCTCTCCTCCCTCCACGAGGCAGCTCGTCAGAGCATCCTCTGCGCCACCGCTCGTCGAAGCGCCCTGTACACCACCGCTCAACGGCGTTCTATCTCCCTCTATTATCTCCTCCTTCATCGCATCTCCACGAGCGCATGAGGCGATAAGCTCGAGCTCCCTTCCATCTCATATTCTCTCATCCCTCTAGGCGCATCGTGACAGGCCTCTCCATCTCTCTGACGACTCAGAGAAAATGCGTTAGCTGCTTTGGGCGGAGACATGAAAAGCAGGGGACTCATGTGAGCACGTGGAACCCAAGCTTAAGAGAAGCATCGGAAAAAAAAATCTGAACCGTTGGTAGCTTAAAACGTGGACGGTGTCAGGCGCGTCCGACAAAACGAGGCCTCCGAACGATAGACGGAAACGATTTCCCTAGTTAGTTAGGACCGTAGTGTTCTAGATCTTCTCGCGTCAAGAAATCCACTACGTGCCGTCGCAGGCAGGCAAAAAAAAACTGAGGAAATAAACCTGCACGCGCAGAAGAGAAGACAGGTCAAACAAGCAGGTAGATAGATACATGGAAGATAAAGTTTTTTTCTCCCTCCAAATGGAAGCAAAGTAAGACCTGTTCCGTTATCACCAAGATGGCCATGCAATTATTTTTCTTCTCCAATCATGTACACACATTAGTCTTTGCTCTGCCCTAACAAACTTGATAACAACAATACTCTAGACTCTAGTTAGTTTTCAAACATTCCACAGAACAATATTCTACGTACACACTTCACCTAAACAAGAAAGGAAACCTTACTTTGGTGGCAGGTAACCTTCAATCTTAGACCTACTGGTTGAATCACTGTCAAATCAATCTTAGATCACTTTTTTTTTGTTCCAATTCATTGTGCTGTGTTTGCCTTTTTTTTCAACCAGCTCACACGTGCAAGCCTTTTTAGTTTAGCAGTTTACCTAAAGCAACAGTAGAGAATCTCAGATCAATCCCTTGGTTACAAAGGCACTAAAGAATTTGCTTCAGGTCGAACCAAACACACCCGGGAAGATCGGTTAGGTTTGGTGAACGTCAAAGCAAAATCTCTCTGTGTCTGTGTGTATGTGTATGTGGTAACCAATCTACATTCCAACCACAGCAAAAGGAAATATTCCTAGCTACTTATTTATATATGTTCCTGTCAAGAAATCTCATCCAGAAGAGAATAAAAGAAGAGTTCTAGCTAGTACAGTTTGCTTCACCTGTGTACATCTCTGTCAGAGCCATTAGTGATGAGTTTCACCAACTCTTTCTTTGCACATAACATAAGTAAGGTGGCACCTGAAGCAAAGACTGACAGAATGAGTGAAATGAAAACACACATGTAACCAAAGAAGACAGTGGAACAACTGAACAACCTGGGGAGGGAGTGTTTTAGGTTTGGAAGTGAATGCATGCACGCACTTAGTTGTTTGCAGGCCAGGACCCAGGATTATCCTGTACATTAATGTTACGTGTTCCAAACACATGGGAAAGGGACCAGGTCTCCCTGCATGCAGCCTGCAGGATCTTGTCAAGCACAAGTGTCCTATATGGTCTTACCTGCCAATCCTATATAAGTTCCTTTCATGCCTAGGTTGGAGCTTTCATTTTGCTTCTTGAGAGTCACCTTGGTCACAGCTCTCTAACTTGTTGGTGTATATATGTGTCTATGTGTGTGCACATATATTGCTTGTTTTGCTTCATGATATCCAGCAATTCTATGTTTTGAACAGTTAAAACGTTAGGCTTGATACACAGGAAGATCAATCAGGGTGCAACTGAAGCAGCGGTTAATTTTCGACAAAGTTCATCGCGGAGCTGCCTTCTGTTGCCTGAAGAAGAGACACATACATCCCGAGGGTTTTGGTTGGAGCTGCTTTGGTGCTTCAAGATGAGAGGTTTTGCTTGTGCTCAAGCAGAGAAGCGGCATCGCCTAGATAGAACTTTGTGAGTTGCTCTCACCCTTGCCTCCATTTGCAAGCTTATTACTACTCCATCTGCTTCTTTAGTATTTGCACCGTCGTCCTCTGCATGTAAACTTGTTTTCATCTTCACAACTGCCCCATGCATCATGATAACATGGTTTAATGATATGGATTCCATTCAATCGAACTGTTATTGATGTGCTTCTAGTTCTTGTTGTTCTTGTGAGATCAGATTGTTACGATGTTTTCTCAGCACCTTGCTAGTTTCATCCATTAGCATTGCAAGACTTTTAGGTGATTTTGTTCTGCAATATAAGCTTATGCACAAATTTCATATATGTTTTTAACATAGATTATTTAATCACCAAGAAAATGCTTTTCAGTAGAAAAGTATCTCATTCTGGTGACTTTCATCGTGCGAGTAACTTCCGAGGTAGGAGTAGTATATTTTTCCATGATAAAGCAAAAGTGACGTGTACATTTAAGAGAACCCAATTCTCCAAGGTTGGCGTCTGATAACCGATTTCTTCGCCAATTGGGTGAACTAGCCTAGATTAAATCACAATCAGCGAATCACGTAAGGAGTTACATCACAGTTTGCTCACCTGTTATGACCGAGCAATCTGGTTCACCAATCAGAGGTTTTAGTTTGGTGAAGAAAAGGTCACAACACTGTTTCAGTTCTGAAGAATTGTTCCTGTCTCCATACCAAGTAAAAGGAATAGCCTCTGAATAGAAGCAGGACAAATAAAAGGGACACATGACAATACAGCGGGAGATGAAGTCAAAGATAACGAAAGCAACCGGGATTACAAAGAGTCAGCGATAACGATGAGAAATCGACGCGACGACGAGATCTAGTTCTAGATGTAAGCCTGGACCATTATATATGACTTTCAAGTCATGAACTGGAAATAACAACGAAGATGTGCAGAATTCGATAATTGGAGATAGAGTCGAAATGACAAAAGGAAAATTTACACCTCAGTAAAAAACCGGATACTGATTTAATTACAGCGGATTTCAGTCATAAACGCGTAGCTTCGTTCGTTCAATTGACCTTGATAATTCTGATGAGTCTTAGATGAAAACTCAAGTACTTATCTTGAAAATTCATCTGTGTTAATTTCAGCACCAATCTGAGCAAGAAGGGCTACATAGGGAGCTACTACACGAAGGACGCGAAGTACAAGCCCTTCGGCGCCCTGTTACCTGAAGGTTTCAGCAGCAAGATGTTCTACGTGAAGCTTGTCCTCCTGATCCTCATGTGTGGCTCATTCATTGGTCTTCTCCACTCGCCGTCGATCCACCATGGCGAAGACGAACACAGCACACAGTGAGCATAACCTTTCAGATAATGGAGATCCATCGGTAGTATGATCTTGATGATCGGTGACAAGTTGACCAAGGATTAATTGTTCTCACTTGTCTGAAACACAGGTCACCTGAAGTGTCAAAACTGAGCTGGGCAGCAAACGCCGATGAGCCGCATTCGGGGTACGCATCGAACTTGAAGATCGACTGGTCGGGGATCTCCAAGGCGCTGGAAGAAGTTGCTCGAGCAGAAGATGCATTACGAGTAGGGCTACTGAACTTTGACGGCGACGAGATTGAGCAGTGGAGGACGCTGCTGCCGCAGACGGCGGCCTCCGCGGTGCGCCTGGACCACGTCGGGAGCAACGTCACCTGGGAGCACCTGTACCCCGAGTGGATCGACGAGGAAGAGCTGTACGACGCGCCGGCGTGCCCAGACCTGCCGGAGCCGGCGGCGGAGGGAGAGGGCCCGTATGACGTCGTCGCGGTGAAGCTCCCGTGCAGCCGCGCGGCCGGGTGGTCCAAGGACGTGCCGCGGCTGCACCTGCAGCTGGCCGCGGCGCGGCTCGCCGCGCGCCGCTCCCCGGCGCATGTGCTCGTGGTGAGCCGGTGCTTCCCGGCCCCCAACCTGTTCAGGTGCAAGGACGAGGTCATGCGCGACGGCGACGTGTGGTTGTACAGGCCGGACGTCGGCGATCTGCGGCGGAAGCTCGCGCTCCCCGTCGGATCCTGCAAGCTCGCCATGCCGCTCAAAGCACTGGGTACGTAAGCACGTAAGCCGCATACGTCACGCAACGTCGTGCCACCATTGCACGCTCTCGCTTACGCCATGCATGTCATTGATTAAACAGGGGAGGCGTACGTGGCGGCGGCGCCGCGGCGGGAGGCGTACGCGACGATACTGCACTCGGAGCAGCTGTACGCGTGCGGCGCCATGGTGGCGGCGCAGAGCATCCGGATGGCGGGGTCGGACAGGGACATGGTAGCGCTCGTCGACGAGACGATCAGCGGGCGGCACCGGGGCGCGCTGGAGGCGGCCGGGTGGAAGGTGCGGACGATCCGGCGGATCCGGAACCCCCGGGCGTCGCCGGACGCGTACAACGAGTGGAACTACAGCAAGTTCTGGCTGTGGACGCTGACGGAATACGACCGGGTGGTATTCCTCGACGCCGACCTGCTGGTGCAGCGGCCCATGGAGCCACTGTTCGGCATGCCGGAGGTGAGCGCGACGGGGAACCACGGCACGGTGTTCAACTCCGGCGTCATGGTGGTGGAGCCCTGCAACTGCACGTTCCGGCTGCTCATGGACCACATCGGCGACATCGAGTCGTACAACGGCGGCGACCAGGGTTACCTCAACGAGGTGTTCTCGTGGTGGCACCGCCTGCCGTCGCACGCAAACTACATGAAGCACTTCTGGGAGGGGGACTCCCCGGAGCGCGCCGCCGCCAAGCGCCGCGTGCTGGCCGCCGACCCGCCGTTGGTCCTCGCCGTGCACTTCGTTGGGATGAAGCCGTGGTTCTGCTTCAGAGACTACGACTGCAACTGGAACGCGGCGGAGCTGAGGCAGTTCGCCAGTGACGAGGCCCACGCACGGTGGTGGAAGGCGCACGACGCCATGCCGCCGGGGCTGCGGGGGTTCTGCCTCCTGGACGAGAGGCAGAAGGCGCTGCTGCGGTGGGACGCCGCAGAGGCGAGGGCGGGCAACTTCTCCGACGGGCACTGGGGGGTCCGGATCGCCGACCCTCGCCGGAGGATCTGCGCCGACGAGGTGTGCCGCGAGAGGGAGATCCGGGGCAGGCGGGTGGAAGGGAACAGGGTCACCACGTCCTACGCGAAGCTCATAGACAACTTCTGAGACGAGTAGCACGAATCTCGTCCGTTGCCTGCTGATCGAACGGTGTAGGTGCGGCATGCCGAAAAAGAAGGTTTTATTTCCGGCGTCCCACGTGGCGCGTTGAGATGTTGCATGTGTTCACCATTTTTAGTCCACGGTGCAATGCATGCCACCATGAATTCGGCTCATTTTGTGGTTGATGTATAATGAGCATTTTAGGTATGACCTACTGCCATGAGAAAATCGATTGTGAATAATCTAGTGCTCTATTCGGCAAAACGGACTAAAATTTTTAAAAATTCTACATCTATTATTTCGGTATTTTATTGGCACCGACTAACATTCGAGCAAACACCCTCTTTTTGGGTTGGAAAGCATGTCCCGTGGACGGTCAGAGAGTGCGTCAAAAGTCCTCCGCGGTGAACAAATAAGATCTTTCTATATGAACATGTCAGATGAAAAAATCATATGCAAACTCCAACAAGTCAAAATCTATAAAAAACAAAAAACGGAATGGTTCCGCTTACTCACAAGTCAGAGGGGATGCCGCTTAGTACTCAGATTCTGGTGTTTGCAAGAAGCAAATCTACTGTGAACACTCTTTGTCTATCCGGTGGAAGTCCTAGTAATTCGTCTGGGAACTCAACGTATTTGTGGTATGTTTTTAAGGCTCTGGGTATTTTGTTGGTTTAGCAGCTAGTTTTCCAAAAAGATAACATCAATATTTTTTAAATTAAGCATCCAAATCATGAAGATTTCATGCGAGTTTAAGAACCTTGTATGCAATTTACTCTTTAAAACAATCGAAAAACAATTGTGAAAATTTCTTGAGATAGTCCATTTCATACTCAATCACTATATCGATGGCTCTCCCCTTTGTCCAGTCATAGGGTGCTCGATGCCGAAGGTAGGGGAAGCCAACGAGAGCTCCACAGGTAGGGCCATGGGGGCGTACGCATGACATGATCCCTTCAAACACCCGCACAATAGTGTTCTTAAGGGCATGTTAGGATTTTGTTCGTTCAACAATGTTCATAGGTTCTCAAGCCTTCTTTTATGGTTGGACACCACCTCTTTTCACGAATCTCCTCCAACATCATGCAACAGGAGCACACGTTGTTGCGTTTAAGGTTCTTGATTACCTGTAGGCCGTCCGGGGCCACCGACAAGGGCTGCTCACCCATGTCTGCCAACAAAATTTAGCGCCTCGAAGCAAGCTTGTGCTTTCAGAAAAGCAGGGTTAATCATGCCATCAAAGATTACGGCTCTCGTGCCCGTGGAAGTTACCGTCTTATAACGACAAACATCACTCGCAACACCCTTGACGCCGGCCCTTGCTATGGCTCTGTCAATATTGATCTTGCGCATGCCCACCGGTGGCTCCTCCATCCATCTTTTTTGGGGGTTTTCCTTTGCTCATGTACTATAGATAGAGCTGCAAAAAAGTTCGGGCTCGACAAGCTACTTGAGCATGACTCAGCTCTAAACTCGATTTGCCAACTAAATTAATCTGCGATCCCTCATCAAGTAATCGTAGTGAACTGTCTAAAATCTAGCGAGTGACCTTTGTGCACTGAGCGGCGCCGCTCCCCTGTCCACGTAGCGGCTAGGAATCGTCTCTTGTGTCCATTCATACCATCTAAAGATGACGATAGTAATACATAGTACAATAGTAGAAGATGTTATTTTCTCGTATATTTGATATTTGTGTTTCTAGTATTTTAATTTTAGAGATATAGTAAGTCTTTTTTTAGTCTTTAGCTATGAGAAGCCAAGCTTCTCTCTTCACTCTTTTTGTTTCATGTTAATAAAAATCTATGTCAAATTGTTGGAAATATCGTTATTTGGTGTTTGATTCGTCTTCTCGTTGTCGAAAGGAATTCTTGTTGAAAATTTGTGCGTGTTGTTCTTGATGGAGTTGTACGACGCCGAACTCATTCCAGCTGAGATCGAGATGGCTCGAAGCTCCGAGCGCCAATCTCGTGGAGGAAGTTTTTTTCTTTTTCTGAGGTGGGCTCGCGGAGGATGTTAATTACGATAGTAGCAGTACTTAACTAAGTGGCTCGGCGACATGGGCCTGTACTGGACTAACCCATAGGCCATTTTGGGCTGTGCTCTACACCCGGACAGCATCCTTTAATACAAGTGTTAGTCGGCCCGTCTCTTCTCCTTTGGTTTATCTGCCCAGATGTACGTTATCTGTTTGCCTGATCTTCGAAAGAGAGAAAATGTAGCACATTAATCTGGAATTCAAGTACCGACGTCAGTTTCTTATTTGCAACTGCTTCAGTTCAGAAGATAAAACAACCTCCAAAAAGGTTCAAGAGATAACAGGGTGCGGGATAGCAGACCATATATCTTCCTTTTGGAATGAGCGGATTAGCACAACTTAATGGAAAATCTCTCGGTCTCTCACTCTCTCTACAGATGAGTGGATGAGATCATTGTCGACGACGCAAGCGTGAGCACTGAGCAGGGATGAGATCAGCGATGACCTAACACTAACAGCTGAATGCAACGCGAACCCTCCGTGAAGTAAATTAGTGTGCGTCCGTTCGTCGTGGTTGCGCATGCATAAGTAAGAAATCATATCCTGTTTGATCGAGCTACGTACTTAAGCGGATGACAGAGTCTGTTGCTTCCAGTCCAAGTACGGAGAAAGGTAGACTCTGTACTCAAGAGCGGTTCTAACGTCCCTCCGATCTGAATAGCTGGCTGTCTATGATCTATATAAAAGAATAGTATTCTGGACATTTGACTTGGTTTGCTCGGGCTTGCACGCCGTCTAACGATTGGTTTGTACTTATTCGGTACTTGGCTTTTCGTTGAAAATGAAGCTATCGTTAGTTAATAGGAGAGAAAAAGTTTACTGGATTCGTCGCGGATTAGTGAGCTGCAAAATATAGACTGAGAGTGAATTTTGTAATCTTAAATACTCCTTCCGTCCACAAATGTAAGGCGCGCATGAAATTTTATGTTCAACTTTGACCAAGAATTAAACCAATATTATTGAATTATATAATATAAAGATGATACCATTTGAAAATATGTTTGAATATGAATCCAATGGTATCATTTTGTGTCATATAACTTAATATTATTAGTTTAATTTTTGGTCAAAGTTGAACCTTAAATTCCGTGCACGTCTTACATTTGTGGACGGAGGGAGTATAACTTCACCCATTAGCGGCGTGAATTTTTTGTAATGCCCAGATTTAATGGGTGGAAGTACACTCATGCATAATTGAGTCTTTACCGATATGCTTCTATAATACATGTAGTTTTAAATATTGACATAATCTTCAAATTTACGGTTTAACCATAAAGTTTATGTAAAAATATGTTTTTGAAATAAAAATAAAAATACTTATGAAAACATATTTTATAATGGACCTAACAATATTCAATTTAGTGTTTATAGATATCGGCAAATATTTCTATATTAATAATTAAATTTTAAAAGATTTGATTGACGTATATTCTGAAACGATATTTATTATGGCACACGAATAGACGAACAGATACTACTCGCATGTAATTCAGCCGTAGTTAGAAAAACAAATCGTGTGCTAGAAGCCTAGAACTGTAATATTGTGTGTTACTAGTAATTAGTTGCATGATTTGCATGCAGAAGATACTTTAAGGATGGCGATCCGGTGGGTATCATGGGGAAGGACGCCTTTACACCGAGAATCTTCAAGACGCATCCAAACTAATGTGAGCTGTTCATTCTATGTGATCTAATGGGTCTTAGTTATTATCATACTATACTTTCTTCGTCTTAGAATATAAAATATATTTTATTTAATTAAAATAATCTTTTAATCAATAACTACATTATTAATATATAGTTTATATAATACAAATTCACTATTATAAGTAGTATTTTAATACGTAGTTTATATAGTTTAAAAGATTTAAAGTTATACGAGAACATATAATACAAATGTAAATAGTTCATATAGGCATTTCATTATTGGTATAAAAAAGAAAGGTTGGCATATTTTACAAGCATATATGAAAGGTTTTTGAAATATTTGAAAAAGATCATTAAATCCATTAAAAACCTTTCGTTTTTAACATATAGCTAATAACTTGACATAAGCAGATTGCTCCTATGACCGTAAGTACTCTTGATTAATGGACAGCTAGGACTAAAAACTACTCTTACCTCTTAAGAAGTAAGTTGGAGCATGTAAAATAGCTCTAGACCCGCTATCTAAACTCATTACCTTACTCTCTGTCCACCTATGAAGTATCCATAGACACAAAAATATATCTACGTCCAAATCTAATGTATACCCTGATATAGTACAAAAGCAAACTACATAGTATAGAAGTAGTCAAAATTCAAGCAATGCAATGAATACAATAGCTAGTCGACAATGCAATAGCCAACGATGCAAGTCACAACATAATTGATAATAAAACAACGGATAATTAGTCTTAAGGTCCACACATCATAGCATATTTAATTAATTTTTAATATTTATATATATCTATTAAATACTCATGGATACATATCGATATCCACACCGTACTCACAACCTTATTAGTACCCACCCGGAAAACCCAAGGGTTTGTGACGCTATCCATGCTCACCCTTATCAGGTCCGGTACCCGTGGATATGCAAACTCATGGATAAAACTGACGTCCTAAGTTGCTCTGACTCGCTGCCAAGAACTAATATTGCTTAAAAGATTACCGGTGCAGCTGTGCGTGACATCCTCCTGGCAAACGGTTTTAGAACAGAGTATGCGCTGCATGCCCAGATGTGAACGGGGCACGGACAAAATTAGAACGGAGAATAAATTAACAAAGATTCCGGTAAGGTAGGACTTAATAGTGACTTGCCTGAACCCTAAGCTAACTCTTTTGACTTAGTTAACCACGGTTATGTGCTATTTAAAAACGTAAAGGTGGTGATCGATTACGGATTGCTTTTGGCATCAATTGGAGCATCGGCTATTATGATAATCGCGGTAGTTCGGCTACAACATCAAGTGTTCAAGCGTCACTCTATCTCACATCCTCAAGAGCTGTGCTCTTTTGGAAAAGCACTCATTAGTTTTTCACTTTGATCTACAGAGTAGTACTTAATTTGTTAAAACACCTTTTTATTGCAATATATGGCAACAAATTATGCTTTCCTCTTTGCTCATTGGACAACCACGTCAATCTGGGCTTTTTTCAAAATGAGGCAAAAGCTTTATCTTTCCTGTATTAATAAAGCAGAGAGCATTTCATATGTACGAAGATCAAAACGGTCCCTTCCAGGACCGGAAAACCCAAAAACTACATTACTATTATAGTGATCATAACTTTTGCACCCGCCAAAGCCCACGTCTAGGTTTTGAACCTTCTTTTACAACAAACCAGCGTTAGAGTTATTCCTGTGAAAATAAACTCAGTACAAGTATTTCAAATACTCCATGCCCCCATTGATAGCAATTCTCATGCATGAAGAAGAGCTTAGTAATCTGAACTCGCGGACCCTCAACAGGGGCATGACTTAGGTGCACTAGGAGACTTAGGTGTAGAACACTGTTCATCTCAGATTTCTAATATTCACATCTAAATTGAATTTTTGTACCATGTATGTAGTGTGAATGTTGTCAATTATTTTCAAAAGAATTAATGATTTTTAAATGGTGAACTAGAGGTAAAAATATGAGATAAATAGTGTTCTGGTTCTATTTAGTACCATTTACAGTCGAATTTATCTTTTTCGGTTTTGGCATGTGGGTCATATTTTGACCTGAAAAGTTATAGCACATTAAATATATGTTGTGTGAATATTGTCAAACTATTCTAAAGTTTTTTATTTTTTAAAATGATAAATCAGGGACTTGGTGCATGAGTGCACGTAAGGGTTAAGTGCATACAAGGCATTGCCACTCGACAGCGTAAAAAACTATTACAGAAGATATGAGCTAACAAGTGTCAAGCCTCGGATGCAAGGACAGTGTGCTGACCAACCCTGTCACGTAGGTCACCGCCGGTCATCCGCGTCATCGCCGCATCCCGTCCGTCCGTGTTGTTCCCAGATTAACGGTTGCTATCCGGGCCCACTGGCCACCAACTCCGCGGCGAAGCCGACACATTCTCATTCTCGCATCCATTTCCTCCGGGCCCACGTGAGCAGCGACCGGCCGGACGCGTCGCCGATCCCCCCCCTCCGCCGCCGCCGCCGCCTTCCGTACAGTTGGGAACAAATCTCTAGGAACCCAGCCGTCCAGGCCACGCCGCGAGCAACACGTCGCGCGCGGCGCCGTCGCCATCGCTCGTAGAGGGCCCCGCAACCCCGGCGAGTGGCCTTAACCCCACGCACACACTCGTCGTCGCGCACTAATGACTCGCAGCAAGCCAGCAACTCCTCCTTGGCTCCCTCTTTTCCTAAACAAACGACGACCACCCCTCGCCTCCCTCCTCCACCAATCTGTCCTCCTCTCCCGCTTCTCTCTTCTCCACCAAGCTCCGTCCTCGGGGCTGGTTTGAGCTCGGTTCGGCGGCGCGGAAACCCTTGCCGCCAGCCAGGCGATGCCGTTGTGGTGGCCCGGTAGGAAGTCCAAGTCCAAGTCCAAGTCCAATCGTACGCCCGGCGGCGCGAGCCCCGCGCCGTCGGCCGCCTCCGCCGCGTCCACGCCGCGCGGCTCCGTCGACCTCGTCTCCTCCTCCGCCTGCGTCCCCCCCTCGCCGTCGACTCCGCGGCGGGGGGCGAAGCAGCAGCACGGCCTCGGCTCGCCGGCGCCGCGTCGTGGTGGCGCCGGCGACGTCTCGCGATGCGGCGGCGGTGGCGCGGGGTTGGGGGCCGCTGCAGAGGGGCAGGGGCACCCGCTCCCGCGGCCGGTGTCCAACTCAGCGCCGCTGCCCCTGGCATCCGCGCAGGCGGCGGCGTGCGGGGGTTGCGCGTCCGCGGCGGGATCGGTGTCCAGCGCGAGCTCGTCTGAATCGTTTCGATGAGGAGGAGGATCGCCGAATTTACAGGTAATTGGGGCGACACGGTGATCTGCTGTGGTTTCGTTATTAGTACCGTAATTTCCACGTTTCTAAGTGTTACTATAGCTAAAATTGATGTGATTATCCTGGGGAATTTAGTGATTACGATGGTGAAGCTGGCTATGAATTCAGTAAATTCCTGTGATGTAGGGGTTTTGAGTTGAGTGCGAACTCCAGGGAGTGGGAAGTGTGGTTTCACACCAAACTACACCCGTTGACCTCTTCGGTACCTGTTCTGCTTAGTCTGTCTGAAACTATTCCCTTATTCTTTGTTTAGTAAATGCGTGGACTTGGGGAGTCAGGGCTTCCAAAGCGCGTGAGTAGTTCAACCATCCTTCTTTTATTTATGCTACTCAATACCGTCCTACGGGAAACTTTGTCAAGGCGCTAATTTTAAAGACAAAATTGTTTAATCTTGCAAGAAATGATGCACGTGAATTATATTATTTTTTGTTACGCCATGGTAAAATTCAACACATTGATGGTGTTTTTTTCTTCTGTCTATAGTTGTCGAGGATGTATATTGCTGTACCCTCACCAAAGTTGTTTGGACAATATTTTGTTCTCTGACAACTTCTCTTTGTAGTCCTTATGTATTCTCTGATATTTATTGTTGGTTGGTGCAATCTCTAGGCATACAGATCCAGTTGTCTACTCTAGAGGAAGGACTATGCCACCTGATGGTCATAAGGGCATGTTAGACAAGCACCTTATCTCTTGTAGTGCTCTCCGGGAGCACCAGAAGTTCTTTGAGGTGCCTATCACTAACGTGAGAGAAGTTCATTCGCAAGGCTTTGAGCCTTCAACAAGTGAATCCAGTTGTTCGCGTGGCAGAATGTTACCCGATGATATATTTGGTGCAAGAACAAGAAGTCTTTCCCCTGGCCCAAGCGGGCATGATTTTTCTGCCAGTTATGCAAGTCCAAGAGATTTTGGGTTCAGCCCAAGGTCACCAGTGAAAAGGATGGATGATCTGAGAACTCCATCTCAACCCTTGCCTCTTCCTCCAGTTCCTGTTGCTAGCTCGCCCCTCCCTTCATCTCCCATTGCTTCTACTCAATCCCAATCAAACTGGAAAAAGGGGAAGCTGTTAGGCAGCGGCACATTTGGACAGGTGTACCTTGGATTCAACAGGTATGGAGGTCTTAATATGTCTTCTATAGTTATTTCAGCTGAAGCTAGAATAGTCACATAGAAGGGACTCCCATATCTGAAGTTTATCTGGAGATTGTAACTCTACAGCGGTGAAAACATATCATTACCATAAATGCAGTGCCCCATCCCTTTTGACAATTTTTGTACAACAAAGTGGTGTAATCTGGACATGCACACATAAATGTTTGATACTGATGTTGACCTGCATGTTCCACTCGGTACCCTAGTAAAAGGGAAGTCATAACTGTCAGATATATATGGTTCTATGTCCTTAAATGAAACTATCATAACTGTCAGATATATATGGTTCTATGTCCTTAAATGAAACTATCTGTTTCACCTTTTGGCATTACATGAAAAAGAAAGTCTTAGAACTATTTTTGCGAAACTACTTCAGTCTTGACGCCTCTATGGTTGAGGTCTTGTGATTGACATTAACTATGTGTTATGCAGTGAAAGTGGGCAGTTTTGTGCAATCAAGGAGGTGCAAGTTATTTTAGATGATCCAAATTCAAAAGAACGCCTCAGGCAATTGAATCAGGTCATTTTGCTTGCCCTATTTCATTGATAAGTTGCATATCTATCAGAATCAACTGTATTGATTTTGCACCTGTAACATGCACTGTTGTGAGATGCTGTGCAACATACATCCTGTTGATTTGATTTTGTAACTGATTATCCATTCTTGTATGGACAGGAAGTAGATTTGCTTAGACAACTATCACACCAAAACATCGTGCAATACTATGGAAGTGAACTGGTGAGTTCCATGTGATAACTGATAAATTATACCATTTTATTGGTGTGCAGCCACAAAATTTATCTGTCTTCATCCTACCATATTTTTTTTTCTGTGTATTGCTTCTTAAAGATTGAGCTGTGTATGTGTGTGTGTGTGTGGGGTAGTAACAATGTTTACAATTGGGAGCTAATTTAATGATGTATATACTATGCACTTGTTGGCTGTAGAGAGAGGATTTAAGTTATTGTTGCAATGGTTAATTGTGTATAACTTATCTTTATCCTCCGTTTCCCGTTACCTGGAAGTAGGATGGACTTTTTGCCATTGAAATAAATAAATTTGCATTGATATGTTCTGTACAGATTGGACCATGAGCAACTCTATATAGAAAATGTAGGTGTACCTAATAATTGACTGTCCTTAATTATGTAATTATAGAAAAGAATGGAACTGCATGATCTGTGGTAGTACTGGGAGAAATAAGTCATATCCCATATGTATCTGATTACGTTGTCCTTCGGTAATGAGTAGAATGTTACACACATGTTTCCATCACTAATTTAAAAAACTGTTACATCAAAGATATGGCTGGCAATATGTCCAGATGCTATGGAAAACCTTCTCTCTCAGAATACTACTTTGCTTTACTGCCTGATTAATTTTACTGAAAACGTGTCAAATTCCTTCATGTGGTAAATTGTTATGCATATAGAATTTTGCATGTACTTGATAAACTACAGTCTTCACTGTATTATTCCTCATGGGTGCATACTCGGATGTGATAGGATAAACTTTTATTCTAATGATATAGTAGAGCTGAATAGCTACACCTCAGATTTTTCTTCTTCCAATTTTCACTCCTTTTGTATTATGTTAAAACATCACTGTCGCCTCCCTCTTTTCATTTGGATTATGCTTAGACTTATCTAGTTTTGTATGGTTGTGGGCAGACTGATGAAGCTCTCTCCATCTATCTTGAATATGTTTCTGGCGGTTCAATTCATAAATTACTTAGAGATTATGGTCCTTTTAAGGAACCTGTGATCCGTAACTATACTCGGCAGATTCTTTCTGGACTTGCGTATTTGCATGGTAGGAATACTGTGCACAGGTACTGTAAACTATCTTGTTTACGTTTTCATGGTCAAATTTGAATACGTAGATCACTTCATAATTCTTTGCTTTGCTTTGCTTTGCAGAGACATTAAAGGAGCAAACATACTTGTTGGTCCTAATGGTGATGTCAAACTTGCTGACTTTGGCATGGCTAAACATGTATGTGGTTTTTCGTCATTTTCTACAAGGGGTTTTGTAACTATTGCGTGTATGCATATGTGTGGAAGTATCATTAGAACGTCCCTCTCACATTGACAAGCATGTAACTCATCTAGCAAATAATTGTCTTGTCTCCTTAGCCAACCAGCCAGGCAACTCAGGGAATTATGTCTGAATGTCTCACGTATATTAGGTCTTGAACATAAACACTTGCCTCCTTTGAAGTTTGAGAGTGGTCAAAATATGTTCTTTGCTTTCTGCTCTCCACTTCCCCCAAGGTCTAGAACATTTCATCAATATTAAGGGTTGGCAATGTGCTCTACATGATTAAAGCAAGAGATGGCTTTGATTGCTATCGCTAGCCCTTCTTGCAATCAACAAGGCAAAATAATAATAATGAATCCCGTAATTTTGTTTCCTCCTCCATCTCATTTATTGCTTGTGCTGAAACAGGTAACATCTTTTGCTGAAATACGCTCTTTCAGAGGAAGCCCATACTGGATGGCTCCTGAGGTATGCTATTTTCTATTGATGAAATTTGGAGAGATCTTCCATTTGTGATTTTCACCTCTAAGAAAGTTGTCCAAATAACTGCACAACCTACAGGTTATAATGAATAACAAAGGTTACAGTCTTGCGGTTGATATCTGGAGCCTTGGGTGCACAATTATTGAAATGGCAACTGCGAGACATCCTTGGCATCAGTATGAAGATGTATGCTTTCACATCGTTTTATACTTTGCCCAAATATTTCTGCCCCGCTTGGATCTGCCATTTTGCTTCTTGTAAACCAAGTAACTAGCATGCACGTCATAATATGATCATAGTTAATGAGGCTAATGGCCATCTTGTCCTATCCTTGGTCTTGCAGGTAGCTGCAATATTTAAGATTGCAAACAGTAAAGATACACCAGAAATCCCAGAAAGTTTTTCGAAAGAAGGGAAAGATTTTCTGAGTTTGTGCTTAAAGCGTGATCCAGCACAGCGCCCCTCCGCAACTCAATTGCTGGGTCACCCTTTTGTAAGGGTGACAAAAAGCAGCGCAACTCAGTTGAGAAATGGACTATCTCCCCCTGCAGAAGCAAATCATAAAAGGGTGAGTTTCCTTTTTGTTCTCTTTCTAAATTTTCTGCTAATTTTTAGTGTTTTGTTTGCGAGGATCCGTAATCTTTCTAGTTTTTTTTCTTTAATGTTTCTTTTCAAGAGCCAATAGGAGATATATGCATATATTTATCTATGCTCCACTGAATACTAAATTACATGATAACATTGTCTTTGTAGTGAAAGAAGAAACAACATTTTTTGTAGCGGGATAGTAGATGGTTGCAAATCAAACCATTAGTATGCTTTATAATCTGTCCGTTTCATTTTTTGGGAGAGCATTTGACTACCTCTTTTTCTAGATTCTTCTCACGAGATGTTGAGTTGTGTTTACCATGTGAGGCTACATTGTGGTTGTCCATTTGTCTCGTGCCATCAGATGATTGGTAATAGGCGCTGATATCTTTGCCCTTCCTTCAATTTGGTTCAGTCCAACAGGGAGTCTTCATCAAAGAGAAGCATTGCTCCTTTGCGCGATATTGGAGAACTACGAGCGAGAGATTTTACTGGATTTTCTACAGCCTATCCTTCACCCCGTAATACCTCCAGGTACAGTAATCTACATTTACTAATCATCCTTCCTTCCCAATCCATCAACGCATCTTGGCATCTTGACTGACAACCACCATCTTCCTGCAGCAGCTCTATTGCTGCGAGAACAAACATGTCTCTGCCAGTGTCCCCATGTTCAAGCCCATTACGGCAGTTCAAGCAATCGAACTGGAGTTGTCTGCCTTCCCCACCGCACCAAATAGATTACACACAGAACCAGATGAGACGAAGTGCCGTGGTTCCAGATCCTTGGCTCGACATTGGCCAGCTGAGACCCCCAAGCCCATATGGCTCCCCGAAGAGATTCTGAGTCTGATCTGTAGAGTTCTAGGAGGATGTGTTGACATTTGAGACGAAAGGTAGGAACTGGAGGTGTTTTTGTCGATAAAATCTTTTGTAACTATGACAATCCTGATCTGATTCATTGTATAGAAGAAAAGGAGGGTGCAACCTGAGATAGGATCATTATATAAAAAATAACTGAGATAGGTTGATCTCTGATGCTCTGTAGGTTGTTGATGCTTCGAATATATGCAGGTGTTGTAAATGGTTATAATATATATCCTATAAATTAGAAATACAAATAACCTTCAACCCTGTAAATTATTTATGAACTGGGGACTTTGGCAGAATAATGTTGTTATTTCTCGGTACTGGGCACGCCAGCAAACCAGCTAACTCATTTTTGTTCCTGATGGTGCTTATACTGCATAAGCGATGGGATCAGTTGCTCACAGGGCATTGAGGTGGCAATTCATTTCTTCTCTGCCTCTCTTTCTCTCTCTCTAATCCCATGAGATGCAGATAGCGAGGATCTTCAAAAGAAGAAGAAGAAGAAGAAGAAGAGCGATACTCATAGCGTCGAGCCTTGATGTGTGGAACTCGTGCGGCAGCCTGCTGCTGCCTATGCGGCGTTTCTCGTGTCTCACGCGGGATTCATCGACCTGTGTCTCCCACCGTCCCATGCATGCCATGTTATGAGATCGCCCGCAACCAGATGCTGTCCTCACGTTACAGGGCCTTATGCGGCTTAAGGGCAGCCTCAACGGGAGCAGTAGTCGCGGTGGCGGCGGAGGCCGGTTTCTTGGCTGCCCCCCATGGTGCAACGGAGGGCGACTCGCTGGAGAACGCAGCAGGCGCGCCACGCGGCCATGCAGCACCGTCGAGGCAGCTACATAGCTCCAACGCAGCGGCGGCAGGGGCCGGTTTCTTGGCTCTTCTGTCTACCGCAGTCTAGAGTAACAAATTTTGGATCGAAATTTTACATGTTTGCATACAATAAAAGAATTACATCTACAAATTATTTAGAATTTCTTTAAGACTTGTGGATAGGCGAACTCGTACTCAGTCAGGAGCACATGCGCCCGGTGCACCGTAGCATTTTCGGGACCTTTTGTGTTTTAATTTCGACAATGCTTACTTGATTAGCTTCTTGATTATACATGCATCCCTTGTTTGACTTGGCCATGTCGTAGAAGTCTGATTACCAATGCTCGGATGACGTACAATGCGCTTGCTGAAGAGCTCGTAAACGGGAACAACGATGGCAGTGGCCAATTGTAACGGAGAAAGTTTGTTCGTTGCCCGCAGTTGTTGCAAGTGAAGCAGGGAAAATATATGTAGTATTGGTGAGCACAGAGATACTTACACTTGTTTGATTTATTATAACTAACTCTGCTACATTTAAGTTTAAATAAAATGTGACTTGTCATAAAGTGTGGCTAACAAAATCTAGATCGTAAGTATGATAAAAGTTGATAAAAAAATAAATTTACGATACGTGATTTATATGTATAACAAAGTGTAGCAAGTCATAACTGTGATGTAAATCAAACACATATAAAAAAATCATATATTTAAGGTTAGACATGGCAAACTGTATCTGATAACCCAAAGTCTTAATGCAGGTGGTCTATGGCGACCGATGGCGAGATCTCACGTTGGTGCGGCTGTGGCGATGGTCTCCGGAAGGCGGTAATTCCCTGCCTAGGCGACTCCGTGCTCCAAGCGCAGGTCGAAAGACGCGGCAGCGCGTCGTCGGGTCCGTCGAGCATCGTGACGTCGGACGGCATAAGCTCCGGTGCGAGCTCGGCGACCTCCGCGGCTGTGGTACACTGGTACTGAGATACGAACGAGGGGTTTACTCGGCAATTCTCATTCGAGTCACAGGCGCCGTTTCTTAACTAACCGTGATCATCCACTGGCGGTTTCTTCACAAGTTCAGCAATGCAAAGGTCTTGATCTGGGTGTGGGACTACCTCGAGCTGACAGTCCTAGGTATATTCAGCAACATGGAGCGCCTCAATGAAGCTGGAAGGGCTGCACGAGCCTGAAAGCAAGACTGCAGCAGTGGCGATAGCCAACTTGCTCCATTTCTGCCCTGTGGCTCTTTAGCACCGGTTCAAGTTGAGCATGGCGCAGAGCGATGCTCACGGAGAGGTTTCATTTGTATATTCTTTTAAAATATGGTTGAATTTTATTATTTTCTGACTTTTGTATTGTAGGATACGCATAGCCACATGTCTACTACAAAGTTTTGGACTGTCAATAGGCATCTGAACAGGTGACACGGCTACACAACAATAAGAATTTAAGTAGTACATAGCCGATTACACAGATATCATCTAAATTAAAGAATAAAGTCCCTGATAACCGACTTCAACTTCTTGGCACCAGTTACCATAAGACTTTGGTCGTGTTGTTATTGTAGTAAGACCAAGAGTGCAACTAATTGATACACAAGAACATAACCTGCAAAAAATTAGACAATTTTTTTTATCAAAAACAATATCATTTCGAGAAAGCCCAATTGATCTACATAAAGTCGTTGTTCCCACAAGAAGTGAACGCAATGCCGCACTTAAACCCACCCCCGCCCCCCCAAAACCAACAACGTCCAAGCAAGTTTTGAATACTCCGTAGAGGTAGGAGATTAAAAACTATGTAGATCAATTGCCATGTGAATCGTACGACGTGGCACTCAGAGAAGATATGTTAAATAGTCTTCTCTTTATCAAAGAAACAATAAAGTTTGTCACCTTGCTAATTGCACTTATCTAAATTATACTTTTTCAAAACTATGCCATGGCTAAGATACCACAATTTTTTTTTATCTTTAGGGGGATTTTTAAATGCCTTAAATGTTTACATCGGTAGTGCAACTGAAAGTCCCCCAATATGTTGTATATGGACCATACCAAAAACTAACCCGATGGATGTGGGTTCCATCTAAACACATCCCTCTCACGTGTAATATTAAAATGAGATAACCGCCGAGTAGTTAGTTTCAAGCCATTAATTTTGGCCCAATGAGAGCCCTCGGAAAGAAAATATCAAGGGGTACGGTGCTCCGTATCTCCATTATAGTGGCATATCTCTTTTGTACAATGTTGGACAAACTAGGGTATGTTGTACTTAATGGTCTACGGTGCAACCAAACGTCGTCTCAAAATTTAACCTCTCCACCACATTTAGCATGAAACATGCCAAATTGAAAGAAATGAGGTTTAACTTTTGTTAACCTGGACAAAAAATGGAAGTACTCGGGTTTCCCTTATACATAGGACAACGGCCTACCGCACAAGTACTTATTTCAATGAAGGTCTTGTCACACCCCATATTCATTTAGCAATTTAAAGAACCATTTGCTCAACAAACACTTGTTTTTAGGGTCTAAGTCTTGAATATCCAACCCATCTTTAGGTCGACATAAAATACTCCTTTGAGCTAGCCTTATTTTCTCTTGTGGTTATCTTTTTGCTAGGAAAATATGGATCTATAGTAATCCAACTATTTACGAACGTCTTTCGGCACTCTATAAAGGACATCATAAACATGGGCAAACTACTTAACACCGAGTTGATGAGAACAAGCCTTCCTCAAGAGAATAAATGGCGACTCTTCCAACTACTCAGTTTTTTTCTCAAGTCTTTCATCCACCCCTTTCTAATCACTATTTCAAAGTTTTCAATTGTGAATTGGGATGTCAAAGCACCGAGAAGAAAGAAGTTCCATAAGGGCCCTTTCTTGGAAACTAAAACCAATTGAATTCTTAGACAAAAGGTTTGTAGCCCGGTATATTAAAGGCCAGAATGAATATAAAGTCTACGGAGGATACCACCTTGCAATTTTAGGCAGCATATCGACAGGAAGTTGCTATCCAACTCCTGACCACAGTCACATAAACATCATAGAGTAACGATGCTCACCCCAAAGATTATTAGTTCTAAGCTTTTCTTTCCATTCATTGTTTTTCCATGGTAATATTGACCAGGAAAATCTTTCAACTCCGAAGGACAGCCAACCATGTTTTCTTTAATCTGAATCGTCCTGAGTCAAAATCCATTTAAAATCGAATTGGACTGTAATCCAATTGCTTCCATCGAATTAAATTCTGTGAATCCAAACGGGGTGTAAACGGAGTCAAATTCCTCGACGGCCTAGGTAGAGTACCATCACCATGTGATGCAAATCATGCAACCTTGCAGGATATGGAGAGCATCATGAACTGAACTCATCTAGTCTGGTTAAAGGCACGCATCCCACATGCGCCCATTTATAACCTGGTCCCTGCACCCGGATCTCAGCCACTTTGTATGCCCAGCGTTGTTGTGCCTGGGGTTCCATGCCTGCACATTTCCTGGAGCTGGTGCACTGTAGCTGCAGAGTTGTTAATCAAGAACGAGGAAGATTCCCACTTCAGTGCAGCAGAGAAAAAAAATGTTCCGTCCTTTTTTTTTCGTAAAAAGATGTTAGACATTGAAACGGTCTGTGACGAACATCTTTAACCATTACAAAATCCACTCTCTACTTTATATACATATATATTAGTAAAAAGATATAAAAAGTATATTATGAAAATACTATTCATGATAACATTAATGATACTATTTTGGCCTTACCAATCCAAATAATATTTTATATATTAGTGATCAAAGTTAGAAAATTTTGACTGCATACGACGAAGGAAGGTTTCTTATGTTTAGGTTTTATTTGAAACGAAGAATTTTAAAGGTCCTATCCATTGCATTTAGATCATATAATTGTATTAAAGGAAATTTATAGGATAAGCATTTTTCCTATAAATTTGAAAGAAAACTCAACAGGAGCTCGAACCTTGTAGGCAATTTTCTTTTGGAGTTATAATGCATCTTCTATCTTTATCTCTCCCTTCTCTCTTAAAGTTCTTTCTGTGTAGCATTCAAAACATCTCTTACGAGCAATTCATGTGGTTTGTTTCTCGTAAGATTCAACAAGATATGACATTCCAATTGTGCATTTTGCTTATATCTTTGTTTTCAGACTGCTGCATTCCAAACAAAGCCTTATAACATATATAGGTGCTTTATCTAGAATAACCAGGGAAAAAGAACTTGAATCAATATGGTAGCGATATGTTTGATGCTCGGTGGCCATTCTTATTTAATGCCATGGTTGATAGACTTGAACTAAGGGAAATTATCCTTTCGGGTCAGCAGTTAACCTGGGCCAATTCCATGGAAAAACCTATGTGTGAGAAGCTAGATTGAGTGCTTATGAGCATAGATTGGAAACACAAATTTTCTGTCGTGAGGGTGCATGCACTTCAATGAGAGTTATTCGATCATACCCATCTCTTGGATTCGAGAGTTGCCTTCCACCAATGGAACCAACTGTTATTTAAGTTTGAGCTCGGGTGGCTCACTTGAGACGGTTTGCAAGACATGATTGCAATTCGGTGTGCAAATGTCACAGGGTCATACACCGATGGAGAGGTGGAAAATTAAAATCTGACATATGAGACAATTTTTGCAGGATGGGTCGAGAATACTAGTTGTATTTATAAAAAAAGAAAAACAATGGTCACTCTACATTATTGATGATATCGATATTATGGCGGAACAAGATCTGCTATCTACCAAGGATATAGCGGCAAAAAGAAAAGCAAATGATGCCCTATCAAAGCTTATGAGAGAAGAAGAGATCAAGTGGTATCAACGGGCCAAAGTGAAACATATCCTCAGTTGAGGGCATAGTAATACATTGTATTTCTATCTAGTAGCAAATAGAAAATAATGTCTTCCAGTTGGAACAAGATGAGGGAGCTATACATGGTGATGCTCAGTTAAAAAACTAGATCACTAACTATTACAAAGGATTGTTTGGACCTCTAGAGAGAAACCATATTACCATGGTTAACCCAGTCAAGACAATATCCCTCAAGTTTCCTTGGAAGAAAATTCCCTACTCATGGAGGCCTTCATATAACAATAGGTTAGGGAGGCCGTTTTCTGTATGGAACACAACAAGGCTCCTAATCCAGATGGGTTTCCGGTTGAGTTCTATCAGTGTTTCTGAGACATCATCAAGGATAACTTGGTGATGCTTTTCTCAGAATTCCACTATGGAGGGCTACCCCTTTTCAATTTTTTTTTACAACAATATAGACATATTTGCTTGTTGAATGTTAGCTACAAATTTTTTTACCAAAGTTGGTACTAACTAGGTATCTATGGTTGCACATAATGTCATCTGGCCTACACAAACGTCATTCATGTCCGGGAGATATATTATGGAGGTGGTTGTGATCCTTTGTGAGACTATCCATGATGTTTAAAATAGACTTCGAGGTCTATGACAAAGTCAAATGACCCTTCCTCCAACAAACCCTGCACATGAAGGGTTTTAGCATCCAAGTGGTATTCTTGGGTTGACAACTTTGTGCAAGGTGGTAGTGTTGGTAACAAAGTGAATAACAATGTGGGGCACTATTTCTAAACTTTCAACGGTCTTCGTTAGTGGGATCCAATGTCCCCAATTCTATTCAACATTTTTGTGGACATCCTGGCCATCTTAATAGCTAGGGCTAAAGAGGATGGCCAAATCAAGGGCCAAGTCAAGGGAATTGTGCCACACTTGGTTGATGATGGTGTGTCGATCCTCCAATATGCCGATGAAACTGTCCTGTTCATGGAATACAACATAGAGCAAGCAAAGAATATGAAGCTCATCTTATGTGTCTTTGAGCAGAGCAGCTCTCAGGCTTAAAATTCAACTTCCACGAGTGTGAGATCTTTTGTTTGGGCAAGGCCAAAGACAATGAAGATCAATACACACAGTTGTTTGGCTGCAAAATGGGCTACTTACCTTTTCACTACCTCACGATATCGATCCATTACTCAATAGTTAAAAAGACAAGAACTTGTTCTCCGGTGGATGATTTGTTCTTATCAACTCAGTTATGAGTAGCCTACATATGTTTTTATTTACTTTTTCAAGGTACCCAAAGAGGTGCGAAAACGGTTGGAAGCTTTTATCGGTCCAGAATAATCTGGCAAAGTAATAACCATAGAAGGAAGTATAGACTCGTTAAGAGGAACATAATATGTCAGCCTAGAGAGCAAGAAGGATTGGGTATTCAGGACTTGGATTGAAAAACAAGTGCATGCTCAGCAAATGGTTGTCCAAATTCCTCAATAAGGATATAGTATGGCAACGGTGTTGCTTCGAAATACCTACACTCTAAAACCCTTACTTAGGTTGAGGGTAAACCAGGAGACTCACACTTTTGCATAGCTTGATGAGAGTTAAACATCATTTTCTACAGTTAGGATCTTCTGTTGTAAAAATGGAGTGGAGATTAGATTACAGGAATATGTTTACCTAGGTGCTAGACCACCCATTGACCAATATCCCAGATTATACCATATTGTCCAAAAATGCCATGCTACGCTATCAGAGGTAATGAGTATGGTTCAGATAAACGTTTCATTTTGGTGTTCGCTCATCGGTCCTAAGTTAGACGATTGGATGGACTTGGTAGGAAGCTACATTCTTCTGGACAATTCTTGGTCCGGTCAATGTATGCCAATCTTGTGGATAATCAATGCTGGTTTTGGCATAGGTTTACCTGGAGACCGAAGATTCATTTGAAGATAAAAATATTCATTTGATACCTTTACTATGGGGTAGTTTTAACTAAAGGCAACCTAGCCAAAAGGAATTGGAATGGCAATGCAAAGTGTTGTTTCTGTGATGAGAAATAGACGAATCCACATCTCCTCTTCACATGTCCATTTCTTCGCCTTGTGTGGCCCACAATTTACATGGCTTTCAACCTCTCTCCCCCGTCCCATAGCATTTCACGTAAGTCCGAGAATTGGTTATCACGAATGGTGCGACAGGTAGGGCGCATATTTTGGTGGGAGTTTGTGCTCTATGTTGTTCTCTGTGGCTTAGCCGTAATAATATGGTCATAACCACAGAGTCTCTTGCGAGTAATTCATATGGCTACCAATTGAATCCGTACGCGGTTCTTAATACAACGACTGGAGGTGTGGGATGCTCTGACTAGTGGGTGCAGCCGATGGTAGCATGTGATTTGTTTACATGATATGGATGGTGACTTAGCAATAGACTTTGTGATGTGAAATATGCTATGTAATGTTTGATGTCTTATATCACTTTAGTTTATTACAATCCTTAGAACTTTAAACTCTTGCACTTGAATTTTAATAAAATTATAACCATGTGTATCTACCGATGCATGGGCCGGAAGCACCACCTTTTTTTGAAAAATGACTTTAGAAATTGATACCGTCCTGTGAGTGCACTAACAACACGGCGAGCGCAAGCCATAATCATACATCCCATTCATAACCACATTTAACAACCACTAAAACAAAAGAGAGGAGTTAAAAACAGAGAAGAAGTGAATAAGGAACAGAACTGATCACAGAAAAATCTCCATAACAAGAGAGAAAAAGCACATGTTCTAATCTTTTTCCTAACCTCCTACCCCGTGCACTCTGTCACCCCTACTCCATAAAATGACAGAGCATGGGAATAAACAACACCAAACAGATGGATCGATCAGGGCAGGATCAAAGAAAAAAGGCCACCACGCATGATCTCGGTTCTTGATCATGCTCAGTCACAGCACAGAAGAAAAGAAAATGCTCCACTCCCACCACCACTTCGCCGCCCGGCGCAATCCGACGATTTCTTTAATCCCTCCCCCCGGCCGCTCCGCGCTGTGCGCCACTGGAAAGATGGCCCTGTGGGGGCTCCCCCTCTCTGCGCCATGAATGATGATGACCCTTTTCTTCCTTCCCCTCTCTTCTTCCACCACATCGCTCCCTTCCATGCTCTGTCTGCTGGTTTCTTGCTGCTTCTTTTCTTTTTTTTTCCATTTCTTGTGGCCACCCAGACCAGACCCAGTGTTCTTGGTTAGGGAGCGGCGGCCATGGCGAAGGAGACCGAGTACTACGACGTGCTCGGCGTCTGCCCAGCCGCCACTGAAGACGAGATCCGCAAGGCCTACTACATCAAGGTCCGTCCCCGCATTTCCTGTCTCTCGCCTTCTTCTTGGTTTCTGCTTGGTTGTTTAGCTGATTTGGAAATTTCGTTTCTTTTCTTCAGGCGAGGCAGGTGCATCCTGACAAGAACCTGAACGATCCGCAAGCGGCCGAGAAGTTTCAGGTTCTTGCTACGACTAAAATCAGAAATATGTATATATGCTGTTGTAGAATGTTTGATTTAGTGGGTGTTCAGCTGAGATTCTTGTGGCATACATATGTAGGCTCTTGGAGAGGCCTACCAGGTCCTGAGTGACCCTTTGCAGAGGAAGGCCTATGATGGCTATGGCAAAAACAGCATATCCAGGTGCCCCAGCTGATCCGAGATGATGTGAAGTTGTGAACCCAGCAGCAATTCAAGCTTCAGTTGAAAAAAATGAACAAATTATCTTTTTTCCAGGGAGAACATTCTGGATGGTGCTGTGGTGTTCACCCTTCTATTCGGGAGCGAGCTGTTTGAGGACTACATTGGCCATCTTGCAATGGCAACAATGGCTTCCTCCGAGATGGCGAGTGAAAACGACAACCTAGAAAAGCTTCAGGATAGGCTCAAGGTCAGTGGACTGAATAGAATAGGGGCAGGCATCTGTGATGGATACCCATTGCCCAACACCAATATGGTCTTTTCTTTCAGATGGAATATTGGTACTGATGATACTGTGTTACTTACAAAGTTTCTTGGTACAACCCTATTTTGTTGTGATGAAGAGTGTGCAAAGGGAAAGAGAAGAGAAGCTAGCTAGATTCCTCAAGGAGTTTGTCTCGCAGTATGTTCGCGGCGACAAGGAAGGATTCGCTCATCGTGCCGACTCCGAGGCGAAGAGGCTCTCCAGTACTTGTATGTCTGATGATCCCTACAAACTGCAGTCCATTCTGTTAATATGTTCTCCGAAAGGTTTTCATCTGAATCTTGTCAAATGCCACTGACAGCATCCGGACTAGACATTCTTCGTACCATCGGATATGTGTACTCCCGACAAGCTGCAAAGGAGCTTGGCAAGAAGGCAATGTACCTAGGAGTTCCATTCCTGACCGAGTGGGTGAGGAACAAGGGCCATCTGTGGAGGTCACAGATCACAGCAGCGAAAGGTGAAAACTTTCGCAAAGCGGATTGTTGTCGTCGTCGTCATCATGATCTTTAAAATTGATGACTGATTAGGGGGCAAAAAGGACAATGCAGGAGCCCTGCAGCTGCTGCAGTTACAAGAGGAGGCATGCCGGCAGAGTGCCAAGGACGGCTGTGCCGCTACCGCGAGGGACGTCGACTTGCAGATGAGGATGAACAAGGACCTGATGATGAGCTCACTTTGGAAGCTGAATGTTGTGGATATTGAAGTGACCCTTCTACATGTTTGTGAAATGGTACGAGATATCTTTTAATTTTACAGCAGATAAATGATAGCTTAGAACTTTCTGAATTATGCATGTCTTCTGTCCCATATTAATCTGTTAAAGTGGTTAGGACATCAAACTGATTTGAGAAGTTTTTTGACTTCTTAGGTGCTGCATGAAAATAATGTCAAGAAAGAGGATCTCAAGGACCGTGCGATGGCCTTAAAAATTCTCGGAAAAGTATTTCAGGTACATTATTTATCATTTTCATTCGGACAATTTATATGCTACATCTGGAAGTAAACCAATGTTATTACAATTTATAAATACAATCTTTGGTTGAAATGCAAATAGAGGGAAAAGGAGGCATTGCCAGGGCCATCAAAACCAACCATTCTCGATGACGACAGCAGTTCTGATGAAAGTTCAGATGAAGAAGTGTCGCGGACGGTGACATATCGGACTCCTGCAGTTACTCAGGCAATTGGTCAACCATTATGCAAACATATATGCACTGCACATTCAAATATTTATTAAGGCAAGTTCATATGTTGTGGTGCAGGGAATTGGAAGGCTATTTAGATGCTTATGCAACCCAGCATATGATGTCGATGATGACTTTGAACCACGGAAATGAGTGGCAAAGAGGAAGATATACTACAAACTGTTTCAAAGATCCCTGAGTTTTACCAGATATTATGCTGAACAACAGCTGGGGTCATGCATCAGCATCCTTTAATTATCTCAAGGAACATGTATATGCTACTTCAGCACTGGGGATCAGATCATCAGCCCGACAGTTCAGATTTCAGAGTTCCCCTTTTTTTCCCTCTACAATGAACAGTAGTTTCTCAGTTTTTTGAAATAGATTCTACCTAATTGTGCCGTGCTTTATGTAATTGTTTGGTTTTTGGTGTTTCCGAAAGAAAAACAAAGAAGTGCCTGTGGGAGTCAAACTTTCTTATTCCGAAATAATATGGAAAATGCTGACATGAACAGCAGTGTTTGATCCTATTGTTGGCACACTGTATTATATCAGAAAGGATTTGTTGATTTCAACACTTCATACTGACAATTATGGCTGCCGGACAAAGTTTCTCAACTTAAGAACAGTGTCATTACTGAAAGATTTGAACTGCGGGAAGTGATGCCTTAGCTCCTAAATTGAACTGTGATGAAACAATCTAGAAGGAACCAAGATATTACCCAATTAAGTTTGGCCATGAAGAGACCAAAATGTTCAGCTAGCTTAGGGTGATGATGGATCAGAATTTGTACAGATCACAGCATGTTGTCTGCAAAACAATGCAGATCAGATGAGTAGATACCGAAATACCAAGCAGTCTGCAACCTGCATTGCACAGAAGAGAACCACCAGTCTAGCATTTTTCTACCCTGGTAGATAGAGCTCCTTATGGACTGACTATACACCAAGAGCTGCCATATACCACAATGCCATATGGACTACTCTAGTTGGGGTCATTTTCACGACAAACTGCGCGATCGAAAGGGACCGAGATCGGCATCGGAACTCAGGAAATCGAGCAATCAGGCGCGGAGCTTGGCGAAGAGGCTGCCGAAGGAGAAGAAGCTGGTCCTGGCCAGGCTGCCCCCGGTCTGCTCCGGCGCCTTGACGGCATCGGGCACCTTCTTGACGTTCAGCATGACAGTCTGCCCGATCTGGCCCCGGAGTCCCTCGATGGTCTTCATGTCCACCGGCTGCCCCGACGCGTCGCGCACGTAGAAGACGTTCATGGCCTGCTCCCCCACCGTCGTCACGTCGGCCCTCGTCACCGTCAGGCCGTGCTCGCGGAGCACCCTCGTCACGTCCGAGAGCAGCCCCGCCCTGTCCCTCCCACACAGCTCAAGGGTGAATCCCTGCAAGCCGTCAGAAACATCAGTAACAGTGGATCAAGCACCGGAAAAAAAAACTCCTGAAATGAACTGAATTATATTGTCACCACCTCTGATACTCGTCTTGAGATCGCCGCTTGGAGGCACTTGATCACCTTCTCGGCTTCGTCTTTCAGCAGCGTGCGGCCGTCCTTGCGACGGATGTACAGCTCCTGAAGAAGAAAAAAGTTCCATGAATCTTCTTCAGCTGAGCCTCATCAAGTTACTGAAAATTTTCAGATGATGCGTACGTGCGCTGTGCAGCGGTGGCGCGTACCTGGATGCCGTAGGTGCCATCGGAGGAGACGGAGGCATGGAAGACGACGTACTGCATGTCCGTGAGCGTGCAGACGATGTCGAACAGCAGCTTGGACCGGTCCCGGCACCGGACGTTCACCACCGAGTACGCCTTCTCCTCGCAGTGCTCCACGGTCACCGCCCTGCCGTCGTCGGCCTGATCAGCCAGCGCGCCGCCGCCGCAATCGAGGTCCATGTCGGCATGCATCAGCTGGTGCAGTCGGCGGTCCACGTGGGTGGAGCCGACGGAGAAGTTGGTGTGCGCGCCCCGGCCGTCGCCGTCGTGCCCGCCGCCGTGCCCTCGAAGCACGTTCCTCAGCCGGTCCTCGATCTTGGACAGCCGGCCGGCGTCGTCGATCGCCTGCCCGGAGGCGACGTCGTTGACGTACGCGACGCAGGCGACCCGCGTCCTGTGCGTCCAGACCTCGGCGGCCGTGACGTTGCACTGGAGGTCGGCGAGGACGGCGAAGATCTCGGAGAGTAGGCCGGTCCTGTCGGGCCCCTTGAGCTCGATGGCGGTGTGGTCCCCGATGGAGTGCATCCCCACCGATCTCCCCGGCGAGGTGCTGCCCTTCTTCGCACCCGGCAGATTGCTGCCCGGACCTAAAGCCTGTCAACAAACAACAATTCAATTTTCATGGTAGCCATCCTCTTGATGGATGGAAAATTAACAGAGAGTAAAATTCGTCAACCTTCTCAATGTACTGAATGGTCTTCTCATCAGTCACCTTCTTCCCTTGCTTGTCCAGCACATGAAACACTGCATCAAATTGCAGCGGACAGCGTAAATTTGTAATATTGCGTTGAACCATGTAAGTTGGAGTGTAGGTGATACATGGAAGTACTGCGTAGCGTAGAGCGTTCTTACCGTCCATGAACCATCCTCCATCTGAGGTGATATAGGCTTTTGAGATGGCGAGGTCAAGATCACTAAGGACCTGCACCACCTCCAGCAGAATGCCATTCTTGTTCATGCTGTCCACCTAAACCGATCACAAAGGAAAATAAATGATTCCCGAGGGCAATGTTATTTTAGACAAAGAAAGAATTATATTACTTCCGGCCTCTGCATATCAAGATGCACACAGTCAACGAACATAGTCACCAGACACATACACAGTCAGTCACAAGAAAACACAATGAACCATACGAGGGCAATGTTATGTGAGATGAATTTAAATGATTTCTTACCTTCACTAGGGTGTAGTCGTTGCATGTGGTATTGTCGATGCAAACCCTGCAAAATTACCAAATGTGTTAGGTTGGGTACAGAAAGTCGCAAAATTTCTAACAAGTATTGACATGCTGGACAATTAGTTGAGAAACCCTGCAGTTTGAAGAGATAAATTAGAGACTGACCGAGGAGGGTTGATGCGCTGATTGAAGTTCTCGTACTCCGGATCAAAGTAAGGCAGCATCTTTCCGAGGTGATCTTTGAATCTTTTATGCTTCCACTGAACAATTACGAGCCAAAATTAGTGTGAAGCATGTATGATAATTTCCAATCATTAGACCAGAGATTTTAATCCGAATTATGAATGGAGAAGGCAATGATGAGCTACCTATAAAGAAGATCTAATCGCTTTAGAGAAATAGAATAGGCCAACCTTTCTGTAGATTCTTCTTTCAGCAGGCCTCAAAGTTCATTTCACTGAATTTTCTGTGATGGCTTCAATCAAAAGCTAACTCAGTACTGCACTGTAGTATCCTGAAAATTCAAGTTTCGAATCAGTTTCTGAAACAAGGATATCTACCTCATGAAACTGAAGGTACTTACACACCCTGAGCTGCTTACAAATTCGGAATTTCAGATACCGAGATGAAGACAGAAATACTCTGAATCGCAGAGAGAAGACTTGTTCTTTCCTTTTCAGGGAATAATAATTTATCAAATTGACAATGGTGGTTGGGCAATATTTGCTTGAGACCATCATAGATTACTAGATGATCACTATACAGGCCTTAGGCATCTTCAGTGGTCACACTCACACAAGCAAGATACTCTTTGGCCTTCATGGCCTGAACAATTCAGCTGAGAAGAACAAAGTCTGGCTGGCAAAATGGCGAAATGCATACTTTATGTGCTAGTGATGTGTCGATGCAGAATCAGCAACCACGAGCAACCGATGGCCAAATTATTGCTGGAATCCAACATTCAACTAGCTAGAGCTACGCCGGTGCTTGCATTAGAATAAGCTATGAGGAATCAAGAACACGTCAGGGTGACTGGATGGGGATAAAAGAAATGCCTTTGGCGACAAATGACAAATCATGGGCTACGCTTTAAACCTGATTCTTGAGCAAGTGCGCTGCGCAGGTATGAAACAATTCGCTGTCTAGTTAGGACCTCTTCGATTCAAAGGAATTTTATAAAAAAGTTGGAAGATTCTATTTCCTTAAAATTTTTGTTTGATTTGTAGAATTAGAAATCATATGGCTTTTTTTCTATGGATTAATTTGCATGCAATTGTAAAGGAAAATTTTTATTGAGTCCAATCTCATGGAATTTTTTTGTTAAGTCTATGACAACTATGGCAAACATCTAATCCTTTAAGAAATTTTCTACGTTTTTCCTATGGTGCAACCAAACAACTTCCTACTACTTATTCCTGTGATTTCAATTTCTTAGATTCAACATGCCGTGACATTTAATTTCTGCAGTTTTTTCTATTCTTATTTTTTAATCCTGTGCAAAAAGGCCGTTAGTGGTTTCAGTTAGCCTGCTGCTTCATGCCTGAATGTTTTAGAACAGTTCTTTAACCTGGATGCAGTTTTGGGCTAATTAACGCTCTTGTCACTGTTGGGCAAGTCCTTCCCAGTGCTGCCTATTTCGTTGTAGCTAGGACCCATCTCAGTGAACAGGCATGTGTTTGACAAGTAAAGTCTGGACTCCTGCAAAAATGCTTATCTCTACCGGATTGATTTGCACCTTATATTCTCTCTTCTTTTCACACACTTTAAAAGGTTGTGAAAAAATATAAAAAAATATCACGTTTATCATACTATTATACATATATTTGTAAAATTTGATGAAAAATATGACCGCATATGCCCTGCATAATAAAAGTAAAATTTGAACTCTTAAATAGCATACTGTCACTACTCAGGATATACCAATTTATCTTTTTTTGTGCAAAAACCATATGATCATATTTTTATACTAAGTTTTGCAAGCATACATGTTATATAATGATTAACATTCTTGAATTTTTATGTTTTTTACAGTTTTTGTAATGTGTGGAGAGGAGAGAGAATATAGGGCGTAAATTAACCCATATGGCGATAATCTGCTTTAGGACTCTTGTTACTACTCCAAAATTTGCTAGGAGAGAACATGTTCAAATTGGCCAAATCTAGCTGGCCAGTACTCCACTTGGGATAAATGCATTTGAATCCCCGAACTGGCCATTCGTGATGATCAACGGACCAAAACGCACACGTAAGCCCTGCTATTAATTAACCCATGATGCAATCCAATCATGCATGTTACGACCCAAAATAGCTAAGCCGTCATGTCGCTCTCACTAAACTATGTGTATGCGCAAGGAACCAAAACACAGTTAGGTGGAGAAACGAGCCAAAACCAAGTCTCGTACAAGAAGAGCGCATGCATGCATTCATGTAATTAGGAATGCAGAACAAGGTTAGGCGACAAAGCAGGCAGATTAGAGAAGAAACACTAGCTAATTAGTTAATCGAGGAAATGCCCTAAGCCAACACGGATTAATTGACTCGATCATCTTTGTCTTCACATGATCCCAAGCATCGAATCGGTGGGAGACTGTCTGTCACCGACAGGTGGTCCCAAAGAGAAAGGCTTGTCTCTTTCCGCGGATGCGGCGCCAGCACCGCACGGATATGGACGGGCGCGCGCGCGCGCCCGTGCAGATCGGACGGTTGGCGACATGATCGTACGGTCCTCCTGGCACCAGCACTGCCGTACTCACGCTTGTCTAACTTTCCTTTCTGCCGGGTGGTCGGTCTAGTGGCCACGAGATGTCCGAATTCAACAAAAATTTTACTCACATTTCATCAAATGGCGTTTGACTCGCCGTTTGGAACAGGAACAAACCCATTCATGTGAAATTCTGTTAGGATTTCTACGTATCAAACAGATGCTAGAAATGCGTCATTATTTATTAGCGAGAACCAAACACATGGATGCCGGAGACTTTGCTCCTCTCACAGCCTACCACCCAATCATAAGGTGCATGGATTTTTTCCCTAACCCCTTTGAAGGCGACCGAAATATTTCGGCCGCACGGGGGGCCCGCTCGTCAGTGGCGCATACAGGGGAATGACAGAGGAGACAACAGGGCAGGGATTGAAAGGTACGTGCCCCTCGTCGTCGTGCACACACAACGGGCGCCGCACACCCAGCCAGCTTTCCCAATTCAACGTGATGCAACAGTAGAGCCAACCAACCCAGAGCAACTGGCTAACACCAAGAACCCAAAAGAACAGAGGCACAAGTCCGCAGCTGTCACCAACATGCATATGGAATTACTGGTTTACTACCAATAGATTGATCAAAACCGGGAGTATTAAATCATGCATCGCAGGCTCCTAATCGATCGAGGCGAAGAATTTCAGCAATCTCAGGAGAGAGAGAGAGAGAGAAGAGAGAAGAGAGAAGAGAGAAGAGAGAAGAGAGAAGAGAGAAGAGAGAGGTTTGAAGATTTTTACCTCTCTTCTTGGATTGCTTCAATCTTGGTTGCCGCCGCCGCCGCGCACCGCCTCCGAGCTTGTCGGTGTGCTTTGGTTCTTGATATTGTGATTTGTTCTTGTTACATCTCACGCGGGGGCCGGGCGCTAGGTGGTGGCGGCCGGCCTGGTGGGGGATAAGGAGGGATGTATTAGGAGGAGGGAGAGGAGACTGTGAGAGGAAGAATCAAATCAAGAAAAGGGTGTGTGCTGGATGCCAGCGCCACCGCCTGCGCCCACACCTTGAGCCTCGCCTTCACGTCCACCGGATCCTCCCCTGCACGATATCGTTAATCACAACACAGATTAACTAATCAACTACACATATATAATAGCCAGAAAACATACTATATGCTACTGTGTTTAACTAGGATTATATTTTGTCCTTGCATTGACGCGGCCGGATTAATTCGCCGCGACGCTGGGAGAAAGGCACCTGCGGGGGTATATGGATGGATGGGGAGGCAAATGGGCCTAGCAATGAGAGAGAAAGACAAGAGAGAGGGTGAGGGACTCACTAGCTCTACTACATGCATATGCCCGCCCGCCACTTGATGATGTTACTCTGTCTCTCTCCTCTCCTCCCCTCTAGGATTATATAGACCTTGGGCGCGTCTACGCCCAAGCCCTTCCTTGTCCCTGATGGAAAGAAACAACCACAGGGGCTGGTGTGGTGTTACACATGTGTGATAAAGCCGTAGACAGTATATATAGGACAGGTAGTGCACCTTGTCTACGGGGATCGCAACGAGTAGAGGTAGCTTTGCTAGAAGGTACTACTTGACGTAGCCATAACATCGGTGTTTCTGCAAGATATAATCATATAGTTTTTGACACTCTTGTTGCAAAATTGATGGTTGATCGCACGATAATAGTGACTTTATGTATTAATGTAGGAAAGTTGTCACCGATATAATTGTCTATATGTGGAAAGGTTATAATTACAAGACAAGAAATAACATACATATCATGCTGATGGTATTACGCATGTGCTATAAAGCTGCAGATAATATACGACAAGTAGCGCCAGGTAATTACAGTGTCAATGGCATCATCTTACAAATAGGGTCAGGTAATTACAATGTCAATGACATCGCCTTACAATTAGCACCAGATAATCACAGTGTCAATGATCATTTTATTAATTACAATGTCAATGACATCGCCTTACAAGTAGTACCAGATAATCACAGTGTCAATGATCACTTTATTAGAAGGTACAGCTAAGAATGACCTGGCTAGCGCCGCTGGCCGCAATGTAGTATAGCCACATGATATTTTTACTCTTGTTCCACAATTAATGGTTGATCACAGGATACATATCAAAATAGAAATACCAATCACATTGTTGAAATGTGGAAAAGTTATAAGACAGGCAGGCAGGATACGTATCAAAATAGAAATACCAATCACATTGTTGAAATGTGGAAAAGTTATAAGACAGGCAGGAACAACTCATTATTTGCTACTTTGTGTAACGAACCCATAAAAGTTGAAACAATATGTGATATGTGATGTAGGTGTGCATGGATATTTTCTGACAGATCGGCAACCTTGGAACGGTATTCGGTAGGAAAATTGAATAATTTTTTAATACAGTTTTCAGATTCAGATAATGATATTTGGGTATGGATACATATATACTTTAGACACTATTCCACCGTATCCGAAAATTGTACAAAATTTTATCGGATAGTACCTAGAGAACTTTTACTGACTTATTTTTTCAGCCCAACATATGATTTGACTTCACCCACATGCAAACTAACATACCTACATGGACATAGAGTCTGGATGTGTGATGTTAGTTTGAGCCCTGTTAACAGTTAAGTGAGGATCGGTGGTACTAAAAGAGTTGGAGCTTTGTAAATTTTTTATTAGACTCAAAATCGGACAAATGATATGTTCATAGCTCAATAAGATATTTGACATGGTGTCATTCAACTTGGGATTTAGAATTATTTTGATAAGTGATATCCTATGAACATTATTTATGTTTATGTTTTGATAAAATATTTGTCACCATATCATATTTGATAGTTCTGAGGAAAATATAGTTTAGGATATGGTTTGAGCGATATCCGTTCGTATCCGTTCTGATTACACCCCTATTTTCATGGCAACACCGTTTATGTCATTAGTTGTGATATACAATAATCAAATGTATTTAGTTTTGTTATTTTTTAATGAATGCAGAGATGCTATGATTTCTTCTACTTTATATCTTAAGTAGAGAAAGGTTGGATTATAGATATGAAAGGGCCTCGAAATTACAAAAATATGGTACTGAAAGCTACGCATCGGCTTTAAAAATGTTAAGAAAAAAAGAGCCTAAGAGGTGCTTTAGTTTCATGTTAGCACATTCTACGTAGAATATACTAACAGTGTAATACAATCTGAAAAAGAGAAACTATACCATAGGGGCTGGTGTGGTGTTACACGTGTGGTGAAACCATTGATAGTATATGACAGGTAGTGTCAGGTGATTGTGCATGGTGTCTACCAGATCACAACGAGTAGAGCTGGGTAGTCACGACGTCGGTGGCATCACTTTGTTAGAAGGTACAACTAAGTATGGTGTAGCCGTGACACTAGTGTTTCAGAACTGCAAGTTATAGTCACACGGTTTTTGCGACTCTTGTTGTGAAATTGATGGTTGATCACAAGATAATGACTTGTATAGCTAGGTGTTGGCGTAAATTTTCGGTGCTTTTATGTATGGATGTAAAAAAGTTTCCATTCGTAACATTATATACACGTGAAAAGGTTATAGCTACTGTTGAACAATTAGACAATATAATGAAACTAATCCAAAGACCTAACATGACTAGAGACAGAGAATCAAATCTAGACATTATCAATAGCATAGGAACTATATTACAGCACATGTCTAAATCACAGACTAACACTAGAACTGCGAGCAATGTCGCCATCAATTCCATCTACGGAAACAGGGGTATTACCGGAGATGTGAAGAAGCGATGCAGCCAAACTTGCCGCAGCGAAGAGATCGTTGCAGCGCGACTTGATGCAACGAAGAAGTCGATGCTGAGAAGAGATCGACGTGGTGCAGCAGACCGAACAGCAGCAAGCAGTCTCGAAGGCGCTTCCGAAAAACCTTATTCACTCTCTCCTGTACAGGATCGCACGTTCTGAACACGATCCGAACTCGGTTACGGTGCATGATCCGAACTCGGTTTGTATCCTTATCCAAAATCGTGTGACAAAACAAGTGGCAAAATAGAGCTGCGACAGGCCCAGTGTAACATCCCCAAAGTTTTTACCATATTATTGTGCATCATGGCATGTGCATGATTAAAAAAAATTTGAATTGGAAATTTAAATCCTTAAAGGAGGTCTTTGAATGGTTTGAATTTGAGCAAATTTTAAAAGAAAAATAAAACCTAACCATCCCCCCCGGATGGGCCCTCTCGGGGCCCATTCTTCTTCTCCCTCCCCCGCTCGGCCTCTCCCCTCTCTCCTCTCCTCCGCCGCTTGGCCCGCTCCTCTGTCCCGGCCCGCTTCCTTCTGCGCGGCCCAGTACCCCCCCGGCCCCTTCCTCCGCCGCGGCCCATACCCTCCACCGCCCGTCGCCCCTGCCTTATCCGCCCCGCTGCCGCCGTCACCGATCTGCTTGCCGTGGCAAGCAGCCAAGGCACCTCCGCCACTCCTCCTTCGGTCCGAGCGCCCTCCTCCCCTATTTCTCTTCGCCTTGTCCCGACAGCCTCTCTCCCTTCCCCGCGCCTCTCTCTCCCGACCTTCTCCTCGCCACCGCCTCGGGCGCCGCCTCCTCCTTGCCACCCGGGCAGCCCCGCCTCCTCATTGTTGCCACCCCGGCCGCTCCCGTCGCCTCCGCCTGCCTCCTCCCCATCGCCGCCTCGCCTCCGCCCCTCCGGTGTCGCTCTGCCTCGCCGCATCGCCCCGCCGCCCGAGCCGCCTTGCCGCTCTGCCCCGCCTCGGTGCGGCTCCACCTTCCCTGCACCGCCTCCCTATCTCGCCGTTGGGTATGCCCTCGCTGCCGCCTTGCCGTCGCCGTTGCCCCCTCAGACCCCCGCCGCTACCGGCGGCGCCGCGCCGAGCGAGCCACCAGTCGGATCATCCGGAGTGCTCGGTCCGGCCGAGCCCAACGGCAAATCGACCGGCCGACCCATTTAATAGGGTCATTATGACCAATTTAATGCTAATCTGACCGATTAATTACATCATTAATGCTAATGATTAGTAATTAGTGTTAATCCGACACATTAATGCTTAATCTGTAATTAATATGGTAATTAATGCTAATGATTGGTCATTAATACTAATCTGACACATTAATGACAGTAACTAATGGACTAATTAAATTTGGTTTTAAACATTGTGTATGGCATGTGGGACCCACCAGTCAGATTTAATAAAATGATTAAAAGAAAATAAGAAATTTATGACATGTGGGCCCCATCAGTCTCTGAGGCTAGAACAGAGATGAGTAATAAAAATATTTAATATTTAATATTAATTTTATTTACTGACAAAAATACAAAAAAGGTATTTAAATTGATTAAATCTTAGAAAATTCATAGAAAATCCATTTTTAATCAGAAAAATGCAAATAATATATCAAAATATTCAAAAAATGAGATCTATTCAAATATATTATTTTCATACATGTTTGCATGCTAGGAAAAATATAAATGGCTAAAAACTCAAATTAGGGTTTTCCCGATTAGCCGAAAATCGTCGGATCGCGATATCTCGAGCGTCCGGACTCCAATTAAATTGATTCCACTTGTATTAGTGTTCATTTTGAATCCTCTATGCCATGGCATGCATTCCATATCATGCTGATGTTCATCATTGTGATATTTATTATTACGTCCCTTTTTTCGGTGTTTTCGTTCTTGCCGATAGAGCCAGAAGATTCGGAAGCGTATAATCCCGAGCAGGAACAAGATTTAATAGCCGAACCGCAAGGCAAGTAACCCTTTGAACATTTTGCGATCATCCTCCTATTTGCAAGTTATTAAATTTTTTTTAAACCCTATCGCATGCATTTAACTTATACTTTATGTTAAGTACTAGCTTTATTCCTTGCATAACTTACTTTGTCGCTCAATCAACCCCACCACACCCTAACCTATTTAGGGTAGTATAGTTGTTGCTTCTAAGTTACTTATATAGCTAATGATGCTTAGATATGCTTAGACATGTAGAAGTCGTAATTCCTTGGATGGCAGACAAAACACAACACTCTGGATGGGTTAAGTGGTAGGTGGGTGTTCACTGGGAAGTAACTAATAAACCTGATTAATAATGATCGGGCTTAGACGAGAGGCCATGGCTGGGAGCATGGTGGGTTGTCTCGTTTTTCCACAAGGACCGGTTCCTAGTGTCCTTTTGAACCAAGATTTGCGTACTTCTACACGGGTGGTATAATGGGCCACCCACGACTGAATAATTTATTTAGACTTGAGTTATGAGCTGCATAGTTTGCCGTTTTCATTTGCTGGGTGAATAAAAAATGATGTGATGTGGTGCCTCAATATAGATTTAAGGGTTACACACGGTCCGGGACCGGGGATGTATCACCTGTTACAACTTTTGGGACCGTGTCGGGGTAACGGCCGGACTGGTGTACACAGGTTAGCCCATTAGGGCGGCTCATACTTAAGTCGAAAACATTGTAAATGTTATGTTCAATCACACTCTGCTAACACACCTCGTGAAGTGTGTCTTTGGCCTAGCATTAAGAGTCGATTGATACGTGTAGGTAAAGATATACACCCCTGTAGGATTTGAATTATTCAAATGGCCGTGTTCGCGGTTATGGATAACTTGGTAAGAATCCGCATCGAATTAGACAACTATAACAACACTTTAAAACATGCCAACTCTAAGGTTGAGGAGTTAGCAATTGTTTCCTCCCTGGTGGTTGAGGAAGAATCAAGGGTTAAGTGTATGGTGGTCTGCAATAGATTTCTGTATGAAGATTTGACTCATCTCCTTTAAAAGCAATCCAATAGTCGATTTCATTCTACTTAAAAAGTATTGTCAAATGGATAATCAGCTTTTCACAAAATAATCCACAATTACCCCCTTATTAAAACCTGTTGCATCTATTACTAATTTCCCTTGTAAGTCTTGCAGAGTACAATTTTTGTACTCACCTTGTGATAATTTTGTGCAGAAGAAATCATCCCCTCAATGGATGGTTTCTATATAGAGATCGACGTCCCCGACGACTAGTCGCTGGGAATCTTAGGCAGTGGTCATGCCCAGGGTTCGGCAGCTTGGTTTTTTTTGCTGCCATCTTTTGGCCCTACCTTTTTGGATTCTTAGCCATGTTTCATCTTTCGCTGTGTAATCAACTCTTTGTGTGAATTATGTTATTAAATTTTAAAGAACAACTAGTATTATTGTAGTTTCAGTCGTAGAGTTTCTGTTGTGATACTTGTGTGTTCTCACCTGCCTCATGTGCTTTACGTGTATGTTATTGAAGCACATGGTGCGGGTAGGGTTTCAGAGTCTATATCATAGAATTGTTAGGTTTAATCACCCCTGTGAAGTAACTCTTCTACTGGAAGTTTAGGAACGATATCATTCTACTCCAGCCGAGCATTCATTTGTCGGGACGAGTTTGGGATTGATGTTCCAACTCAGTGAGAAAAGAGTGAGGAGACTATATCACCCTACTTAATCTGTGCATTAGTTTACCGGAGCAAGTTTGGGGTTAACGTTTCGGGCTATTCGACGTCATATCACTCCACTCCTCTTGGGATTGATACCCAAGTGTTGAGGTCGGGGTTGACGTTTCGACTTAGTGGGTGATTTCACTTAAGATTCTTTGTTATGGATTTTGGGTCCCGACACCCAGCGGGGAGCCCGAATTTGCCAGACCATTCACACGCATGTCGTGTCCGCGCGCCCTTCGCTAGGCCAGGCCAGACCACGCCACGCCCAGTGAGCGAGCGCGTGTGGTATTTCCCCTTCTCACCTCACATTGCTTTGGAGAGGTGTGGAGCACCAACCCTTATAAGGTGGTCTCCCTCTACTTCCACTAGCAATATGGGACTAAAACCACTAGCCCTTGTCATGCATGAGTGGGCCTTTGAGATTTATCTAGAATTAAATGTAGAACTAGTTTGAACCTAGCCCATTAATTCTAGCAGCTACAAGACAAGAAATGCCATACTTACCATGGGATGGTATTACACTTGTGCTTTAGAGCCATAGATAGCATACAACAAGTAGCACGCCAGGTAATTATGAGAGGTACAACTCAGCATGACTAGGCCGCAACAAATGATATAGTATAGTCACGTGATGTTTTTATTCTTGTTCCGTAATTAATGCATGGTTGATCAGACAATAAATACCAAAATAAAAATGACCTGTCAGAGTGTTGCGTGAGTTATTAATGTTGTTTGTACTCCCTTTATCCACAAATGTAAAGCATGTACGAAATTTAAAGTCTAACTTTGATCAATAATTAAACCAATATTATTGAATTATATGATATAGTAGTGGTATCATTGGATTCATATTCAGAGGTATTTTCAAATGGTATTATTTTTGTATTATATAATTCAATATTATTAGCTTAATTGTTAGTCAAAGTTGAATATTAAATTCCGTGCACGCCTTACATTTGTGGACGGAGGGAGTATTATAGAGAGAAGTTACCACCAATAATATTGTTGATACGCGGAAGTTATAATTACAATAGGAGCAGGAACAACTCATTATTTGCTACTTTGTATAACGAATAAAAGTTAAGACAACATGTGATATGTCAGGGCAATGCCGTTGATGTCATTAATCGTAATATACAATAGTCACATGTAATTGGTTTTGTTATTTATTTTGCAACTATTAGTAAAGCAAAATAAATAAATAAATGCAGAGATGCTATGATTTCTTATACTTATATCTTAAGTAGATAAAGGTTGGATTATATATGTGAAAGGGCCTGGGAATTACAAAAAATATGTTACTGAAAGCTAACCGTTAACTTTAAAAATGTTCAGGAAAAAAGAGCCTAATAGATTCTTTATTTCCATGTTATACTGCACATCCTAAGTAGAATAATTTCCTAAATAATTAATGAAATGAGAAAAGTACATGTCTAACCTACATGGTTTAATTTCGTGAACTATGATGAAGCATTACTGCAAGAACAATACCGGCGAGTTACCTATAACATTGTGTCAAAAAGGAGCCAATATGTTTTACAGAAGGGCACATAATAAACATGTTGGAACAATATACCCTTATGCAAAACTTGTGTTAGTGCGCATGTCACGATTATCAAATTAGCATCTCCAAAACTACAGAGGAATTGTATTCTATTAGCTATTGTGCCACAAAAGAAAAATGTCTGGTCACAAAATAGAACAAGATTATTACATGGCTGACATAAGGCAAGATTCATGAGAGAACAATTCCTTGAAAATGATTGCAATCTAGTCAACTTTGTCCCATTCTTATTTCAGAAAAAGAAAGGCCATTTGTGGATTATGTCTGTGATCTAGTGCAAGAAACAGGAAGAAAGGGAGATCCAGCTAGTGCAAGCAAGGCTAGCACAACAGTCTTTGTGATGAGAACCGAAGCGGAGCTAGCAGCATGTAGAATTTCGCATAGTACGGTCCAGGTCTGGATGTGAAGGATTCTGATTCCATCCTCAGATGACCATCCACTTGTGAACTGTTCAGATTAGCTTTAGTGATCAGATATTTGGATAAAAGTGTTGGTGTGAACCTATCTGGACAAATGATAATGTAAATCTTAGCGCTATACTTTAATCAACCTACTAGCATCCGTTGTGACTCGCGTGAATAATGTAATTATGACCTTATTCTGGGCACAAGTGCGATTAGAAAAATAAATAAATATAGAGATGCTATGGTTTCTTTTACTTATATCTTAAGTAGTCAAAGGTTGGATTATATATATGAAAGGGCCTGGAAATTACAAAATATGTTAAGCGGAAAAAGAGCCTAAGAGATGCTTCATTTTCATGCTATACTTCGCATCCTAAGTAGATTAATTTCCTAAATAATGAAATGAGAAAAGTACATGGCTAACCTACGTGCTTTAATTTAGTGAAGTAGTATGATGAAGCATTACTGCAAGACAATACCGGTTACCTATATATGATATTGTGTCAAAATGGACCCATTATTTTTACAGAGGGGCACATAATAAACTTGTTGGAAAAATATCGCCTTTTGCGTATGTCAGTATTATGAAATTAGCATCTCGAAAACTACAGTGTCAGTATTATGAAATTAGCATCTCGAAAACTACAGAGGATTTGTATACTATTAGCTATTGTGTCAAAAAAAAATGTTTGGACACAAAATAGAACAAGATTATTCCATGGCTGACATAAGGCAAGATTCATGAGAGAACAATTCCTTGAAAATGATTGCAATTTAGTCAACTTTGTCCTATTCTTATTTCAGAAAAAGAAAGGCCATTTGTGGATTATGTCTGTAATCTAGTGCAAGAAACAACAAGAACGGGAGATCCGGATAGGAGAGCTAGTTCATAGAAACCCTAGCCGCCGGAGAGTAAGGCGCAACTTTTTCTGTAGTATTTCTACCAGTTCCCTTCACCTCTAATGGCCCATCTAGTGCCAGGAGGCGGGGGAACCTCGGACCAATACTTGACGTGCAGGTTAGGTTCCTCATATGTTAGTTTTGTGTGTCTTTAGCGGCAGTGGCCCGACGGTGGAGGCGACGTTGTATGGAATAGAAATCTCTCGGCCCTCTCCCGTCTTGGTGTGGTTGTCGCGGCTGATGCCATGGAGTCAGTGGTGTTTTGGTCCCACGGATCCATGCTTCCCAATCTGGCGAATTGTCGTCTGACATTGCAGCCTAACTTGGCGATGCTAGCGGCAACAGTGGTGCCGAGTTTGTTTTGGTCAGTGGTTCTCTGGCTTCGTCCTTTCATGCTATTGGTCTTCTTCTCCCGCGATCCGGCAACGAAGTAATGGTTCAGCTTCCTTCCTTGCAAGGGGTGTTTTCGGTCACAGTCCGTTCAACGGTCTTAAGCTCCCACCTATTGGGAAGGGCGGCTCATGCAAATCTTTAAAACTTTTATGGTTAGTCTAGCATGTGCAGATTTGGCCTTCTGTAGTTTCTTTATCAGATGTTTTGAGGAAAGCCAAGATGCGAAGGCCGAAGCTAGAAACGATGACTTCGAAGGACCTTCATCTAAGTTTTGTTTTTATCAGGGTCTCTATTGCTTGTGTTTCTTTTCAGTTTTCAGTCTGTTGTATCATCCTTGTTAATTAATAAAGTCAGTCCGTTGTTAAAGGAAAGGAAGATCCAGCTGGTGTAAGCAAGACTAGCGCAACAAGTCTATGTATGGGCGGATCTACCACCCCTCAAGTCTGAGAAACCGTGCGGGCTTCCTGGCGGCGCATCATAGACCTCTGGCGATCCCTTGGCAACCATGAACGCTGGGATGTCGAGTTGCCCGAGCTAGACGAAGCTCCGACGCAGACTCGTAGTCTTGGGCCACGCACTGCAGCTTTCTCTCCTCCTATGCTGCGCGCTCCTTGGTCCTAGGCCGCGCGCTGTCGCCCCTGTGCTTGCCCGGTCTTTGAAAAATATCTGGCGCCGCCAGTGTGTCTATGTGATGAGAACCGAATTAGTACAGCAGTATGTAGAATTTTGCATTGTAAGGTCTACGTCTGGAGCGAGGGATTCTGATTCCATCTCCAGATGACCATCCACTTGTGCACTGTTCACATAAGCTTTAGTGAGCAGATATTTGGATAGAAGTGTTGGTGCGAGCCTATCTGGACAAATGAGACGAGCTGTTAGACTGGCCGCCCCATTTAGATTGGCACATTATATTTCCCAGTGACCGCTTGACTTGATTTTCCTTGTTGATGTAAGAAATGCCCGGACGGGCGCACATGCAAATTTGTAGGGACAAATAGTTCACTATGTGGTTAAAATTTCAACTTTCAAATCACCCCATTTAGAGTAGCAAGTTAGCATGAAACTTAGCACCTCAAAAAAGTTACATTTCAACTTTCGAGGCCAATTAAATTTGAAGATGGTGAACTTTAAAAGTAAGGAAAACACATTAAATACTCCTTCCAATTCATAAAAACATGACGTTTTAAATATTGATATAGTATTCAAAATGTAACTCTGATAACACAGAAGAGGGGGTATTGACGGGTCGACACTTAAAGTACAACAGTAATGGGCCGTGTACGATGGCCTTATAGGAAGGTCGCCGTACACTCGACAACTTGCGACACTTCGATGTTTTTTGAATATGTTTGGCCGTCTCGAGAAGTCCGGCCTACTCCTATGTCGAGGGAGGCACCTCGTGTGAGACTAGGCTAGCGACTCGGGCCGTTCGAGACTTCCCGAAGTCGCTCCTAGAGCTCCCCGTGCGAGACTTGGAGCACTAGGCCTTCCCCTTGAGATTTCTCATTAATGGGGTTGAATTTTACATCCCCCTTGGAGATTTATATAGTCAAGGAGTCCATGACAAATGGCCATGGCTACCCTTAAGTGGAGAGAGGTGGAAGGGTACTTTGAGAAAAGCGGCCCATGAGTCTGGTGGACTAAGGGGAAGGGGTGGCTTATGGTCCATGATGGACCATCCTCCTCATATACCTCCAACATGCTTTGACTTGCCCTTGACCTTGTTGACTTGACTTTTTCTTTGACCTTTGTGCCATGCAGGCACCACATGGGATGTTGTGGGCCGACCCATATAGGGATTTTTTAGTATCCCAACATGTATATTATATATATATATATATATAAACTAACAACACTATAATGCCACAAAATTAATTTTTAAGACAAATATATATATATATATGTGTGTGTATATGACTTTAAGTATAAAATCTAAATATTTAAAACGATATTAGTAGTCAAAGTTTTAGAAGTTTGATTGAAGATATGTTCAAAACGTCACATTTTTGTGAAGTGGAGGCGGTAGCTAGCAGTACTACTCTTAGTTTCTACTAAGCAAATACTGTAATTTTTTCATTTGATAAAAAAGCAAATGCTGAATGAGACGAGATAAAATTGGATCTTGAGGGTGCAACTAGGTAGAACTCGACTCTAATGTCAACCATTTCAGTTTAAACCACATGCATCTCCACCCAAGTCCTAACATTGCCCATTCTGCGTATCAGAATACACGGCTGAAGGAAATGCTGTAACAGATTGACTTTAACCTTCCCCATACACACATACACACACACACACACACACATATATATATATATAGAATCCCTAATCTACAGCTGAGAGCAGAATAACTATTCTGCGCGCCGGCCAATCGACCGAGCCAGCCAGCCAGCCCCCACCACGCCCCACCTTTTCACCACTGACCGTAAAACTATTCAGTAGATATAGTAAATCCATCGAACTATATTACTGTCGAACAGATCCCTCACAGTCACGTAACTTCACATGTAAAATACGGTAATTTTATGTCTTTCGAGTAGTAAAACAAAATGTGTCAGCGTAAAACTCAGGACTGTAGTAATTTTTGTATAAAGCGTGTCGTAAAATTATGATTATATGTATACGATATTACGATCTCGCGGCCATCATTTTACTACATGTCTGATCGTTCTATACTAGAAAGGAAATATTTCTTTCATTTATTCACAATTACTTGTGTAGCCCAGTTGGTTAGTAGAGAAGAGCAACGTGCGTGAGGTCTAGGGTTCAAATCCCGTCTCGTCCTTATTTTTTCAACTAAAACGGATTAGGGGAATATTTCTTCTATAATGGAAATATTTCTTCTGTTTATTCACAGTCATTTGCATAGTCTAGTTGGTTAGAAGAGAAGAATAACGTGTATCACGTCAACGGTTCGAATCTCTCCACCTCATTATTTATTATTCAATTATAAAACGGACTGCGCGTGACTTAGAATTTTTTTACTGTCGAGATGTGCGTGAGATAGTAAAGTTCTGTATAGGATGTCGTAAAATCTATCACAAAAGGTAGTAGAAAGATGCTAAACTCAGAAGGTTTTCACAGTCGAGATGCACGCGAGGCAGTAAAGTTGTGTATAAGATATCGTAAAATCTATCGCAAAATGTAGTAATTCTGAGTCACACTAAAATCTCAGCAGTAAAATCCCATCCGAAAATTACTATTCGATAGACATAAAATTACTGTCCCGCGTGGCTGGCTCGGTCTGGCGCATTTCGGCCGGAGTGCAGAATAAACTATTCTGCGCTCACGAGCATATTAGCGCTGCCGTATATATATATATATATATATATATATATATATATATATATATATATATCTGCTGCATATATTTGGCAAGACGAAAGGCAGCACATGCCGGCCGATTCACTCTCAGCACGTACTGCCCGCTAATTCAGAAGCCTGCACGATGCAACGCTGAACGCAGATTCTCTGCGCCGGCCGGAGATGCTAGTGGTTCGCCGTATGATCAGCTCCGGCAACTCGGTGTTACTGAAGAAAAAAGATCCTGATTAGTAGGGCTTCGAGAAAAGAAGCGATATCGAGAAGGAAACTTATCGAAAATGTGACTAGTTTGGTACATGAAACTAGCCGCATCCGATCCCGGCATTGCTCTCAACAAGGACAAATGGAGGATGACACAGCACCACCCTAGGACTGGGGACTTTTTGCTTCTTGTCCAATCTCACCAGTCACTTCTTCAAAAAAAAATCTCACCAGTCACTATGCATCGCCATCACTCGAAGGCCGAAGGGCCCTCTCATAGCCATTATTTCGCAATTGCCCGCTCCCGAATGATGCAAAACTGCCATTGCCAAAAATGGTCCTTGGGTGCACTGTTTCTGCTAGGCCCAGTTCCAAGTCCAATCACCCACAGCCAAATGGCCTCACCGTTCATGTGCAGCGACAACGACTCAGTGAGAAGCAGTGCTGAAATAACTGTGTAGGAGAAAGGAGCAAGTCTTCATGCACGAATCGTGATGCTGATCAGCCATTTTGCAGCTAGGTGTACTATTGACTTGCTCAGTCAGACTAGCTTCACGTCTGCATGCATGCTCGGTGACAAATTGCAGGACATCTAAATTAGCTTGCTTCTAATTTAATGAGACAAGGCAATCTTTGCCTCCTTTTCGAAAGAAAAAAAATAGTTTCCTTCTTACTGAAAAATATTAATCAATTTATGTGTCTTGCCTTGGGCATGATGCATGCATGCTGTTGTGCCTTGTTTGTTCTTTCTTTCCATCAGGAAACTCTACTTCTATGCTAGTGGTCCTAGCTAGCCAGATATCTAGGATGCTGGTTGTCGGAGGCCATTGATAGTGGCTGCCACTTTTCATGTTTCAAGGCCAAGAGAGCAACGTGGACCCGTGGACAGCGGTTGTCTAGGCTAACCTCCTGTCTCTGTCCACAGTGATCTCTTGTGATGGATCGATGTTCGTGGGCTACGGCGTTGAGATGGCTTGTTTCTGCCTGGAGTCCATGGCCAATCATTGGACCAAAAGGAATGGCCGCGTTCAGGAACCTAGAAGTTATGTAAAGATTCAGAGTACCATCTGCATGTTCAGTTCTTCTTGTTTGGTTGGCTATGCCACTCTGCCAAAGTACGTTTCAAATAAAAGACTGGCATGTGAATACTGTTGTTTGGCGATCTGAATTACAATGGTCTATGTGAGAGTAAGGCTGACGGCTTCCGTCGCTGCCCGGAGGCCGGAGCGGAGGTAGAGATTACTCCCTCCGTTCTGTAAAACAAGGCGTATAAAATTTTTTCACTGTTCCACAAAAGAAGGCGCCCTTCCATATTTTGACGAGTTCTCCTGGAACTGTCCACGTCCCTTTGCATGCATGCGTCGCTTCGTTTGGCTCCAGCATTAACTCTTCGTTAATTTGGCTACAGCAAGAAGCATGCGAGGTCTTCGTTAATTTGGCTGCAGCAAGAAGCATGCGAGGCCTAGCCATGGCAGCAAACATCCCGGAGCAAGGTGGGTGGGAGGCACCGCTCCACGCTGTCGAAGGCAACGAGAGGCGCGAGGTTGCAGGGCTCGACGGAGGTGAAGGCGACGAGACTCGTGCACTCGCGTGGCTGGACGAAGTCGACGAGACCCACGCACTCGCGTGGCTGGACGAAGTTGACGGCGATGAGACACGTGCGTTCGCGTGGCTGGACGAAGTTGACGGCTATGGCAACACAAGCTCGCTGGCGTGGTTGGGCGAAGGCGACTACGGTGGCAAGCTTGCAGGGCTGGACGCCACCGAAGACCCGGTGTGGCTAGGCGGGCACATCCAGAACGATGACAGGCTCATTATCGACAACGGCGCTCTCGCAGGGATCGACAGCGAAGACGGCATGCTACCCGGCCACGCCGTCGATGTCAAGCATGGCGTCAAGCGTCGGCGTCAAGAGGACTAGCTCGCCGGACTAGCCGAGGACGATTTTTCAGATTGGGTTGCCGGCCACCTGGACGAGGACACTGAGCTGCGCGCGCTCCCTGTAGATCACCCTAGGCGGCGAAGACGCGAAGGGTGCTCTCGCTGCCGACGCTGCCACGACGACTACATGATGAGTGCGTGGATTTACAGATTCAACCACTTCGATTGCACGGTAATCCTACCCGATGAAGCTTCTCTTCGCGAGTGGCGTGTTGACATGGAATGGCTTGCCATACACAAAAAAAGCAACGTTGCCGAAGTCGACAACCTCTATGATTCCATGCCGCATTCCATGGACGCCGTCCCGGACTCCCTTGCCAGCGAAACCTATGTCCCGGACAGCCTCGGTGATCTTGTTTGAATTTGAGTACTTGTTTATGTGATCCAAATACATTGATTAATCCATTACACTAAAACCATCTAGGAACTCAATAGCCTCGTTTACAATGATAGGATCACATCCTAGCCTAATGGGAAGTACACCATTCCTCTCTAGAGATTGCTTCTTCAAGTGTGGAATCTTGTAGTGTTGCCTTCCCTTTTGCCGCAGAATCTCCCTCATGCACGATTGATGAGTAAGAAAAATATGGTTGCTCCTCTTAATCGGGTACTCGTCAAATGCTTGTAGTACCTTTGCGACGATGTCCTCGATAGAAGTAGGCGATGACTTCTGGAACAAGGCTTGAAGGGCCGCAAAAAAACCAAGGTCTAGAATATTGACATCGGGAGAATTCGGTGGCTGGCACATCAGCCTTATGTCAAAACCATCGGCCACGGCCGCATGACAAAACTCAGGATCATCGACGGCAATATGCGTCTTCGCATTATCCTGCTGTATGAATACAGGAGTACCATAATCCTCCGTAGTCCATTCTCCTTGATGGCGGGCAAAACCTTGTTCATGATATAATCACCGCAAACATCCTTGGTGACTGACAGCAATACCTTCGTTACCATTGTTCCAGCAGGCCCGTTCACACTAGTCCTTTTTGCCGGCTCTACGAAAGTGAACGGAAAAATGCCTATATTTCCATCGAATGTCATGTTACCATCCATGTCAAACCTAGGTCGCGCAACGGCCGCTAGAAACATGACCTTCTCTATGAAGTTCTTGTTCTGTGTGGTTCTCTCTGGCTCATCCTCGTCCGGCGCCAAGTAGTAGTTCTGAGACTGCTTCATGCGATAAAACCACTTCTCGTCTATGTAGACGATGTTGTACATTCCATTAAATGTTGGTTCCTGCGGCAAGCTAATGGGGTCTAACATAGAGAGACAGAAACGAACCCTTGCTTTCTTGTTATCTTCTATCAACGTAAACTTGATCGCATTCGAGTGCCGCTTAAACCTGCCCTCTTTCAGCCGCCTGAACAACGTGGTCTTCGACATATGCAGTTCATTGGCTAGATCTTTCAGAGTAGTTCTCTTACTAAACGGCACTTCTTTGATGGCATCTGAATCGAAGGCTATCCTCTTGCGACCACAATTCTTTGGCTTCTTGCTCGAGACACCGGGTACACCACCATCCTGTCCATTCTTCCATATCCTCTGAACAACTCTTAATGGCACACCTGTTTCATCGGAGACAGCCTTAGTTACTCCTTTCTTCAAAACACCCAAAGAAGTTCTCTCCAAAAGCATGGATATATGGCTTGTTTCTCAACATCGGTGTATTGCCTCCTCTTACTCGTTTGCTGATCGTGGCCGATTTCACCGTGGCCACCGTCTATGTTTTCCTCCTCACCATGCCTGGCTTCATCTTGGCCGCCGTTTACGCTGTCCTCCGAACTGTCGTCGACGCACCACCAGCACCTTCAGTAAAACAGAAAAAACAACGACGTTCAGCACAGAAAATCTAATGAAAAAATGAATTGCAATGGATGTAGCCCTTACTCGTTACGTGACCGTCTCCTGCCACACCATGCATGGCGCGGCCGCGTCCGACAAGGCCCAACGTGCCGCACCCGCGCCCGCGCCCACGTGCACCCAAACCTTCTTCTCCAGTAGCATCTCCTTTTCCACCCGATGTGTTTACTGTCTGACAGTACAGAAATTAACATTTGAAAAATTCTTACTCTACCAGCATAAACGAGAAAACATAAATGTACTTATCTCGGTTAGGGATTAGTCCAAAACAAAAATTAACATTTGCAACAGGATTAGTCCAAAATGAGCTGTCTTGAACGTGGTCTTCATCACCATGCTCCTCATGCATGCTGACGTGAACGAGCTCTACATCACTGTGGTCCTCATGCATGCTGGCGTGAACGAGGTCTTCATCACCGTGCTCGTCGTGCATGCTGGCCTGAACGTGGCTGTCGTGCTAGCACCAGGGGCGCCCACGGCCTGCAAGCCGAGGCTGCGGTGTCCTCGAACGGCGTCAACTTGGCCGGCGTGCCAACGACCGAGGTTCCCATGGCCAGCGAGCCCCAGCTGTCATCCATGCCTGCGGATGGCATCACCTTGCCCAGCGTGCCAGCGGCCGGGTGTGAACGTGGCCTACGAGCCCGAGCATGCCGTGCCCACGGAAGCCCTGCCCGCGGCTGGCGAGCTCGCCGTCAGCTTTGTCAGGGAGGCTGGCAAGGCTGGTGTCCATAGGTTGGACGGCTGCGTCAGCAAGACCAAGCACAGATAGACTTACTTATTTCGTGAGGGTGTTCGGCACCGTGTGCGTGGCCGTGCGAGGCACCGTGGCTGTGCTCATCACCGTTGTCCCCGGCACCACCTCCTTCGTCATCTGCATGCGCATCGTCATCCCACTCAAGATCATAGTTCAAATCAATCACCGGTCCTTCATACTCCTCAACCTCCTCCCAATTGATCGGGATAGTATTAAGGTCTAAGCTAGCCATTGATTTGGACCATGTACAGCTTTGGTGTTCATCGGGTACTTATAGGAAGAGAAGAGAGCAAAGAGGGAGTAGCTAGATTCTGAAAATTTCTCACGGGCATTTCCCTCAAATCTGTCCTCAAAATTTCAATGAATCTTTCAATTTTCCTTCCCTCCACATCTCACTCAATCTATCAAAATTTCAATTGTTCTAATCCGGACGTATACATTCACTCAATCCTTCAAATTTTCAATCGCTCATGCATAACCAATGTATTCAGCCGCGGGCTCTAAACTTCACTGCAATTGGCCATCATCGGCCATGCAGGCAGGTGCGGGGCTATGGAGCAAATCGCCAAAGGAGTCGCGGGCGCGCGGGGCTGGAGCAAAGCGCAGGCATGGCCAGATGCTGGAGCGCGCGAGGCGACGCATCGCTGCGTCCGAAGCAACGGCATGATTGATGGTGGGTTTAATTAGGGGTAAAACAGGAATAATATTTCCAGTAGCCCACAACCTTGGTCTTTGTGAAAAAACTTAGATGCCCTATAATCTGGAATGGAGGGAGTATAATCGAAGATGCTTAGATCTAGCTGAACCAATCACAACCTTACGTACTACAATTCGTGAAACACTTGCAAGAAAAAAATTCATTGTGCAACAAAGGAAATATCTCATTACATTGGTCAAAATTCGATGTTACAAATTGTGATGTTAATTGTTGCAAGATGCAATCAAATCAGAATAACTTTAGCGATTTGAAAAATGGTATGCAACAACACAGGATCCGAATGCTCGTGAAACAAACGTGAAATTGGAAGAAAAAAGAAGAGCAAAAGTCAGCGTTCAAGATCCATCTTTAGTGTTGAGGAGGGACAGAGCGTGGCATGCATGGGAAGCGAAGCTTGGGTAAGTGGCGCCCATGTTTGACGAAGCAATGCATTTGACACCAGAGGCATACGTTTTCCCTTCTGTTGTTGGCACCCGATCATCCCGTGGGTAGCATGACGATCCTAGCTACCCTTCGCACATACGTGCTTTCCTAGGAGGCTTGGACACACTCGTGCTGCTTCCCCTCCAAAGTTATTGCATACACCTAACTCCAAACTTCATTACTTCATACTAGCTTTTGTTTACCTATGGCAGTACACTCGTTAAGGCATTTTGTGTCATTTGAAGAAAAGATTACGTAGAAGATGGTCCAACCCAAATGATCCATTTGGACTGAACAGTCTGATTAGAAGTTGAAAGGTATACGTAACAACCCTAAAATTTTCAAAAAAGAATTTGAATACAAAACTCTCTCAAAAATGAGAAAACCCTAAAAAACCAAACTTCTTTCTCGGGCCCCTTTCTCTCTTTCCCTTTGAACCACCTCTCGCTTCCAGCCCAACTAGCTAACCAGCTCACCCCCTCCTCTCAGTCCACCTAGCCCAATGCCGAACAGCCCCATCTCCTCAATCTAATCTCGTGACCGCACTACTCCCGTTGTACCACGGCAAGCGCTTGACGCCGGCCACCAGTAGGTCCCATGCTCTACGCGAAGAACTATGGATGGCCGACCTTAGCCAAGCCTCGCGTCGCTATCGCCGCACCTCCTTTCCTGCACCGCCTCCCCCCCTCTCTCTGTGCGTGACTCTACATCGCCTCTGGCGCAACCTCGTGGCCGAGCACGCCTGCCGCTGAGCACCGCATGGACGCCACGAAGCTTGAGCGAAGCGAGAGCAGCCCCTCACCGCGGTTGCCGCATCGTGTAACCCTATCCTGAATCACCTCGACGGCTCACACGGCATCATCGACACCCACCCCCTTCCACCTTGAATTTTTGTGTGCCCTAGCTCCGTCCACTCTCCCCGAACCCCTCCATACCCTTGCACTACCACCCAAATGCACGGAAGTGTCGCCACCACACCTTCATCTCCCGCGAGGTAGCCACCGATCCGTCCCTTCATGGACGATTACAAACCCTGGTGCGTCGTAGCCTTTTCTACCCAAAAAAGGTTCCCCTCGTTCCACTGATCCTCCTAGCACCCTCCATTGCCACTGGAAAGGCTCGCTGGCGTCAGTAGCCCTCCTCTGTTTTCTCCCCCAAATCCAATCGCTCGGCTCGATTTCAAATCAGGCCAAGTGTCGGTGTTTTGCTCCAGCAATAATGAACATGGGGCAGCGTACGCGTAGCAGATCTAGATGGGTGCACACGGGACACAGAGTTTAGGCAGGTTTAGGCCCTTGGGAAGAGGTAATACCCTACGTCTTGTATTTGGTGGATTGTATTGCTTTGTGTACCATATGCAGTAAGGCCACGAGAGGAGCTCTCTAGGTTGCTAGGATGTGTATATAACTTCTGTATAACGCCTTTTGCCGATCGGGGGATCCCTACCCTGCCTTATATAGGCGGCAGGGGCAGAGTTACATGAACCCAGTTTGGTTTACAAGTAGATCTCTTAATCGGTTACAACTAGAACCCGAGATATCGGGTAGGTACATGTTTATGTCTTGTACTCCAAGTTGATGACGCACCCTGTCAGTGTTATAATCTGGCAATAATGAATGCGGGGCAGCGTACGCACAACAGATCTAGATGGGTACACACGGGAGATAAAGTTTAGACAGGTTCAGGTCCTCAAGAAGAGGTAATACCCTACGTCCTGTGTTTGGTGTATGATGTTGCTTGGATCCCGAGTGCCGCAAGCCTTTGAGAGTAGATCTCGAGGCTGCTAGGGCTATGTGTGTATGAGAACTTATGAGAGCATCTAAAGCTCAGAACTCCCTGTGAGAGGATACCGATCAGGAGATCCCTACCTGGTCTTATATAGGCGACCAGGGTAGGGTTACAAGAGTCCGGATCGGTTTACAGATTGGCTTCCTAATTAGTTACAACAGAATCCGGGATTGCCAGGTAAGTGTTTATCTCCATCTTGCACTCCAAGTCGATGAGGCGCCCCCGCGTAGAAGTCGGACTCCGGGTAGTCGGCCCCGGCCCACCCTATGTCCAGAGGGCCGGTATTGTCCTTCTTGACAATACCCGGGTGCTATGTCATCGTCACACCCCTGTAGAAGTTGGACTCCGAGTAGTCGGCCCGGTCCACCCTATGTCCAGTGAGGCGAGGCTGTAGGCTTGGTATAGGCGGGGGTGCTGCCTCCGAAAGAGCTGATCGAGTGGCGAGCTGCCAACGGGGAGGACTTCCCCACTCCTAATACGGGTGAGATCGTCGTCCACGCTCCCTTTTTCTACTGTGGGTTCTCGATTCCAGCACATCTGTTTCTGCACGGTCTGCTGTACTTCTACGGACTAGAGCTGCAGAATATCAACCCCAACGACATGCTGCATGTTGCTTGTTTCATTACTTTGTACGAGTGTTTCTTAGGGATAGAGCCACACTTCACCCTTTGGAAGCATCTCTTTGTAGTCAAGCTGCAGCCCAGCAAGAATTAGCCAGCCGTAGTGGGGGGCACCGGGTTCTAGTTGAGAGTCGGCGCTGTCAAAAATTATCTTGAGATCCCATTTCAGTCATCCAACAAAGGGTGGCACTCGGAGTGGTTCTACTGCTCCAACCTCGAGCCCTCACTCCCGAGGTTCGAGGGCCAACCTCCCGAGAGCAAGATGAGCTGGTCCGAACTTTCAAAGGATTGGGAGCGCCCCGGGGTTTGAAGTCCTTCGCGGGCACCTTGCCCGAGTGCTCCAGGCGGGAGTTACCGGAGTCAGGGTCATTTCGACGTTCATCAGCCGTCGAATCCAGTCTGCTAAGCTGAGGGTCCATCCAATGTACGAGTACATCAACCACCAGAATGTGACTCGGGAGTCAACCGGCTTGCTTACGGAGCAAGACGTGCGGAGCCGAGTCGGGAGGCTGTTGACTCAGGATACAAGCCTGGACACCTCCGGGCATCCGGTGCCCTTCAGTTTAGCCCACCCTCCTAGCATGGTAAGCAATCGATCTCCTGACATTGGTACTTTGCAGTTTGTGTTGTAGCCGAGTCATATTCTGAGTTCATTCATGTAATTTGTCTTTGCAGGCCATTAGCCCATCTCTGATATGAAATTCAACCCACACTGTTTATCCAATCCGATCCATTTAGAAAATCCTAACGGACCGACCGGATAGGGTTTTTCCTAATGGGTTTGGTACTGTTCACCGACCTAACTCGCTATGAAAAGTAACCTTACCTGTTACTGTTCACCAAAGCCCTAAAACACTATCCGTTTTAATCATTTCAACCCTTGATTCCATTTTTCTATACCATTCAACCTAAATCCCACTCCTAAATACCCTAAACCCCCCCCCAAACCCCCTTCTTTCTATTTATATTCTTATTTTTTTCATATAATTTAAATTTTGCTCTTAGCTTGCATTCATTGAGTCCAAACTTATTAATGTTTGGATCTTTTTTCAATTAGGATATGATAGTTACAAGCCAACGATCGGAGTAGGAACAGACAAAGAAGAGTACCTCAAGAATGAAGAACTAGTTGTATATGGGACGGAAGGCAAGTCACGTTCCTTTGTTCATGTTGAACCCACATGGATATTGTATGTATTATTAGTCTACGTATCTATTTCTTGAATATCATTTGATTATCATTATACTTTTGAATAACATGATAAATACTTATTACCTACCCACTGATAAGCCCCTTGTTAATTGTTGTAGGCCATATTCACCTTGAAGGCCCTTGCATCAATAAAATTTATATCAGTATCCTTCATCACCGACGTAGATCAGTTAAGGCTATACCTAGAAAATGTCAATAACCCTCAGTTAGGGCTATACCTAGAAAATGTCAATAACCCTAGAAAAAATCTCGAAGAATGTGGTTTTAAAAATAATTACCAACGGTTGGAGACGAAGAAGATGGAGCCCTTCATCTCTTGATTGCGCTGCCATACCCCTTTCGTGGAGTAAGGGTAATGTGTTGGATTGCCTTACTCGGGATGAATAGGACAAGAACCTTGTGCTAAGTAATACACATAGAACCCGCTCAACCATAAGTTTGATTTGTCAAACCTGGCTTAGTAGTATGCTCTGTACACTGAACAACTACAGAGTAGCTTGCCGTTCCTATTTTTTGGAAGGCCCGCAGAAGTGAAAGAGGTGATATGCCACTTCTTTGGCAAATCACAACAGGAATATACTTAAATCCTAGATCACGAAGTTGACACTTGGCCCAGTCGACTCCTGGGATAGCGAGTGACTTATTGATCCTGGGTAAAAAAACATAGAGCAGATAAAAAGTCTTATCTCACCTCTGTCGACACACCCATGGGAGCGTGTTTAAGTGCAGTGACAATAAGAGTTGTAGATATCTTGTGGGTAAAGCTGAGCAACTCTGCAGAGTCAAAACAATGGTATTCGAATACCCTGTGCTTCCGGTTAATGACGTTGTGTTTATAGGTTATTCTCAATACAAGGCATGAGTAGAACTTTGATAATGATTAATTAAATATAATGATGACCCAACAGGGTTAACAAAGAACAAATGCCTTTCAGTCCAAATGTTTAAATAAAAAAAATCTTTAAACACTGAGTTGAAGATTAGAGTTATGCATCCACCAAAGGTGAAACCCTATACCCCTCCTTTGAAAATCCGAAGCATATAGTTATATAGCTCATTTCCCAATGTAACTTGCTGAGTACTCTCTGTACTCATTACTGCACCAACCCTCTCAAGTATGTTAGAGGAAGAAGAGGAACCTTTTGACAAGGAGTTCTTCAAGGGAGACGACTATGATTTTTAGGCTTCATCTACGCTCAAGGGTGCCTGTGACGTAGAACTCTTTTGTTTGTAATATATAAACTTTGGGATTGGACGCCCCTACTAGTTGTAATATAAAATAACTGCTAAGCATATTCCACTATTTTGTAATGCATGTTCATCGCTATGTTGGCAATGTATCTACTCTACATCCACAATTGAGAAACTCTTGGGTAATTACGAGCATTTTCTCGCAGATCTGAAAATCGGGACCGTGACAGTATAGATAAAGCCTTCTTTCGAAGATAATCCAACACAAATAGTCTATGTCCTTCAGAGCTTCTGCTCATCGTGTTAAATCCACTTGGCACTATCTCTAGAATATGGACCGCTGGGAACGGTTCGATCCAACCTAGATCGTCCAATCTCCACTAGGACTATCCCCAAACTCCATTCTTGGACTATCCTACGTCTACCTGAAGAGCTTTTCAATTTCATTAAGCTCTATAGGTTCAACGGTAGCTTCCCACCTCTTAATATCTATTATTATTATTTTGAAACTATCTCTTAATATCTATTACTCCCTTCGTTCGTAAATAGTTGTCGTTTTAGACATTAGACGTGGTCTTCAATATGCATATATGATTGTTACTTTTTATATGCATATGTTTACAAAAAGTTATGAAAATTTATATTTCAAAATTATTTTTCATGACAAGCAGATAATCTTGTATAGTCTTAGTTTTTGAACTGCAATGAGGACATATCCTCAGCACATCTGCATGCCTTTGTTGGCAAGTCAGGTGCAACTGGTCATCAGTTCCTTTTCGTTATTGCATAATAACCACTGATGTGAGGTCCACATTAAATGATCAGATCTTGTGCCTTGGGGCCTTGTTCTTTGATCCTCTAATAGCATAAAAATATTGATTTCACTTTCAGCTTCTTCTTTTCTTTTGTTTTCCTGGCTTTTCCGGATTGCGTTGCATGGCTGGAGAATTTATGTCGAATGTAAAGGTAGTTTCTGAGTTGAACAACTTTTACAACTTTAAAGAGAATTATATCGTGCGGCAATACTTTTGTTTTCTTGCCTGCTGAATTGAAAAATAATCCCGGTATCATAATTATTTTGCACTGATGTGTTTCATTACCAAATACCTGTCATTGGCCTGGACATGGCCAGATATATACATGGTCATAAGTTGAGTATGAAGATGGTTTTTTATGTGAATGCCCGCAAACTCTTAAGATAATTTGGCATGGAAATGGCCAGATATGTTCACTTTGGCATGATTGAAGAGAACCTGGCCACACCATGCATATCATAAACACAGTTAGTGCCTAGGCCAAAAAAGATAGCAAATGCACAATTGTGGCCCCGCTGGTAATTGCAGTTACACAAGGACTGATGATGTTGTGTAACCATCTTAGGCACACCAATACACCATCTGTACTTGTTGAGAAATACAGGGATGAGGGATCTAACCCATTTCTGAAGTTATCAGTTGTCTATTTCTAATATATGCAAAGAAACTAGAAAGATGGCTTTCAGAAACACCCTGGAGAACTGAACTACAAGTTTGACATGTTTTTCTATGTGCATTCCACTTCGATTAGTCTTGTTAGTTTAGGGAACGACTTCAGTAAAAACATACACTGAGGGGAGTTACCTCCATCAGATGCTACAGACCCACTTTATGGAGGCTGGTGTGATTGTGGGAAGATCAATGGGTTTACAAACGTAATAGGAAACTGGCAAAGATAGTAGACAAACTTAACGTAGGATTCAGAAAGTTGTTAGATTTTGAATTGACGTGAGCCCAACTACGGAGTTAGGCATACGTCCTCTTCGAAGTATTGGTATGGGTATATCATGTTAATATAGAACACACAATTATTGGCCTTCAGGTTTTTAACTTCAGCATCATTAGCAGGGCTTAGGAGGTAAAGTGCTGCTATCTGCTGGTGGATAGAAACAAATTCCAGGGATAATATGTCAGATTCACTTTCAGGTCGCAAGTTGAACTACTTGTCAGAAAACGAAGCATGGCAGTAGTTTAAGATACTATTACTGGTTAAGGTTATAGAACTATGAATTTAGTTCTTTGGGTTTACAGGTACGAATTTTATTTATTGCCATGGTCACTACCTCGCGTTGATACTTCAAAGCTTGTTATAGTGGGTAACGATATAAAATGAGTCCATTGTGGATACATTAAGCAACGACCATGGTACTGAATTCATATTCTAACAATCTGCTGATATTTTTCATTTGGAAAGAATATAAATTGGACAAATTGCGTCATTCAAAAAGCTGAACAAAGTCACTAACATATTGTTGCTCCCATATAGGGATTTCTGAAGCACTATGGATAGTAGGGCGTTAATTATCTCCTTCCCCTAAGTAAAGTGACAAGAAATCCTATTATGACGATCCACAGCGTACTCGACCTGTATATAATACAGGTATGTCGCTGTGCCAATTATACTTACTGATGGTCGGTTCAAACTTCTTAATTGCTGCACTGATGCTTCTAGATTTGCACTTTGATATTGTCATTTCTTTGCCTGATCAAACTTAAGCTTCTGGGATCTGTTATACATAACTAGGGATTGTAGCAAATGTGTTCTCCGGTGTTATTTGCCAGAATCTGACCTCTATGTTCGGTTTTAAATTTGTTATATTGTCAGAATAATCATCAAACAAAAACTAGAGTGATAACACGTATGGACCACTAGCATAACTATTACTGATCTTTTGTTTGTTTGTCCTGAAGTATCCCCAGTCACTTAGATATGTCGGACCTTCATCATGTTTCTAAGTCAGGAAATGTTAGGACATGCATCTGATCATGAATAGGTGAGTTAACAACTCCCCATAGTATAGGCACTAATTGTTTCGTAACATTCCCAAAGGTAAAGTTCTCAACTTGTCAAAACTTTTGTGTAACTTAAGTTACTGGCTAGCCACTTCCAACTACTAGTGTCCTAAAGCCATCCATTAGGTAATGATCAACCAATCAGGATGTGGAAACTTTAGCAGGGTCCACCTGATCACTGGTTTGGCGAGTTCGATGAGTTCATGGGAACACTACTTCCATCACGCAGTCACGCATGCTTCCCTTGTGACTTGCGAGCACGTCCATGTGGACTCTTATTACCTTCAAAGCTTATCTCATTGACGGCATATATGGCACTATGCTTTCGTAAGCTCCACCCACCTTCTTTTTTCTTGATCTTATGTTGGACAAAAGCATCTCAATGCCCCCTTTTTCTCTGTGGGTGCAACACCATTGTCCATACAGATACAAAGATAAGTTAGAGAGGAAGGAAGCAAGCAAGCAATTTCTGCATCTCTACATCAATCGTAATCCGCAAGCTGCTATATGGTGAACGCTTTGATTACACTGAATGATGATCCAATGCACGTACGTGCCTCACGAGTCAAAGTAAACCACCGGATGCTAAAGAAAATTAGCTCAATCATCTTGCAGAGCATAGCTAAGATAATTGTGTTTCACACATGACACATTTATCGGGCACATGTTTGAGATTTTTACTCATTGGAAGATAGCTAATTACACAGTTATGATCTAGGATAGACTGGATTAGGTTCAATGCCTATCAGCCCATTTGACTTTGATCATCCATAACTCAAAAGCTTATGTAAAGATCACCGTCATAGCTAACCAAATTATTTGATAGGCGTAGGACCTTCGTCAGCTCTACTGACTGGAGTTCTAATTATTCGGCAAGCTAACTTCATCATAGTCATCTAGCGATAAAAACAGCTCATCTAAGTATGAAAGCTCTGTGCCCTGATCATGTAAGTTCACTTGTGGACCACTGCTTGATTCAAACATTCGGCATATCACCCACTTGTTGGACTCCTCCAATGATCATGCATGGATGTTGTACCCAGTTAGCCGTTATATGTGATTAAGCAATTGGTAGTCATAAGCTGTTGATAGCCAAGGAGCAAGATATATTCAACATTACTCACGGTGCTTGAGTGACCTCTTCTTGTGGGACTTCATGCCACTGGCACTGTAGCCTCCATCTAGCAGGTGGAACTCATGCATGATCCAGCTGGTTTTCACGCCCTCGAATGGCTCTCCAATGGAGAAGGTGAATGTCTTCTTCAGGGCCAACGAACCACCACTTGTTACTGTTTCTTCAGCGCCAATGGTGTTCAAGTACCCATTCGGTGAGGTCCTGCTTTGTGCTGTATGGCTGAAGAAGTACCACTGGTTCCCAGCATGAAGTGCTTTGCCTTGATATTAAGGGTAATTGCTATCAGAAATCGACATTAACCATAAGCAAAGAAATATAATAGTGAGAATGAATGTAGAATGTAGTTGCACACCATTCAGCTCCCATGGATCATAGCGGTACAGAAGTACCGTTGGGACTATGTCGGGGCGGCATGGCAGGAGGGAGGCTTTGCGGCGGAGAAAATGGACGACGAGCTCTTCGTCGGAGGGGAAGAAGTGGAAACCCGGAGGCAGGTTAGTAGCTCCTCCCATGCTAGCAGTGCAAACTATAGCAGTTAATAGTTTATGCAAGTTAGCAGAGAAGGGGAGGAGGTTAACTAGTATGAGATGATGATTTTAGTGATACTTATAGGAGCATATGTGTAGGGAGAGAGAGAGAGAGAGACGTGCAAGTCAAGGAGTGTTGAGAGGTGGGGGGAGGGGCGGGGGATGTGCTATACTTGTCTTTCCCTTCATTTCTTTTTGGAGGCAACTAATGATGCTATCAGCTGAATCATGATGCGGTACAATCTGCCGTTGTGTGCAGTAAAGTGCAAATTATATATTTTCTAAAGGGGCCTGGAATAACGAATTGAATCATTTCATACATGATAAAACTAGTGTTAATGGTGTAATTTGGCTATAAGATTTATTCAGTCAACCGAATTAGTTTAACTGCTGATGGTTAAGATAATTGACTGACAAGCTGTATGGAATTAGTGCTAACTCTTAATGCAGGCTTGACAATTCTAGTGTAGCTGAGTGGCCCGCGGCGTTCCCGAGTGGTCTGATATGCCGAGTCGCTCGCAGTGTTGCCGAGTCGATCAACGTGCTGAGTGGCCCAAGCCGAGTTCTTTCTGGCGGGTCCAAGTTCCAGCGTTGCCGAGTTGTGTGTCCGAGTTGTAGCGTGGCTAAGTTACCCTACGAATGGACTAATGCACCGAGTCGTTTACTTCAAGGTCTTTTCTGGTGCTAGAAACCCTAACTTGGGACGCAAGAAACGGAGGTTAATTGCGGCGGCCAAACTAATCAAGGATTTGGAAAGATATTCGGTTTGTATGCAAAGATAGCTGTACAAGATATAGTTGCCCTACGGGTAGGCTAAGGATATATTGATTACCAAATTTGATGCACAAGACTTGGAAGACAAGAAAAGGGAGAAAGAAAAATCACATGTACGTATCCAGATAGAATTAGGAGTCTTGTTCTCCTACAGAAAGACCAGCCGTCCTATATAAGTATGTGAAAGGTGATGGCCGATTAACAACACACAATCGATACATCAAAACCAATCTACTACTTTTACCATATGTTTCTTTTACCTTTTCTCTTAGTTTAGATCTTTACTGTTTTGCGTCGAAAAGCGGTCGGTTCTCCTTCACGAAAGCGAGGAGATCTTTGTTGCTTTGCTCGGAAAGCAATCGTTCGTCGTCACGAAAGCACGATAGGTACCTAGGTGTTGCGCGGATCGATTTCGCGTGCAAACAACTAGCTACTCAATTTTGTATATTTGCAAAAAGAGGAAGTAACTGACAAGAACAGAAGGTTTTGTCGAGCAAACAATCATTGGTCTAGGACTGCTTAATTACAATAATCCTTTCTAAGAATGTGGATGATGACGATCATGGAATCCTCCTCGTAGATATATGAATAGTGTGCCAAGTGTCAGATTGAATACAACAGCTATAACAGTTTATGGACTTGGCCTAAACTTTTGCTTCAATGCTACTTTTACATCATTTTCACTAGTAAAACCGTGAATTTCATGTGATTTATTGCACTCGAGGGCTTCTTATTTTTGTCTCTATCTCAAGGTTGAATATTAAAAAGCATTAACGTACAAACATATTTTTTGAAAAGATTTTATTGATTGACCCTCCAGTCTCTGCATCAAGATGATACATCCAGCCAACAATATTCAGCTAACACAGTGTCTGATAAGTAATAAGAAATAACCACACCAAAGTGCGCATTCAACCTCAAATAGATTGAAACATTAAACATCCATATAATCACTGATGCCTAAACGTCTCCAAGGACATTCACTAAAAGCAAAGAGCTCCATCTTAAAGTTTCCAGATGCTTGCTCCCTTACACCAAAGCCTCCCTGTTCTCCAACTTCTGAAGCCGGCACAACTATATACAACCTGGTTTGGGATGAGAAATCAACTTTATGAAAAATAGTATCGTTTCGGCATAGCCATAGTGCCCAGCACAAAGCAACCACCCCAACGAGGATCTGGGATCGCAATCCATGTCCGAACATAGCTGCCCATTGTCCCAACATATCAGCAATGCTAGAAGGAGGAGGTAAATTGAAAGCAAAATATACCGTCCGCCAGTTAGGGCGAGCTATCTGACAGTCAAAAAGCAGATGCTAAATAGTTTTATTTTGATCACAGAATTAACACCTTGAACTATCGTGCCAATTTCGCTTAATAAGTTATCTTTTGTTAAGATCACCCCTTTCCTTGAGCATACAAATATTTAAGTACACGCGCAATCTAGTGGGATACTCGTGCTGTGATAATTTGTGATGTGATTGGTGGTCTTGCCTTCTTTTCTTCTGCTATCCTACATGTGGTATATTAGATATGAACTATTTGTCAGTTATGTACTTGAATTGGACTTCAGGACATCAATAGTTTCTTCAAGGCTGATAGATAACATGCAATTGAGTACGAATTGTTGGCAATTTTGTCCTTTTCCCAGTGATTGTTTGTTACTTTACCAAAATAACTTGTGGTGATGCATGCAGGAGTACAAATTGAAAAGTCGCATAGTACTTTAACAGCATAAGCTTTTGAAATGAACCAATTAGTATCTAATGGATACTAGTATATATCCAATTTATCAACTGAAAGAGGTCTTGAATTCAAATCTTACACTATAGTTTGTGATGTTTTGGAAGGTCCAATAGCATTCTAAGTAGAAAAGTAAATGTTTGGTATCATGTCGATACCATTGTCTCAACTATCAGTGGTATAGTGTCTATCAAGTGGAATTGAATCTATGGTAGGTATAGTGCCAACTACTCAACTCTTGCTTTCCATTTCTGGCAAGGTTGGTTATAAATATATGTTGGGTTTAGTCACACATTGGTTGTGGACAGAGGTTGAACACAATTTATAAGGGTAAGGGTAGCCCATTCTATTAGGCTAGTCTTTTAGGGGGAGAGGGCACAAGCCTCTTATAACCCCGTGTTGCTCTGTGGTTAGGCCTGGGATGCAATGGGGGTTGGAACGCTGGTGGTTAACGGGCCTAAGATTGCATAACAAGTGGTATCAGAACCTAGGTACCTGGATACAAATCTCGGAGACCTCACAGTTGCCGGTCATGGTTAGCGAGCTGGAACGCTGGTGTTAGCAGGCTTGGGTATGACCGATGTGTAAGGGGGAGATTTGTTGGGTTTAGTCCCATATCGGTTGTGGACAGAGGTTGAACACAATTTATAAAAGTAAGGGTAGTCCCTCCTATTAGGCTAGCCTTTTAGGGGGAGGCCAAAGACCTCTTATAACCCTGTGTTGCTCTGTGGTTGGGCCTGGGACGCTTCGGGGGTTGGAACGCTGGTGGTTAGCGGGGCTAAGATTGTGTAACAATATAAATTGTAGATTACTTGATTTCTTGGTGAAGGTCAACCTTCTATTAAAACGTGATGGAATGGTTAAAGAATTATATTTTCTGGAATGCCCTAAAACAAGTAGAACAAGGAAATGTGCCAGCATCCCAAATTAGTAGGCTATCCGTGTATGTTTTTCCTTTTCCGCCCTGAGCATTGCACTCTTGCTCACCCTTCTCAAACCACGCTCCTTTATGCCCCTGACCATAGCTAGTATTGTTCATAAGAGACCAGCAAGGTTTGTGGACTTGTGACAAAGTACTGTACTAGAGCATCACTTCGAGAAGAAGCAACCTGGATTTTGTCCACCCCATTCTCCCTATTTTATCTGCATGTTGCTGCGTCAAAGGCATACACCAATCATTCCAAACTATTCATAAATCAACTGGTAAAATCCTCATTTGTCCTGTCAGGCATAACAATCATCGCAAGGTTTTCTTCTGAAGGGACTGTTAAGAGGATCTGGACAATGGCCACCAGTTGTTGGATAGACACACCGTCCACAAGTTGCAGCTCAAGTGGTAAGATCAGACTAGCTCTATCTATCTATCGTGGTAGAAAGTGTACCCCACTCTCATAATGAGGTTTTATGGATGGAAACTGGGGTTTCATTGACTTTTAGAGACAAGAGCATTCAGTAATGCCTTAGCTACTTGTCTTATGTCTTATATGGCGTCTATTCTAGATGCTAAATTCTTGCAAAGGGTTGGATGCCATTTGGTCCTTTCACTTTTCTCAAACGTTTGTAATGGTAATTGGTTGCGTTAATGAAATCAGGATCTACTCTTCTTTGAAAAAAGAAGATGAAAGATAGAACTCTCGTATCGTAAGATGTGCTAGCTACTTGTCTAATTAACAGCCTACAAGATGCTTGTCTTCATGAAACTTACTAGTGTAATCATGAAGGCCGAATCTTCCAGCAAGTATCTCTAACCACTTCTCTGTGCTCCCAAAAAGAGATACTGCCCATCATTCCATGATGCACAAGCATCCCCCTCACTATCGCACGGTGTCTCCAGGCTCATCTTTCTCCTTTCTTGGCTAGCTTTAGCTTTGTCTTTTGGGTTTATGTAGTATATGCATGATGTGCTTCTTTGTGGCCAGGCATGTAAGATTACGCTGAGTCCACCATGGGCATTCGTGAGGCAACCTAATTGCTAGACCGAGAATTCAGCTTTGTGAAGTGTTTGGGCTTCGGCCGTGTAATCCTTTTCTCTATCTAAATAGAAAAAGGCGTGCTGTCTCGCACGTTCCTAAAAAAGAGGGGGGCCACCTGCCATGCACACGAGGCTTCTTTAGCACCATCCACCCGGTGACTGTGTTGGTGACGCAGTTCTGCGTCCAATCGAGTGGCCGCTTTGCGAGACTGGATTTAATTTCTTGCATATGGTCTGATGCCCACGACGTCAGGGTGATGAATCAGTTCAACTTAAGCCTAATAGTCTGATAATTAGGGCTCTTTGATTTAAAGGAATTTCATAGAATTTTAGAGGATTCTATTTCTTAGGTCAATTATGAAAATGCTGATCTCGTGTATTTCCTGAGTTTTGCAGAATGCCAACTGTAGTTTGTTTCAACAGGAACAGGGAATCAGGCGGTAGAAGTTCTGAATCACTAGAACCGCATTGATATTAGCAGCTGTCAAAGGTGAAGGCCTGCAAATAGCAAGCAGGATTTGATCGATGAACTGGTAAGTTGGCGTGGAATGGTAAGCATACTCCACACCTCCAGAAACTTATACCTTGCAAAGTTTATTAGATTTGAAACACATAGTTGCAAAACTCAGTTGCTCAACTTCGACTACAGGAAGCAGGATGTACTGTACCTCCAAAGTTAAGTTTCAAGCGAGCACATCAGGATTCATGCTCCATGCATCCATCCATCCGCTCAGCGGTGCTCATTGGCCATGGCCTCCTCGTGGACAGCAGGAGGACATGGACACATTCCGTCTCGTGGGATACAAGAATGATGGTGGTTGCGGCAGCCTGCATGCAGGTCTTGCACCCGAAGAGGGAACGCACGCAACGCAGGTGCACATGCGCGCAGCTTACGCCGCGCTCGCTACTCGGCATGTGTTGGCGATGGTGCGGCGCCCACTTTGGCGGGATCTGCAGCTTGGCTCTATCGTCCTCTGCGAGCGAGCGTGCATGCGTGCGCGCGTGTCAGCCGCAGCGGCAGCACCAGTTGGTGAATGCGCCCGTGAATGGGTGGTGATGGTGATGACATGGGGTGGATTCTTCATTTCTTCGTGGAGGTGGGCTGCTAGCTACTGCATGTCTACATCACATGTGGCGATTGCATGCCCCCTCCTTCTCTCGACTTGGATTCTTCTTCTCCAGTATTGTGTTGCTGTATGCATGCACACGTTTCTGTTGGCTCTTGTTTAACAGAGAGAAAGCAGCCTTGTATCCACCTTGCTTCCGTGTATCTGGACGATGTGGGGACTGCAACCTCCTCAGTACGTTTGCTTGTTGGTTTTGGTCGTCACAGCATACTGATACATGCTTCTCCCAAGACACTGTTGCTGGGTGAATTTTATTTTGCAAGAGAAACAAAAGCTACTCCGATCTTCTGACAATCCTCTAATCCAAATTAATGTGCCTCGATCAGTTTTGTCTCTGAAAACCTCAATTCTGAACATGCTACTTCTCGGCCAGAGCCCACAGATTTCCTGCCCTGCTAATGTTCTCACGTGCCGGTACTTAGCATGTCATTGAGCGATAAAACAAGATTAAGGCTGCAAAGCTTCCTCGATTAAGTCGGCCTCACTTGCAGCCTCATGGAACTATGAACGATGCATTCTGACATATTTGATCATTGGCATTTGAAAATGGCGCGGGCCTCAACTGTGGTCCGAACAATCCATTACATGGACCTTGCACAACATGATACATGAACCAAGCTATTCGTCCTAGTTATTTTGAGTTTGCAAAATATTGAATCTACACCTGAGTTTGCCACTTGAAACACAGATTACAGAATCCAACGGTTAATGATGGAAAAATACCAAAATACCCTTTGCTTGAGGATTATTTTGTGTTGACCTCGGTTCGACTGGATGATGGCGACAATGGCAAACAGATGCCTTCCTAAGATCTTTGAAAACAAGATCCTACCTTTATATGTATCAAAACTAAGACATTAAGGGAATAAATCAAAAATGTAATGCGGACGTCCGAAACAAACTAGTGGAACAAATCAAAAGTTCTGGGGAACACTTTAGCACTATTGGTGGGACATACTAACAGTGATCATAAAACACTTCATGGTGACTAGTCGAATACAAAATTAGCGGAGCAAAAATAAACAATATGTGTCGGACAATTCAAACTATTAGTGAGAGCAAACATAAAGAATACTTGTGGAACAATTATAATTATTAATTGAACATACAAAACTAGCGAAAACAAGAGGAACAAAAATAAAGTATGTGCACAAGAATTTGAAGCTATAATCAAGAACGAATAAAAAGTGCTCATGAATACTCGTAGAAGCTCGTAGATTATCAGCTGAACAAACAAAACTAGCGAAAACACGAGGATCCAAACAAAAGATCTAGTAAGTTAAACTCACGCAGGCACCATTGGGCTTTCTAAAAGCGACTTACCCAAACAGAGAAATAATAATGAAAGAAGCAAGGAAAAGGAAAAAGAAAGAAAGAAAGAAAGGGAAAAAAAAGCAACCTTGTACCCTATGTAAAGTACAATGACCATATGTTCACCGAAACCCTCGATCACCGTAGTGGCCCGCCGCCTTCCTCCCTCTTTGTGCAGCCACGCCGCAAGATAGCCACTCCATCCTCCCTGTGTTGCTATAGCGCTGTGGGAGGTCATTGAGATGTTGGTCTTTCCCTCCCGGCACCGCTGCGATGTGAGTGCAACATTCCTCCCTCTCCTCGGCTTCCCGAGCCGATGTCAACTTCCTCCCTCACGAGCTCCTTGTGGCGGCTTCTTTCGCGCTAGTAGCTGTTGCCCCCAAATCAACGTGCCACAACACTTCGACTACACCGCTCCGAAACCCACAAGCCACACATCCTCGAGCCTCCTCCTCGTTTGTACTTCATGCTCTTCCCATCTCTTGTCCTTAGACTCCTTTGTAGTTTCAAGTATGAATATCACTATGTGAGAATGCCCTACAATTTGAATGTTTTTCTTGGAAAAATAGAGATACTGAAAGTGCATCCAGTCCCAAGGAGAGTGGAAGGATGATTATCTAGCCCCAAGGTTTGGTTTTGATGGTTAATGGCAACCCTCACCTGTATCTAACGTTTACAACGAGTGTGAACAGGAGTTTAGATGAACAGGTGATCGATCAAGATAACATCTGACTGATGATGAGGCCAAAAAAAGAGCAAGGAACTGTGAAGGTCAGAAGGGCTAGCTGAGCTAGTCTCCTGAGGCTCAGTTGTGAGAAAACCGAGGCTGTGCTCGAGGGCAAGCGAGGTGATGGTGGCTTGATGGAGTTCAAGGACCGTGACTGCAAGCTGGATAAGACCTGGAGGAGCTAGGAAGCTAATGGATCTGCGTCAAGGGGTTCGCTGTGCGTCTTCAAAGGACTGTCATCTTCAGTTGTTAGCTTGGAACCAGTGTCAAGATTCTGAGCGAGCTGGTCCAATGGCAGTGGTGAGTCCATTGTCCTCCTGAATCAGTTTAAGGCTTGTAGTGAGCCGGCCTGTGTTGTGCTCAGGTGCTGCCTGAGGCAACCGAGTCCACCTGAGTTTGGTATCTGAGACTCAGGTGGGTAGCTCAGCCGTGGCTAGTAGGTTACCAAGTGTATGTTAGCTGAGTCTCAGATAGGTTTGTCTGGTGGCTCTTTGTCTGATGTGGCATGAGGGTAACGGCTAGCTGCTAGGGACTCTATAAATAAGGAACCTGGGGAGGTTTCGACCTCAACTTTTACCTCTACCATAGCACCCTGCTGTTGCAAGAAAGAGCTCTTAGTCTCCGAGAGAGCGTTGCCTGCATGCATCCACCGTGAGAGAGAGTTGCTTTACATCTTGAGTGCTTCAGAACTGAGAGAGTTCATGGTACTGGTTCTTCCAAGAGACTGAGAGAGCTCTTGGTGTTCGTCTGCTCCAAGACCGGGAAGTTGGAGTCGTTGGTGAGCAAGCCAAGTCTTGTGTGGCTGCCTCCAAGTGTCTGTGAAGGTGATTTGGGTCTGCCTGTCTTGCTGCGGTGAGATCAAAAGGATTCCACACAAAATAAGTGAACGAGGAAAGAGCACGGTTCAGTGCCGGCTGTGAAAGCAGCTTCCTCAACGGAGACGTACCACTTTGCATAGAGTGGGAACTTCGGAAAAAACAAATCTCTGTGTCTACTTGTTCGTTTGCATGATTTGTTTTTACCTGTGCAGATATATATAGAACACTCTCTGCTGCACACAACTGAGTTTCTCACCAGAGACTCAGTTGACATACAACTGAACTGCCTATCTGATGCACACAACTGAGTCACGCACCTGAGACTCAGTTGACACTCTCTAGTCTTTGTTTTTCCTGCATGTTATCTGAGTTATCTGCCTGAGTGTCAGCTGCCTGTTTCAGTTGCCTGTACCTTACTAGGATTGACCTATTTAATTTAAGTAAAGCCCATTAGGTTTTAAATTTCTAGAGCCAACCTATTAAACGCCCAGTCGACTCCTGAGATCCTTTCAGATACATCATAAAATCTTTTGACCAAACTAGAGACCAGCAACAACAGAAGACTGCACCGTTAAGTTTGTAGTCACAATAGCGTGATCATCAACTTATATGCATACACCGACTCTTTTGTGACATATTAACAAGGTTCAAGAAGGCGCTAGGTGGACAGTGACCCCATGCCTAGTGTATGAGCTAGAGGGGGAAGTTTGAGGGAGAGGTCATAATGGTGAAGGAGGTTGAGGTCACTGCGGTGAAACAGGTCTAGGTCACGACAAGGGATACTCAAGGTTAGAGGAGGGGACAAGAGGAGAGGGTGAGGTCACCATTAAGGTCCATGTGTAAACCCCGTGCTTTCCAAATCCATACATGTCGTGTATCTCTCAAGGGCATATGTAATAATACATATGACATATTGTATGTAATACCGTTAATGTCATATATAGATTTCAATAAAAAAGATAGCATATAATAATCTATCTATAAGTGATCTATGTATGACTATAATTTATAGAGTTGAGATATAAACAGCATATGTAGTATAGTAATAAAAGTACTACCTATAAGCTGTCGGCCTTGTTCTCTCCTCCTCCTCTCTCATCTACCTGGTAAAAAATTATAAGTGACATCTCTCGTGGACCGTTGACACCACGGTGCCGTACCCTAAGTGTCCTCGTATCTAAACCGTCCATAAGGATATCTACGCTGCCTCTAGACTCTGCTTCCACTCCAACACAGGCAGCCGCCTCTGCTTCACCAGGCCGACGTCGCCTCCTCATCTCTTCCTCCCTTGCAGCGCCGCGGCTCTCGCCACCCCTCCGCCGCCGGAGGACATCGATTCCTCGCCTGAGAGGCTCGATTCGTCGCCGGCGCACCGCGAATAGTCATAACCCAACCTTACATAGGCTCGAATCTGCTCTGCGTCCGCCACTAGGTACCAAGAGGCAGTCGGGCAGGGGTAGGAGAAGAGGAGATGGTGTTCGGGCAGGTGATCATCGGGCCGCCGGGCTCCGGCAAGACCACCTATTGCAACGGCATGTCCCAGTTCCTCTCACTCGTCGGAAGGTAACCTTCTTGTACCACTGCCGTTTATCTTTTGACTATCTAGTGCTCCATCATTACAAGCTGCTTTCTGACTTCCAGTGTAAGTTGTTTGTTCCACTGCTCGTGTTTTGTTCAGTTCAGTGTACTACCTGGAAACGCGCGACGTGATTCAGTTAGTATGCTGACTCCGTTGTTAGTTTTGAATAGTGCCATAGTTGAGGATTTGGTCTGATGGGGGGTAAATGTGGGAGGATGGGGTAAGGTGGATTTTTGCTCACATGGATTACAGGATTACTGTGCTCTCAGATTACTCTTACTTCCAATGGTGCCAAATGTTTGCTAGCCTAATTAACAAGATCATGTGCTTCATTGTTGGATTGCAGGAAAGTTGCAGTTGTCAATCTCGACCCGGCGAATGATGCATTGCCGTATCCATTGCTCTTTCAGCCTGGAAATGGTCTTTTGCCCCTTATTCTCTTATCACTTGTTGCTGTAGTTTTCTGCCGTTACACTTAGGGCCTCTTTGATTCTTTGGAGGATTCAAATCCTTTGGAAATTTTCCTATGTTGGTTGTTTGATTCATAGGATTGCAAAAGATAGGAATTTTTTCTTAGGATTCATGTGTACTAGATTTCATAGGAAAATTTCCATTGATGCTGACCTCTTGGAAAGATTTCTATATTTTTCCTATGCACAATCAAACATCCTTTCGATCTTGTAGAGTTGTAGTATTCAAGATGGCATGACATTTCAATCCTACATTTTTCCTATTCTTGCATTTTAGAAATCCTGTGAATCAAAGAGGCCCTTAAAATGTGTCCTTGACAGTGGTGCCTAGATATGAATGTGCCATCAATATCGAGGACCTCATAAAACTCAGTGATGTCATGACTGAGCATTCGCTTGGTCCTAATGGAGGTTGGGCCAGTGTTCAAAAATCAAGCCTACTGGTTTTGTCCATTGTTACTTATGCTGTGCTGCTGATATCTTGTCAGGGCTTGTGTATTGCATGGACTACTTGGAGAAGAATATTGACTGGCTTGAGGAAAAATTGAAACCTCTTATTGAAAGTGAGTGCAGGATGGCTTTCTGTAATAAAATTATATCTTTCAGCTGCAAGATCAATAAAATGGAGATCTTCTAAAGCAGCCATGTGTGGTGGTTATACACTTCATTTTTAATGGAAATGGTGGATCCCCAGTTCCATTCATAATAAAACCACCAAAATCTGTTTTGACATTGAATTGCTCGGGGATAGGCTGAACTGAAGGACCTTCCCAGAAGATCACTTAACCATTATACACTTTTTGATCAAAAATAATTTATAATGGCAATCAACAAATAAACTAATAAGTATACTATCTCAATGGACTTGCTTTTTAAGTGGTCAACTCACCTTGCTATGTTCTTGGATGGAATTGTTTTGCATTATTCTGAGGATTGTGTTTCAGTTTGCTTACAAAGTTATCTCTGCTGTTTATTAAGCTATTTCTGAAAGATCAAAATCATAGTATAGGACTGCTGAAGCTGCTACACACTAATACTGCTCATGTTGTACTATTTTCCTATGTGACTTGCTGAAGGTTGATGATTACTGCAGATCACTATCTGTTATTTGATTTCCCGGGTCAGGTGGAACTTTTCTCCCTTCACTCAAATGCAAGGAATGTTATCAATAAACTCATCAAAAAGCTAGACTTGCGGGTACACATGTGTTTTCAAGTTTATTCAGATTGAGTAGGAGGAAGTACATTACCCACACTCTTCCTTGGTATTATGCAGCTGACTGCTGTGCACCTTGTTGATGCCCATTTATGTTGTGATCCTGGGAAGTATGTGAGTGCTTTGCTTCTTTCACTGTCAACAATGTTACACTTGGAGCTACCACACATCAATGTTTTGTCAAAGATTGACCTCATTGAGAACTATGGAAATTTAGGTATCGTACATGTCTGTGGCAGATTTGAATTGAGCAGATGTTTCTACTATAGTAGTTACTAAGTTTCTTTATTTGTAGCATTCAACCTTGACTTCTACACTGATGTCCAAGACCTGTCCTATTTGCAATACCATCTTGATCAGGATCCTCGATCTGCCAAGTACAGGTAAATTTAACAACAAGCGCCTAATTTTAATGCCTCAGTAAGGGGTACATGCAACTATTGAAAGCTTTAAACTTGGTCAAACTTGATAATATTTAACAATTAGCAGATATCTCCAATTCTTTGGGAAAAGATGAAATATAAACACAGTACCAATTTATTAATTTGTTTTTTTCTTTTTGATTGAGAAAGTACTTTTTAAGCTCAGGGAAGGTAGTAATCTAATGTACTTACACTGAGGCAAATTTGCAGATGCATCTGATGTTTATTTTTTTTATTTTATTGATATTTTTTTTGGGTGGGGGGCGGGGGATTGCCAAAGGATCATCCTTCATGCATCTTAGATCAATTACTGTTGCAGTGTCAAAATGGTAATCATGAAACCGTTAAATCATTCACAGCAAAACCTGCAATATGGGTGATCTTATGCCTAGATTGCATTATCTAATTATGATATGGTATTTTTACACTTTTGGTTATTTAGAATCTTTTTAATTGAATCTGCTGCCAGGAAACTTACTAAGGAGCTGTGTGATGTGATTGATGATTTTAGCATAGTCAATTTTACAACTCTGGACATCCAGGTTGGTATTGGAAAGACTTGGTTATTTCAATTCAGTTTCTTGCTTTAATTCTTACAAGTTGCTTTTGCCTTATAGGACAAGGAAAGTGTTGGCAATCTTGTGAAGTTGATTGACAAGAGCAATGGTTATATATTTTCTTCTATAGACAGCAGTGCCATTGAATTCAGCAAAGTTGCAGCGGCGCCTCTTGACTGGGATTACTACAGATATCCTTTGATGCCTCCTCTAGTAACTTATTCAAACAAGCCTCTTTGTGTTTTCACTATTTAAATCATCACCATTTGGCATGTACGGTGATATTGACAATATGTAACAACATTAAACTTGCACGTCATGTCATTAGACAACAAATTTGATATTCCAGCCTAATATGTAGATTTACTACTACTGGTTTATACTCCCTCTTTTTTGAGGTACTGGGTTTATACTTGATGGGACCATATCTGGTAGTTCTGATCCGCAACTGGGTGCGGATGGACTCTATATTCGAAATGTATTTTGTGCTCTCCAAAAAGATGTGAAAAAATATGGAAAAAATTCATAGATGTAGATTATGCTATAATATGTGCACCTGGAAAATTTCAAGCTGTACCAATTTGTTCTCTTATTGCGCATGGCACAAATGGTCATATTTCTGCACCCAATTTTGTGGGTTTACATGTTCTCATATGATGTACATTTTTTTTGTAACTTTTTGGAGTAGATAAAAAGCATTTCAAATATAGCGTACGGACGGATCTGAGTGTAGAAAATATGTTCTAGCATCATATCATCCTTTTTTTAGGCAGCAGGCACACTGTATTATCTGCTATGCTTGGTCATTTTTATTGGCCATACAATGCACCTAATGCATCATTATCCATCCCAAGTACCTGCACCTTCGTTTATCCTTAACATGTGGCTACAACAGCAGCAGTGCAGGAGAAGTACATGAAAGATGACGAGGTCGTGCAACAAACAAGCAGGATGCAACAAGATTGACATTCGCTTCCTCACTGTTACGGCACTACAGATGGAACATGTCGCTCATATAGCGATGATGCTTGTGTTTACTAGAACTATGTGAATTTGCCTGAACCTATGTAACCCAATTATAGATGTTGCCTGAAGTTTCTTGCTAGTTGCTAGATGTGTAAATTTTGCCATTATCTCGCGGCGAAAATGGTGAGGAAATGCCCCTCATATGTTCTGAATGAGCTATATTATATGCCCAATATTGGTTTCTCTTGACTGCACTGTTTCAAATATGTAGTACTAGTACAAAATTTCGGTTAAGCTGTACCTCTACCCTTGCTTTTGTAGCTGTGCACACATGGAGTATATAACTCAGTCATATGTAGTGAATTTTCGGTAGTTATATAAAATGCACAGTAGACCGTAGGCCATTTCTGTAATCAACTAATCCTTTAGCCGTTTACTTTTGTTCAATGGGAAGGGCTAACAGGCAGTTTGCTGTCCGGTGGTGTTCTGATCGTAATTTCACGCTACCACTAGTCTACTAGCACAATTGCATCAACTAGTTAGTTAGTCCAAGAGCAAGGCAATTGCACACATGTTCGATTCATCCCAAACCTATGTAATCCTGGTGTGTGTAGTTGGTCGCATAGGCGCGCGCGAGTAGGTACTGTGCGTCTGTGCTTAGCCAGCGTTTAATACTACGAAGAACGCAAACAGCGGGCCAAGATCAGACATGGCGTCTCCTCAACTCATCACATGGCCACGCCGGATCCTCCTCCCACTCCACTCCGTCGATCTCAACCGCATCTAGTTGTAAAAAACCAGGCTGCTGCTCGCGGCTGCTCCCTTTCGCGTTCGTCGCGTCGCTGCTGCTGCTGTCCTCCGACGCCTACTCGGCAACGGCAACAGCGGGGAAGGAGGCGACGCTGACGCTGGACGCGAGCAAATTGTCGGAGGTGGTGGGGAGGGGAGGCATCATCGTCGTCAAGTTCTACGCCCCCCCCGGTAATCACAGCACCGATGGCCTCTCCTTCCGTCTCGTTTCCTTCAATTCTACTCTGCATCGTCCCTTACTGTGATCCATAAACATTTGTTACGTACCCGCAGGTGTGGCCATTGCAAGCAACTTTGCTCCAGAGGTAGTTCTTCTTTACCACAGCAGCACGTAAAAATTTGTGATTCTTCTCTAAATCTTGGTTGCATTTTCTTGAGCGGAATTACCGTAGCACCTGCCTCGATGTTCATGTTCTCTGCTGACTGCAGCTGTGCGTGCAGTACTTGAAGGCTGAGCAAGCACGATCCACCGATCGTCCTCGCCAAGGTCGACGCGAGCGACAAGGGGAATCTAAAATTATTTTGAAAACAACAATACGTGGATATGGCTGGATATTTTTTTAAACCAAAATAAATACTACATGTATCAAAATTTGAGCAGAAAATATCATAAAGAATGCAAAAAATCTACAACAATTCACTGATCATACAGAATACAAAAAATCTACAACGCATATAATCTAAAATTATTTAATGATCAATTATTATAAGGAAGGCAAAAAATCTAACGAATAAGATGTAAAATAGATTAATGATTAATTGATTAGTAGGTATCACTGATTCACTGATCAAAAGTAATACATATGGGCATTGCAGCAAATATATATCTCAACGTTGATTAGTATTCACGTTGATTAGTAGATGATAAACATTTCGGTACATATCTCAACGTGAATACTTTCTACTTTCTAGTAATGAGATAGCACTGATTTACGTTGATCGCAAGTAGCATCGCAGCAAGCTAGCAGGACTAACCGATCAATGATGCAACAAAACCTAGCCAAAACATCGTACGACGTACCCAAGTTGTACCCGTCTCGTATTCGTATCAGATACAGTATCCGACACAGGTACGTGGGCTTGGGCACGTATCCGTGCTGCGTAGATTAGTATATATAAATTTAGTTAGTTTATATGAGGTTTTTACACCTATATAAGGGGGCAGATTGTAAAGATTAAACACCAAGAAAACAAAAGGCAATACAAGAAAAGAAGAAGAGGAGGCACATTATGAGCCTCAAGCCATAGATTGATTTCGTTCCTGTTTTCTGCACAAGAGAAATCGCTGGCGTGATCGTATTTTAGGCAATGAAACCAACATTTAGTATCAAAGCCACCGAGAGGCGAAGGAGATGGCCGGTGACAATGACAATGACTCCACCGGCAAGAAGAAAGGCTTCGGCGGTGAAAAGTCCGGCAACAAGAAGATGATGTAGTCAAAGGCTATCCCGTTCCAATACCCGATGTTGAGTGAATCAAACTACGGCATATGGGCGGTGAAGATGAAGTTGATTCTTCGCTCTTTGGGTGTTTGGTCAGTGATAGAGGGCGATAAAGAAGATGCCGACGTGGAGAAAGATCAAGACGCAATGGTCACCATCGCACAAGTTATCCCATGACTCGGTCCTAATGACCTTGGCTGAGTTTGAAACAATGAATGAGGCTTGGGAAGCTCTTCGAGAGAGGAGGTTGGTGAGGACAAGGTGAAACGGACAAGAGTCTGTGTGTTGAAGTGAGAACTCAAAAGATGGAGATGGAGAACTCTGAGTCAATCAGCGAATACTCCAAGAAGCTCACAAACCAAGTGAGCGAGCTCCGGTCTTTTGGTGGAAAAATCAACGAAACTAAGGTCATTGAAAAGTTGTTCAGGTCAGTCACGGCGAAGTTTACCGACATCATTGGTACATCGAACAATTTGGAGATGTCTCAAAGATGATGGTGTCCGAAGCTATCGAGAGGATGAGAACCTTCGAAGAAAATAGCAAGACACGTCACAAACTGAAGGAAGACTGCGAGAAGCTGATGTTCACCAGAGCCGAGCTAGATGCTCACGTTGCCAAACCAAGAAGAGAGGGGAGTAGCAGTTCCAAGAGAGGTGGCCGCAACGACAGAGGTTGCGGCCGTGGCTGCTCTCAAGGTGGAGCACACGATGACGGACCAGCGACAACGAGAAATTCCCTGATGAAAGAAGGTCACGTGGCTATGACAATCCAAGGTTAAGTGCTTCAATTGCAACGAATACGGTCATTTCGTCAAAGATTACAAGAAGCCGAATAGGAGAGAAAGAGCAAACTTGGCGAATAAGGATGATGACAAGCCCACGCTTCTCCTCGCTGAAGTCTGCGAGTTTGTCGAAGGTGTCGACACGACAACAATCCCGACCAGTCCGGCTGCCACAACAGCGATAGTGCATGGGATGACAAGGGAACCTACGTAGGAGGTGTTTCTCCACGAAGACAAGGTGATACTGAAGCTTAGCGATACACAAATAAAGGCTTGGTACCTTGATACTGGCGCAAGTAATCACATGACTGGCTACATGGAGAAGTTTGCGGAGCTTGACATAACCGTAATGAGATCTGTCAAGTTTGGAGATGGCTCAGCTGTGGAGATATAAGGAAGGGGCTCCGTCTTGCTCGAGTGCCTCATGAGAGAACATCGCATACTCACTAATGTCTACTTCATCCCGAGACTAAGAAGCAATATCATTACTCTTGGTCAGCTCGATGAGAATGGTTGCAGGATTATAATCGAAGGTGTGATGACAATTATGAGAAGAACCCGCGAGACATTGGCCAAGTAAAAGGTCAATGAACCGACTCTATGTTTTAAACATTGAGCCGGCCCTCTCAAAGTGTCTCCTAGCAGATATAGGCATATGAACTTCCATGCCTTGAAGGACTTGGCTTACAAGACGATGGTGCAAGGCATGCCGTTGATTGATCATGTGGAGCGCATATGTGATGGTTGCTTGGTTGGAAAGCAACACCGAAGTCCTTTTCCATCAGAAGCAAAGTACCGAGCTGAATCCCTTTTTGAGTTGTGGCATGATGACTTGTGTGGACCAATCACCCCTGCCACACACAGTGAAAATCATTATTTCCTGTACTAGTCAACGATTACTCTCGGTACATGTGGCTTGCTCTCATTAAAAATAAAGACGAAGCATCTGAGGCTTTTAAGAAGATCAAAGTTGTAGCTAAGATGGAGAAGAAACTAAGACTAAAGGCATTGCGCACGAACTGTGGTGGCGAGTTCACCTCAAGCTAGTTCACCTCAAACGAGAATACTCAGCGTTGCAGCATGCAGTTTCAGGCTTCAGGGAAGAGTTCAGTGAACCTTGTTATTTTGTAGTTTCAGGCTTACGGGCAAATTGTTGAGAAAAAATAGGTTTAGCTAGTGGGTAAATTATTTGAAACATGGACACAAAAGTCTATATAAAACACTATTAGAAATCTGATTACACAATTAGAAAACTTGGCAAAGCAGCTCATATCCGTATCTAAAACAGTCTCTATCCAATAGTGCTAGAGTGAAGCCATGCTTCCATGAAGCTAAAAACTCCTTGCTCTCTAGTTTCACGCTCTCCGGTTTCATGTGTGTGCGCTTTACATAGCTGAATAACTTGTTGGTGCAGCATACTAGCATCGTTGCATACAACACATCGAAAAAGCCTCTAATTAGCTTGGCAAAGAGCAATGTCGTAGCTACGGGACTAGGCAGTATACTTTAGGCACCCCCGATCGGTTACGTCGACCTCCGGGAGTACCGAAGGAGTACGAGCAAGTGTAGTATCCGTCGAGGAGGAGCGCGTGTTACTGCGACCAATGAGGCGAAATGTGAAACGCTCGCGTCGAGGATAAATGGAAACTCCCGTGTCGGGACGAAGTGAAAACTCTCGTATTGATTTCAGAGATTATAGTTTTTCTCCCAGAAAGTGGATCCCCTCTCTCTACCCCTATGGGGGATATTTATAGGGTTCGGGAGAAGGAGGGGCGAGATTACGATTATGCCTTTCGGACGACCACACACCCTCAGGGGTATTTTGGTCTTTTTACAAGAATCTTTATGAAATATTCAAATACTCTAATATCCTAATACTCGCTACCATGACGACGTGATGTTCTTGGCGACGGGGTGAAGGGCGGCCTCGACGTCTGCCGGGACGGAGGGCGGCCCCGACGTCCGCCGGGATGGAGTGTTGCCTTGACGTCCGTCGGGATGGACGACATCCGCCGGGACGGAGGGTTGCCTCGACGTCTGCCGGGACGGAGCGCGTGTTTCGACGCTATCGGCGATGCCAGCGGAGTTTGTTGATGCTAGGTGAAACAGGTCGACGCCGGAAGGGGGATCTTAACGTTGTTAGGGAGAAGCCCGTCGGTTCGGGGTAACGCTGGGACGGACGACACCCACCGGGACGGAGCGTCGCCTCGACGTCCGCCAGGACGGAGCGTCGTCTCGACGTCCGCGATGTTCGCCGGAACGAAGGGTTGCCTCGACGTCCGCCGGGACGGACGACATCCGCCGGGATGGAGTGTTGCCTCGACATGCGCCTCGACGTCCGTGGGACGGAGCGTGGCCTCGACGTCCGCCTCGACGTCCACGATGTTCGCCAGAACGGAGCGTTGTGTCGACGTCCGCCGGGACTGACGACATCCGCCAGGACAGAGTGTTGCCTCGGCCTCCGCCAGGATGGAGGGTTGCCTCGACGTCTGCTGGGACGGAACGTCGCCTCGACGTCCACCTCGACGTCCGCCGGGACGGAGCGTGACCTTGACGTCCGCCGGGACGGAGCGTAGCCTCGACGTCCGTCTCGACGTCCATGATGTTAGCTGGAACGAAGGGTTGCCTCGACGTCCGTCGGGACAGACGACATCCGCCGGGACGGAGTGTTGCCTCGACGTCCACCGGGACGGAGCGTCGCCTCGACGTCCGCCTCGATGTGAGCCCCTAGCGCTCTAGGTGTTTTGGGGGCTTTTTTTGGTAGGTTTAATGAGGCCAAAGCTTTCTTTTGTAGCCCTCATGTAACCCTGTTGGTTAATGGAAAGTCAGAAAATTGGTGCAGCCGTGTTTTGCTTCTCGCGATCATTTCTTCTTTTTGCATTATTTACAGGCTGTTGCTTTGAGGCGAAAGGTCGTGGTTAGGCAGCACGGCACCTAGCCTGAGTGTCGTACAAGCATTGCTCGTTTGGCGGTTTGACGAGAGTCGAACGACACGAAGACAACGTGGCAGGGAGGGTTAAGGTTGTCCCGGTACGGCGACAGAGACGTTGCTCACGCGCCGTGAGCGGACGCTTTATGCCGCGGTGGAGCGTGCTCGACACCGCGGCGAAGTTAAGGTTGTCCCGGCATGGCGACGGAGACGTCACTCACCCGCCGGTGAGCGGACGCTCTACGCCGTGGTAGAGCGTGCTCGACGCCGCGGCGGAGTTATGGTTGGCCCCGCACGGCGACAGAGACGTCGCTCACGCACCGGTGAGCGGACGCTCTACGCCACGGTGGAGCGTGCTCGACGCCGCGGTGGAGTTAAGGTTGTCCCGGCACGGCGACAGAGTTGTCGCTCACGCGCCGGTGAGTGGATGCTCTACGCCGCGGTAGAGCGTGCTTGACGCCGACGGAGACGTCGCTCACGCGCCGGTGAGTGGACGCTCTACACCGTGGTGGAGCGTGCTCGACGCCGCAGCGAAGTTAAGGTTGTCCCGGCACGGCGATGGAGACGTCGCTCACACGCCGGTGAGCGGACGCTCTACGCCGCGGTGGTGCGTACTCGACGCCGCGGCGGAGTTAAGGTTGTCCCGGCACGGCGACGGAAACGTCGCTCACACGCCGGTGAGTGAACGCTCTACGTTGTGGTTGAGCGTGCTCGACGCCGACGGAGACGTCACTCACGCGCCGGTGAGCGGACACTCTACGCCGTGGTGGAGCGTGCTCGACACTGCGGCGGAGTTAAGGTTGTCCCGGCACGACGACAGAGACGTCGCTCACGCGCCGGTGAGTGGACGCTCTACGCCCCAGTGGAGCGTGCTCGACACCGCAACGGAGTTAAAGTTGTCCCGGCACGGCGACGGAGATGTTGCTCACGCGCCGGTGAGCGGACGCTCTACGCCGCGGTGGAGCATGCTCGACGGCGACGGAGACATCGCTCACGTGGCGGTGAGGGGATTCTCTATGCCGCGTTGGAGCGTGCTCTACGTCATGGGGGAGACAAAGTTGTCCCGACACAGCAACGGAGACGTTGCCCACGTGGTAGTGAGGGGATTCTCTACGCCGTGGTGGAGCGTGCTCTACGTCACGGGGGAGACAAAGTTGTTCCAACACGGCGACGGAGACGTTGCTCACGTGGCGGTGAGGGGATTCTCCACACCGTGGTGGAGCATGCTCTACGTCACGGGGGAGACAAAGTTGTCCCGACACGACGACGGAGACGTTGCTCACGTGGCGGTGAGGGGATTCTCTACGCCGCGGTGGAGCGTGCTCTACGTCACGGGGGAGACAAAGTTGTCCCGACACGGCGACGGAGACATTGCTCACGTGGCAGTGAGGGGACCCTCCATGCCACGGTGGAGCGTGTTCTACACCACGGTGGAGCCAATGTAATCTCGACAGGGCGATGGAGACGTTGCTCACGTGGCGGTGAGAGGATTCTCCACGCCGCGGTGGTGCGTGCTCTACGTCACGGGGGAGACAAAGTTGTCCCGACACGGCGACGGAGACGTTGCTCACGTGGCGGTGAGGGGATTCTCCACGCCGCGGTGGAGCGTGCTCTACGTCACGGGGGAGACAAAGTTGTCCCGATACAGCGACGGAGACGTTGCTCACGTGGCGATGAGGGGATTCTCCACGCCACAGTGGTGCGTGCTCTACGTCACGGGGGAGACAAAGTTGTCCCGACACAGCGATGGAGACGTAGCTCACATGGCGGTGAGGGGACCCTCTACCCCGCGTCGGAGCGTGTTCTACACCACGGTGGAGCCAATGTAATCCCGACACGGTGACGGAGACGTTGCTCACATGGCGGTGAGAGGATTGTTAACGACGAGCCCCTGGTGTCGCCAAAGAGGGGGCACAGAGGACGCCGTGTCTGAGAATGCGCGAGGGCAACATCGACGACGAGCCCCTATGCTTGTGCGCTGTCATAGAAGAGCAAGCACGCAAACAAGGCAGAGATTATGCGCATCACAGTTCCCCGATGGAATCCTAGTTGACATGACTTCTTGCCCGGTTCCCACAGACAGCCAACTGTCGTAGCTACGGGACTAGCCAGTATACTTTAGGCACCCCCGATCGATTACGTCGACCTCCGGGAGTACCGAAGGAGTACGAGCAAGTGTAGTATCCGTCGAGAAGGAGCGTGTGTTACTGCGACCAACGAGGCGAAATGTGAAACGCTCGCGTCGAGAATAAATGAAAACTCCCGTGTCGAGACGAAGTGAAAACTCTCGTATTGATTTCAGGGATTACAGTTTTTCTCCCAGAAAGTGGATCCCCTCTCTCTACCCCTATGGGGGATATTTATAGGATTCGGGAGTAGGAGGGGTGAGATTACGATTATGCCCTTCGGACAACCACACACCCTCAGGGGTATTTTGGTCTTTTTACAAGAATCTTTATGGAATATTCAAATACTCTAATATCCTAATACTCGCTACCATGACGACGTGCTGTTCTTGGCGACGGGCCGAAGGGCGGCCTCGACGTCTGCCAGGATGGAGGGCGGCCCCCACGTCCGCCGGGACGGAGGGTTGCCCTCCGTCCGCCGGGATGGAGTGTTGCCTCGACGTCCGCCGGGACGGAGGGTTGCCTCGACGTTTGCCGGGACAGAGCGCGTGTTTCGACACTGTCGGCAATGCCAGCGGAGTTTGTTGATGCTAGGTGAAACAGGTCGACGCCGGAAGGGGGATCTTAACGTTGTTAGAGAGAAACCCATCGGTTCGGGATAACACGGGGACCCTTCCCCCAACAAGCAGCAAGCCTTGCGAGGTTGTTGTTGACTATGGTTGTAGTCTAGCAAAAATACCAGCGACACCTAGTACTAACTAGTATCGTTTGACCAGTTGGTTGTAGAGCTTGGCTGGTGCAGCAGCCGTAGAATTAAACGTACAGCTCCGCTGTTGCAATCAGCTTGGTCGCTGGCTGTCGCTCTCCTCTCAGTCCTCTTTGCCGCCTTGCTCGACCACTCGGCTACTCTACAATGAATACATAACTGACGAGTGCCTGGTCTTTTTTCCCCTCTTCTTTGTGAGAATGCATGTTTCGTCTTTTTGCACCTTAACTGAGCTACCACCTCAGACAAAACACGCCACGCCACTTCATTAAGTACGCAACACTAGCTACCTACCTATGCATGCCTTTTGTCTCGCCATAGATTTGCGTCATCGTCAACAGAGAACAGTGCATACACGAATGCACATTACGAGATGAGGAAAAACATAGCATAATATTTACCACCGAGGACTCTATAGATGTTTACAAACAATCGGATAATTAATTAGCCTATCGGAATTAAGGAGAACCGAAGTACGTACATTTGCGCGCGTTATGATGCGTGGATACCGTGGCGACGGGACCGGGATGGCGGCGGCGTCGTCTTGTCGACGGCTAGCAGCCTCCGGAAGAGCCTCATTAGCAGAGCCCACCCTGTTGTCTTGCGGCCCCGGTGGCACCGTGCGCTGCTGGTAAAGAACTGCCCCGCCCCGCCTGCCCGCGATGACGCCCTCAGCATCATGGGCGCGCACCCGCGCCGCTCCCGCGCCGACGGCGTCGACGTCTCCTCGGACTCCGCGTCCGACAACGACGGCGTCGACGAGCGGGGGCAGCGGAATCCGCACCCGCCGCCATCAGCCGAACCTGCGCGACGCTCCACGACGTCGTTGACGTTGAAGTCCTCCCACAGCTGGTCCATCCGGTCCTCGTCGACGGTGGCCTCGGCGTGCTGAACGGTTCGTCTTGGCGGCGGCGCTTCCTCCTCGTCCACCGCCGTGGCGCGGACGGGTGGCGTAATCTTGGGTGAGGAGGCAGAGGAGAATGGCCAGATAGGGGAGGTCGTGCCGGGTGACAAGTGCCCCAGAAACTGGACCTGCCCGATGTCCCGCCACTTCTCCGGCGGCGCCGGCGCCGGCGCGGCGACGGTGGGGAAGGTGAAGTCGCGCTCCATTAGCCGCTGCAGTATGTATAGTATGTGGTGGCCTAGCTAGCTGTAGTACAGCTGCTGGTGATTCGTGAGGTGATCGATAAGAGGCCCCAGCGAGTGGCGCGGCGGTAGTATGAGCGCGATCGGAGTGGAGGTAGCGGGAGCGGGTGACGGCGTGGGGGCGTGGCAGGATCTGGGGACGCCGGCGTGCGCGTGGCCCCTGGAGCGGCGACAGCCTGACTGCAGGCACGCGCTCGATCCGGCTAAATAGCTAGCCCGGCCCATGCATGGAAGCTTCTCCGGCAGGTGGAGACAGGTAGGCACGCAGTGGCAGACCAAAGGGTGATCAGGGTGGAGCTAAACCCATGCTAAAAATTTATGTTGATCCATATATTATAATAAAAAAATAATTATACTATTAGGTCACCCTAAAACAAAATTTATATCAAATTGGCTCACTCTTGCTCAAAATTCTACACGAGGCAGCAGGTGTGCATACAGTACAGCTGCCTACCTGGCATAGTACAGGTGTGTGCGTGTCCGTCCGTCCGACTGTAGTGTGACCAGTGAGCGCGTGACTTGTAAATCTGCATGCAGCAACTTCATCTGGCTCCGTCCCAGGCGCCAAAGTGGCTCGTAGGATCGCCCCAGCCCAGTTGATTCTGATCATTCGGCTCCAGCCCATCACACTGACCTAGTGCCCTGCCAGCCCTGGTGACCAATACTATTGCTTGCAGCCTCTCAAGTTTCTGGCCCATGTACGTATGCACAAAAGGCTTGTGCGCCCCTCAACTCGATCGCCATTAGTTAGATGTGTAACCGGCAATTCCACCAGAAAAGGTTATGTTTCCTATCCCACCTTTTAATCATGAGGGTTTTGTTTTAGATTCTTGTTCCGTTTTTGAAGGAAAGATTCTTGTTCCTTCAACTTGAGAATGGATATATTGGTGGTCAATAACTTCTATCGCTAGCTACTTGCTACAATCACTTTCAGTATTCAGACACAAGCTGGTATTTGCAACTCCTCTTGTTACGCCGTCTAGTTCATCAACTGAGATTTCCACATAGGGTATGTGTGGTTTTGCACTTTTGCTGTGCCTTCTCAGGTCAGATGTAACATATGCCTGTGTGTTGCATTTGCCCAGCATCCTCCACTTATAAAGCCTTTCCTGCCTTTGGTAACAAGTCGCCTTCTTCCCCTCTAACGGTCAGTTTAACTTGACCTCGACACAAGGCCTGCATTCTCCTGCTACTCCCGTTCGGTTGGTGTTTGAAGTAGAAGCAAAGACATAGAAAAATGTAACAAGAACGCACACTAGCTTGTCTACTTCACCCCCTCACACTCTTGCATTCCGGCCCATCAATCCATCACCCTCTTTCATGGAGACCACCGTACTGCCAGCAGCCCCTTCCATGGAGATCGCTGCCGCCGTGGGCCGGACCGAGATCGACACCTCCCGGCCGTTCCAGTCGGTCAGGGAGGCCGTCGAGGTCTTCGGCGGCGTCACCGGCGGTGGCAGCAGCTCCCGTTCCAGCAGCGAGTCCAGCTCCAAGTTCAGCGTGCCCCCGGCTTCTTCCTCCTCCACGACGTCCACGTTGCTGGCCGGCTGCCTGAAGAAACTGGAGGCAGACCTCGCAGAGGCCAGGACCGAGCTGGCGCAGCTCAAGCAGAGGCAGTCGGAGATGGAGATGGCCGTGTCCGGCATCAGCGTGCAGCTCAGCAGTGGCATGGCCGGCGTCCTCTCCGACCTCAATAAAGGCAAAGAGCTCGCCGTGATGATAATCGGAGCGGAGGAGGAGGACGGCGACGATGGCCGGGTTCGGAGCGACCGGTGGGACGAGACCCGGGCCGAGGAGTGGATGGCGAGTCTCGAGTACCTGCCGAGCCTCTCGGAGGCCCTGGCCATCAAGATGATAGAGGATGACTTGGGAGAGAGGACGAAGGTGAAGAACAACAGGGCCAAGAAGAAGCAGCACAAGAAGCAGAAGAAGAATGCGGCGTCACTTGTTGGAGGCATCTTCTCCAAGAAAGACAAGTCCAGGTGATCAAGGGATCATTCATATACATACATATGCATGCATGTGGTTTATTTATATGATCAGATTTTTAAATTTTTTATATGTTTATGTTTTGAAGTGTGTCCTCTCCTATGGTTCATAAGCTGCACGCATCCTGCAGTAGCTGCGTAAGAATGTAAAGGCACCGTTTGGAACGTGGGAGTTTCACAGGATAGGAAACATCCAATTTTACTGGATTTGGTGTTCCCTACAAAATTTCTACGGAAATCCTACGTTCCAAATCAGTGTTTTAAGTTTTGGCTCTTGAATTTTCTGGAGAAGTCGTTTGGTAGAAGGTATGTTGATATTCCAATAAAGATGAACTCCAGGTGACCGGATGATACATGGACTTCTATCTGTATGCATTGCCAGTCTGTGTATCGAGTATTAACAGAATACATTTACATATCTTCGGCCAAGACCCCTTATAATACTATCTTTGCGTATGGTGAAACTCCACAGGTTTGCTACATTTTCTTACCAGAATTTCAGGAAAAATAATACTCAAAGCCAACCAATTCAAGTTCATCCACATAAATTTCACCCTGTATATATCATGCTCTTCCCAGCAACTGATCAAACATTACATAAATTAAGTTACAACTTGACAGACACACAAGCATCCATATATGATGCAACAGGACAACAAAACCAATGCTGCTTAATTGATGCTTCGCTTGCAATACCCTGCAAGGGTTCAGCTAAGGCTACACTGATTATTTCCTCATGGTACGTATACGACTACTAGTAACTGCAGGCAAACATCATATCAACTAAAGCAATGCAGTAAGACTGGGCAACATGTACTAGATGGTGAAGGAGAAAGTTGCCCAAGTTTATTGTACACTGCTAGGTGGCCAAGGAGTGTGGAAGTAGAACATACGCTCAGACGCGCATTCTCTTCGCATCGCTGTTCGGCAGATGCGTGTCAGTTCCATTGCCACGGGGAATACCTTCGCCTGATTTACAAACCTAGAAACAGGAGGTGTGAAGTGACCCATCAGTGACAGTCCTACCAAATGATCCACATGTTCTTGATTGAAAGGGTTCAGTGGGAGCATGTTCTATTAGAAGAACACATGAGCTTACATTCTCATCAGGGACGATGGCGTATCGCACCAATGGCGAGACCCAGACTTTGGCTGAAAACATCAAGATATGTTTGCAACTTGTAAGTTGTTTGTCTTAAGACATTAGGAAATGTGTGTGCCGAGAGCCGCCAACAGAGCTCCATGCAAACCTGTCATCGGAACTGCATTTGATGACTCCAACTGCTTGCAAGCAGATCCATCCGAGCTTAGTGCATCGATCATCTTCGGTGTGTTCCTTCATGAGCCGCAATAATTGTCTCGATTCAGTTATTGTACATTATTATTAAAGAAACATGTTCCTCGACAAAGGTTTAAACAACTTGCTGGATTACCTATCGATTATTTCGCCATGACCAAGCTGTCCACTGGTACCCCTTCCCCATGAGAACACATTATTGTTTTCTGTCAGAGCAAGAGTGTGCCTCCATCCACAGGCAACCTGGGAAACTTTCTGCAATTGCACCCGTCAATAAATGAGAGACTAAAGATTGAAAACTCGATAGTAGCGTCGGCTGAGTGAATTCTTCATATAGATCAATAGAACAGCTTTGATCATAAACATTGTATTCACAAGTCACAACTACGTCATTCAGTTCATTTATCTGAGCAAAAGGTTCAGCAGATGTGCTCTGAGACATACTATCACTCACCTGTTCGTCAGGAAAATTGACCTGTATGGGGGAACAGTGATCAACATTATCGGCGACGCCGACCTGTCCAAACTGCATATTCAAAATACAAGTCAGGATCATCAGAAGTGACGACAAAATCTAACCATCATCAGCAGAAGTCCTGACTCACTTTTGTTGCACTAAATACATATCTTTTTTTCAAGAGATAAGTTAAACAGATATCCAAAACAAGACCACTCATCAGATACTGAATTGGATACAGACTGCTGGCATATAACACTCACACTTCAGTGTGTTGGTTGTGGTGTTTGGTGTGCTGAAGTGGTGGGTAGGGGCAGTAAGGTGAGGCACAGGAAAAGATAGAACAAAACAAGAGAAGAACAGATGAATTACCAAAGAGAGAGCGTATTTTGAAGCAAAAGAAAAAAGAGAGCGTTATGGTAATGTGGCGAGGATTTTTTACAGATGCATGATCAAGAATCAAGTCCTCTACTTTCATTCTCTCTTTCATTTTCACAGAATCACATCATACTTGAGCAAAACGCATGCTCACAGAGGAGAATGGTGAACACCATACATAAGAATCTTCCCAATTTGACATTCATCGATAAAAAATTATGTGATATAAGTTAGATTGGTGCCATGATTGAACCAGGGTAATGCAGTGCACCAAACAAGGGGATCGGACAAGATAAAAAGTAAAGGCTAGGTGGTGATTAATCACCTTGTTCCACCCCCATCCGTAAAGTTTTCCATCTTCCGCGAGTGCCATTGTATGCCTCCACCCACCTGAAATCTACACCACCAAATCATTTGTTCATGAACCTTCCCCCGGAAACTACTAAGTTACCTGAATCTTCTGAATATCAGAGTTCCAAGTTCCAACAAGTGGATTGCGTAACATTATGGAAGGTTATTATGCTGTATTTGTACCTGAGATATGCAACTGTCTTTCAGGGCTTCCAGCTTGTGTGGAACTAGGTGGTCTTCAAAATCACCATGCCCGAGTTGGCCATACTTGCTCCAGCCGTACGTGTACAGGCCACCAGACGAAGACACGATGATCGTGTGGCGCCATCCACAAGCAACAAGCGCCATCTTTTCTCCCTGAAAAACAAGGAATGAGATCATTAGAACATATAAATGAAAAATAAGGCTGTATTGTAACGTGGGAAATTTACAGTGAACAGTTCAATTCTGGCAGGATTCGAGAAAAGTTCCCGCATTCCAAATGGGGCCTAAGATTACTCACCTCCACAGAAGAAACTTTTTCCGGGATTAGGCGGTCATTGCGATCACCGAGACCTAAGTTACCATATCGACCCCATCCCCATCCGTAAAGATCACCATCTTCTGTTATAGCAGCGGTGTGCTCAGCACCAGCAGCGATCATTTTTACGCAGACACCCTGGACACATACGGTACTGTCAGTGGCAATTGGCGGTATTGGTAACTTGGTATGGAAGAAAAAGGATTTTTCTATTACTACATAATCAGGATTTTACTATCCGGTTGAATAGTAATAGAAAATTCCTTTTTCTACATGTTAAGATGGTAATTAAGTACAGGTTCGAATATTCCCTTTTTCCTTTCCTTTTAAAAACCATATCTTTTAACAAAATTTTCAGGAGCTACTCTGCAGCAAGTGACATAAAAAACAATTAATCCATGTGTTAGTATTTCTAGTGCTTGTGCGTTTCAAGTGGGAGATCTTTGTAAATTTTTACTTGTGTATCAAAAGATAATATTCTAGTAGCTAAACTCTGCATTTTTAATGTATAAACTACATAGTTGGTGATTTGGTGTTGAATGCTGGTCATCCTCGGATAATGAATAAACCAGTTTGTATATAGAAGTATGGTCCAAAACTTGGTGGGGCTCATGGATGTTAATATGGCCATTTATGGTCCCAGCAAATTAGAAGAACCTGTATATACAGGCGGTTTTCACCATTACTAAAGAAGTTTCTTCAGGTGGATCACATATATAGTTATAGAGTCTAATTTTGATTAGTTAAAAACTACTTAAGTTGGTTAGGAGTAAATGGTACCACTAGATCGCTATGAAAAACAGTTTCACAATATATTTTTTAAATCTTATACTTGCATATTCATATGAAAAGAAATGCCCAAAGTTGTATGTTATAGACTGTGAAAAGTCGAAAACGTCATTTGAACAAAGAGAGTTCTTACCAGTAGAATGCAAAGATTTCCGCTAAGAACCTATGGACACCAAAATATTGTCCCCAGATGGTATCAAGCTTTTCTTTTTCCATTTTTGTCTACCTGTTCTAGTAAGTTCTAACAGCTGCAAATAAGGCATTTCATACCTCCAAAGCTTGAATCTTTTGTGGGAGCAAAGAGTCTTCGGTGTTTCCAAGGCCAAGCTGCCCATTTTGATTGCGCCCCCAACTGAAACAAATCAACAAGCAGGAAGAGGCCATCAATAACTGAAAAATATGACACAGTAATGCTGACATATTGTTGCTTAGACTAGCGCATAGCAGTCTGGTGGTAGCCTGCCAAGAGCCTGCTGAATTATAGGCACCCATTCTTGGTGTAGGACACCTCTCACATGAGATCGATTCCATGATTATCTTTTTGAAGTTTGGAGATCACCTCTGCACTTGCCCTGTGACGGTGACGGCGAGGCAGTGGCTATCCCCGCAGGCGATCTGCTTGATCTTGATGCCCTGCAGCGCCTCGATGGGCTGCGGGTTGAACAGGTCGCTGGAGTTGCCATGGCCCAGCCTCCCGAAGTCTCCCCTGCAGCGCACGCACGAGCCGGTCAGCGAATCCTAGCTACGCCAAATTTAACGACGCGGCGGCGGTGTGCTGTGCGCACCATCCCCAGCTGTAGAGCTGCATCTCTTCGTCGGAGTAGGCCATGGTGTGGTCGGCCCCGCAGATGACGGAGGTAATGCCGGGCACGTCGAAGGCGGTCAGCACCGTGGGCACCGGCCGGTCCTCGGCGTCGCCGTGGCCTAGCTGCCCATCCTCGCCCCGGCCCCAGGAGCACACCACCTTGCCAGCTGCAACGCCACACCACCCCACCAGCGCATCACGTCACGGTCCGTCAGATCAGAGAGGTGCTCGACGAAATGCAAGCCCAGGGCGGCGACGAGGGAGGAGGACATGGCGCGCTGCACGCAGGGCAAGAAAGCGAAAGAAGGTAGGAGCTTACAGAGCAGGGCGACGGAGTGGCTGGCGCCGGCGGAGATGAGGACGACGGACTGCTCCGGCGCCTCCGGGACCACCTCGTCGCCGGCCTCGTCCTGCTTCGCGTCCATGCGTTCTGAGCTCCCGATCTCAGCAGCTCGCTCGCTCGCTCGCTCCCTCGACCGGCTCAGGTGGAATGGAAGCAGGAGACGGAAGGAGTGCAGTCGAGCAGTACAAGTAGGAGGGAGAGGAGCGGGACGTGCAACCCGCCGTATTAAAGGCGCCAAGTAGTACCTTTTATTAGGGAGTCCCTGACCCTGCTACCTGTAGCTTTGGCAGCTTCACTCCACTAGACCACTACGCTTTGTTAACTTGATCCTCGGTATATTTTTTTGTCCGAGTTCATCAATGGCGTCGGCACCGCATCTGCGTCACCTGCAACTGCAACTGCAACTCTCCGGGTCCTTCCTGCCCGCGTCACGGCTAGCACATCCACTTGTCATGAAGCCAATGGAGCAGATCCATCGGTCAATGGGGGCCAACGCCGATTCGCGGAAATTTTTCATGTTTCTCATGAAATCTGGGCTACTTCTCGTTTTCGTACAATTGTAAAATGAGAGAACTAATCATGCAAATCACAGAGATTATAAAAACGAAATTCATATAATACGACAGTGGTAACCAGCTATAGCTATGGCAATATTTGTCCAAAGAATACATATGTGACTAGTGGACCACGCATGTGTCTATAATAGTGTGACGTCTGATGCGTATTATGAACCAGATGTCAGCCATGTAATAACCAAATTTACATATTTTGAGACATAACAAAGTATAGCACGAAACCAAGCACCGTCTCTAAGCATAATAGAGCCCAAGGGAGGTGAACGTGGGAGTGATGTACCTACATCTCCAGGCTCCAGAGTGGTACCGAGATTTTCATCGGGAATTAATGCTCTGATTGGAACGTATCATGACGGACTTCACGTACCTGTAACCTCCCATTTTCAATGTCTCTAAGCATGGAGCGACCGGACACGAAGCTCTCTGATGATAGGGATTAATTTAATCCGAAATGGTGTTCTCGAAGAATTCGATAATGTTTACCTACCGAAAGCTCTTGAATGGCGATATGCACACACGAATAATGAAACTATCATCGTCTTTCCGCCAAAAAGGAAAGGGGTTAGCATGAAAAACACATCGTTCAAAATACCAGCAATTTCCTCGAGAAGCCCGTTCTTTTTGGCTCCGTTTAGCATCGTAGTGACTTTTCTTAAACAAACTTAATTTTTATTTATGGATATTGTAGTTAATCGAAATCACTTTTCTAAAATGTTATAAAATCTTTTTACTAGAAATATTAAATATTTCCTTGGCTAACTAAAACCGCAGTTCAGCATAGTCGACCATGACGTCATTTCTCTCTCGTGTTAGTCGTGTCCAGCAAGATGAACCGGCCGAGAGGACAGTGCATATTATTGCCACACGGAGTGTATGTGGCAGTCTATTACTAGTTCCACTACTGATCATGTCGTTATGAGGTTGTTGGCATGGCAGCTCATGTCATGTCATGTCCCTGGACCGATCGCCATTTCTCCGTCCACGGCTTCTGCCCAACTCCTTTTTTCAACATTTCATTAAGTCGGACTAAGTTCATGTCTTTATGAATGAATGTAGCGCTGCAGTAGGATTAATGGCTAGTACTAGTTTAGCACGCGCCCACTGATTCAGATTTAGATCCGTTTCACATTTTGTTTCTGTTACGAGTTAAAGGGATGTACTGTTTTCGATTCAATGCTCTCGGTTAACTTCACCTACATTTGTACTGTACTGCCTAAAGCTAGAATGGATTGTAACATGAAACCGATCCGTTGAAAAAGGATCTGGTTCGTTCTGTTCTGGGGATAGGGGCGCATTTCGGTTTGTTGCTCCATCCTCTTTTGAATAATCTTGTCAGGACCCTAAAATTATAAATAGATCTAAGTTAAATATCTAAACAACTACCTAATATACCATAGGTATATGACGACATATATATTAATTACTATTGGATAGTTTGACACCGGATAAATATACCATACGCACAAAGTCATATGCATCTATCATCGTTGATCAAGCCGGATAAAAATGTACATCAAGTAAAGGTCCAGATAAATTTCAAAAAACCTTTGTAAAGATTTAGTGTCCGCCTCATCCTTGCTAAGTACAATCACTTCAGAGGAGCCCGAGACAAGTTTCGAACAGTCGGAACAGGTCCCCACCCTAACCTAGCTGATGGAAGAATCACAACTAGTGAGTCACTCAATCTCAGAAATCGCACTTAACGAACATAGGATAAACCCTAACTCTTTACGCTGTCCCATACACTTCAAAATTATACACACATAATGTATGAGATGCAATGTAAACAACTTGATCATTACAACACGAACTCTAAAGAAAGAGTTTATAGAATGCATAGTTCCCATTCCATACATGGGGCATTACTTACTTTACAATCAACCTGACTTGAAGATCGATCAAAGTAGAACATAAGTAAATACAGCAGCGAAAACATATTAAAAGTATCGTAGATGGTAACCATAACCATCTCACTGAAAACACATAACCCACAAGGTACCAACCAAGACAAATCAAGCAACTAGGCATCACTCCTAGCATGATTTATATCATAAAAATCACCTACACTAGGATCACCTTCAACATATTAAAAAAAATAAAATTTGAATAAGTCATTTTGCGTGCTCAGTCCAATTAACATAAGCATGGCATGATAAGAGAGTAAAATACTACGCTAGTAATTCATTTACAAAGTGACATGGCATAGCATGAGCATAAAGGAAATACAAGCACAAATATATATATATATATTCATCAATTCTCGGATTTAAACCTCATATTTCAGATCAAGAACAACATATGGAACACAAAATTTCAATTATTTCATCATATCAAGTTGAAAATACATCTTGGCCTTCATAAGTGGGTTTTAATGATTCATGACAAAACAATTAAGGGGCTAATGTGTGCATCAAGTGTGGTTATGTGTTTATTCCCAAAAGCAGTGATAAAATTAGCATTGACAACCTGTAAATATTTATAAGAAAGAACGGCTCAAAACAAAGATTTAAAGACAATTTTCTAGCTCTTTTGTTGGTTTACGGAATCATATTGAGTTTAGAAAAACCGTACTATTAAGGGGGTTGATATTATAAGCTGGTGAGAGTGTCTTGTTAATACTTAGTTAGGAATCAATTTTCAAAACCAAAGAGGCATCTAAAATCTCTTCATACACACCTTTTATAGAAATGCCGGAATATCCAAGATTGATGTTAGAACATCAAAGATTTACCTTTGTGTGAAGAGTCAAGCAACTTCCTGTCTGATCTTCTGGATGTCGAAACATCCAAGATTTATCGAAACCTCTGAGTTTCAGTTCTATAAACGCCTAAGTCCTTTTGCTCTGAAAGTCGAAGCTGCTAGATTTTTATAAGTCTCCGGGATCTTTTCTGGACTTATCTATTGAAATTTCAGAATGCACGAGTCAGTTGTCGGAACCTCCAAGAATGAGTTATGTCCACCTCAGTTGAGGTCTTTTGAAATATCAGAAGGTCCAAGTGCGATGTCAGAACTTCTAGGAATCTGTTCTGACCACACTTTGCCAAAACTATTCTTAATCCCAGAGGGTCTGGGTTTAAGTAAGAACCTCTGTCATTCATTTCTATTCGTTGTGCTCTGAAAGTCAAAACCTCTGTGTTCATACCGAATGTTATGAGATTTGTTTCTAGACAAACAATATACATGTTACTTTCAACTGTCAGAACCTCCGAGTTCCATCCTAGAAGTTTCAAGTTCTGTGTTTTTTTTTCTTTTCAAATTGCTAGTTTTTAGGGGTTGGTTATAAATACCCCCCAAACCTCTTTTCATGTGAGAAATCTTTGCAAAATCTTTCCTCTTCCCTCTTGAGTACTACTCCACATTTCCTCAAGCCTAAGTTGTGATTCTTGTGAGGAAATATTTGAAAGAGAGATTGAGACATAGTTTAGCATCAAACAAGAGTTCATCTCCAAGCCGAATTGAATGAAGCTTGTTGCTCTTGAAAATTATGGTCGCCTAGATAGTTAAGAGTCTCTTGGGAGCCTTCAAGGATTGTGAAGCATCCTATGAAGTTTGTGAGGTTTTGGAGCTCGCTTACCGTAAGATGAAGAGTTGCCATAGGAGAAGGAAAGCTTCGTATCGGCAAGCTTCTTGAGAAAAGAGCATGATTCGATGTTGTCTTTGATCATTGGATCAAGCTTCCTCAATGGAAACGTAGAGCCTCGCCAAAGGCTCGAACTTTGACAAGAAATATTTGTGTCGCACACTTGGTTGTTTTCCTTGCACTTCTAGATATTCATTTTCCTACTTGTTTTGATCCCTAGCATGCTAGGTTTTGCAGAGGTTGTCCGGCTTTACCCACAAGATATGATTCTCCCCTGTTGCCAAGGCCTAATGAGTACACTTCATGAGGTGTGGCAGGGGCATCACAACGAGACTTTTGCTCCATCAAGTCCTAACGGTGAACCTGTCAGATGAGCCATTTCCTGCAATTGCTTGTTAACCCATGACACATCACGGACCCATCTTTGTGTCGAACAACTCCCTACGCTAAACCACAAGAAGGCTCTCTAGAATTAAACCACTCATTTGCACTTTCCACCTATCATTTGGATAGCCATCGTTGAAGCAGGCACGGTTTTCCCAGTGAAACGGAGGGGAAAACCTTGATCGATGTCGGCTGGGTAGACATAGACTTCTGCCCAGAATTCATGCATAGAACAGGAGGCACTCCCTAAGTATACATGATACATAGGGTGTTGTGTCACTCCGAGGGTTTGCTGAGCCACGGTCCACAGAATAGTTGGGAATCCGGTGAGCTCTACAGCGGTAGTCTCTTGGAGTAAGGCGCCATGAGACGTTATGTCCATGGGGAGTGAAGATGAGCAAGTGGTGGAGCTCTAGAGGCTAGAGGTGCTCCTAGCAAGAAGAATTGATTTAGACAAAGCGAGAAAGGCACAGGTGCTTTGCACAAAAGCAGGGATGGGGCTTTAAATAGCTGCTGGGCAACAAGGGGGTCAACGAGGATTCCAAGAAAAAATTGCCTCGGGATACGATGAAGGCTTGCATCTTGTCTGGTCAGTGACTTATGGACGAAGAAAAGCCAAGATTGTCAAGATGAATTGACATAAGGCTGACAAAGGGAGGCGTCATTGGCGATAATCAAGGGGAAGGGTCAAATGGAGGGGACGGCAAGACGGACTTGGTCCCTCGGGCTGGTGATTTTTAGAGGGAGGTAAAGATTATGTTTTTCCTAGGATTTGACAATTATCGGCGATCTTTACAAGTTGACGACTTTCAGGGAAAAGGTAGACAAGACTTGACGTGGGCTATTGTTACCTCTCGTGGAGTTCAGGAAGTGGACAAAGCAGGGATAAGAAACAGGGTCCCACTTTTACTACACAGGCCGTAGAGGCTAATTTATTCAAACAAGTGTGGGTACGATACAACGCTTATAGCGATTGTGTACGGCACACATTTTACAATACAACATTTTAAGGACTGTAGTCCTTCACCCATCACATCGAGCGTTCTACTAGGCTTTATGTCGGGTCATACGGTAATGTCGCTAAGCGACAATGTACCCTGGTATCCTAACTTATTATCCTAGATTGGCTAACCCGATCAACCTGTCCTACGGACGAAGTGAGGCTCCTGCTCTTGCATTCGAACGTGGTAGATGCGGCAGAGGCGTCTGATGGCTTTTCTTGATGCGGCGATGATGGCTCCTTGGGTACTGAGGCCGTACTCCGTATATATATGTGGAATTGCCCGATGGGAGTAGAAGTACACGGTGGCACGATAACCGGCTTCAATTCCGGTAATGTAATCTTTTCGAACGATGAAGAGCGGTCGGCTCGAACTCCAAGGAAACGAAGCAGCTTCTTCAAAAGTTTTCCCCACGGGTGCCCATGTTCTCGACGGAAGGTGAGCTCATTCATCTACAATTTGAAAGGGGTTAAGTTTAGAGAAATATCCCACACATGTTCAGAGATATTACTAGGATGAGGAAAAGATTACTAGGAATGATAAGAAGAATAGAGCCCAAGCTTATGTTAATTATTTTAGCTTTTACAAAATAGCTTGTATACCCTAAGTCCTAACTAACGACCATACTAACTAGGGTTTACCTACAGTCAGTATGGCTCTGATACCAAGCTTGTGGATAAACCCTGTGTTTACTGTACCGGTCCCTGGATCAGTGGCCAGTACACACAGTATACTTGATACAAAGTCATACAATACCGAGTTTATTACATAAATGATCGGCAAGATCTTTACTTATACATACCAGGCCGATTGGCCGGATTGAAATAGTAGCAGAATAGAAACACGTGGTAGCTTGCCCATCAATATGCCGAACCACACAGGCAACTGACTGGGATAAACGCCTTAGCCTTCGTATTCGATGACGGTGGTCTCTGAATAATTCTTCCTCTTATCTGGCCAAATCAACAAGCCAGGTGAGTATATTGAATGTACTCGCAAGCTCCCCTTCAGGGTGAATATCATAAATATATGCATGCACAAGGGAATTAATTAAAGAGGCGCGGAAAAGTAAGTTTTTATCCGAAATAACTAAGTAGATGATAAAAGCATATTTAAAAACGACCTCGGCCCTGCCGAGTCATCTCAATCAATCAAAATAGTATTCCTGCCAATTCGGCCGTCCGCCACGGGAGCGGCCATTTACCTTCAATAGATAGCCATTCCTACCCTCAGGTAGAACGACGTCCAATAATAACACATTTCTCCTCAGATAGTCGTTCCTACACTCCGGTAGAATGGCGTCCCACTCATAACCACTCCTCCCATGTAATCGCATTACACAGGGCACTCACATCTCACTCTGCATGCTCATCAAGCCAGATGCGTCCTTAAACCAATGACCCTCTTTCCGAAAACATAGACTAACCAGTCGTGTGGCCTTACCAGATTGTGTCCATGACCGAGGACGCGGCTATTCGAATAGATTTTAACACTCTGCAGAGGTTGTACGGCTTTACCCACAAGATGCAGTTCGCCCTGAGTATACTGTGCACCGTATTGACAGGGCTAGTACAACGAGACATTTCACCCGTTTCATACTAGAGCTGGACCCGCTAAATGGGTAACCCAACTTTTACGTCCCGGACCAAAAATGGGACTCTCCACCTTTGTGTCGAACAACTCCTACGCCCTGCGGTGGAGGTTCTCTAGAGATCCTAATCCATCTAGTCACATACTCCTACTGCCCACGGGTCCAGATACTAGCACTCGACGGGGTAAAAGCCAAGTCCTTCCCATAAAGGACATGTGGACGTACGGGGTGAACCTGGTTTAGCGGCACGGTAGGTTCGGTCCTTAAATGATCCGAGAAAGGACTCCACACCTTGTCCGTCGCACGGACCGCGAGTGCCACGTTGGGACTTAGCTCGCTTATAGAATTTCTTCCTGCTTTCGCCCTTCATTTCCAAACCGGATCTAAATCACCTCCATTTTGTTTTTGGTTCGAAAACATCCCAACCCGTGGATTATACCGTGACCCCATCCTTGGTGGTCACAGCGGTCCATCCCCAAATCATTCTCTTTCGAGATTAACGGGAATCTTTTCTTTTTGTGAAAAACCTAGTTTTCTCTACGGCGGGGCTAAGCCATATATATGTGTATATACTGCCTCTAGGTTTTCCGATATTTTCTTCGGAATATATAGTCCTTAGGGTGACAAGGAAACGGAATCGGACTAGGGTTTCTATCATATCGAACATAACTACTGCTATATAAAATACCGATTTCTATCACATAGCATGCATATTTTGCAAATAAAATAAATACTTCACAATCATGGGATTCAACATGATCAAAGAAGAAGAGCTTGCCTGGCGAATCCTGGTTCCGATCTTGAGTGGGTGGTGTCCCCGGATCTTTCTTGCGCACGTATGAATCTCCGTCAACTACACGGTAGAGGCGTCGAATAATGACCATGCACGGAAGATCCAAAGAAATTAGGACATGTTATGAAATAATGCCGGTATGAGGGGTTAGCTAAATAAGTGTTGTCGAGCTAGGGTTTGGGGTCGTATACTTGCATTCACGTTTAGGGTGCTAGGGGTTTATCTGAAGATCAATGCTCGGAGGGCATTAGACATGGCTGAAGTATTTTGGAATTTCACTGGGTCAATGTTCGTTATCGTTTATTATTATTATTCAAATACTCTATGTGAGTCATGTGAGGACTTGACAATATTTGTGATGAATATTTTGCCATCTTATGTGGAGTTGATTCCTTTGGTTGCATGAATTCCAGGTTTGAATTACTTATTGTGTGTTTGATAAGTTTGAGTTTCTCAATCTGTTTCAAGGAAAAATTGAGTGGATAAAGGATTTTTCTCGACTGACCTGGGTCAAGTGGAAAACTTGTGCTCGCGACGCTTTGCTTGGTCTATTGTGTGCAGGTGCGAGTTGGGTGCGGCGATGGTTCGGTCATATGGACCGGCATGATAGCTTGGAGGGCTGAGATGCGGTCAAGGAGGTGGCGACGACATCGTGCGGCTTAAAAGCATGTACGCGGATGACAAGAAAGCGGGTGGAGACGAGACGTGAGGACCAAGTCAGTGCGAGGGCGTTTTGGTAAAAACGCGGAAACCACCGAAGCTCAACCAAGAAACTGCGGCGGCGGCCGGAAGCGGTTTAGGGTTGGTAGCTTAGGGTGGAAGGAAAATCGGGTGGTGGCTAAGCTATTTAGGCGCTTTGTGATGCGTGCTAAGTAGTTTAGGCCCATTAGGGCATGAGGCCCAAGAGTGGAAGAGGGGGTTGTCCCTCCCCACTATAAATAGATGATGAGGGTTTTCTTAACCCTCAACCCTTTTTGATTAGCTGTTGAGAGCTGCACTTGATGAAATGCTTTGCCTAGATGAGAGGCTTGTAAACCCAAGAAAAACCCACGAAAATTCAATACAAAAAGATTTCCTCAATTCCTATGTGTTGCTGAGTCACTCTCTCTTTGAAGCTTTTGGATTTTCGTTTTCTTACTTTTCTTATGGATTGATCCATGGTATGGCAAGTAAGTGATGGGGATATCATCTCTATACTGATCCCATCCAAGCATACCCAAGGATTCAACCTTTCCCTCCTCTATTTCGAGTTTTCCTTGAGAAAAGAGCAAGAAAAGTGATTTTCGTGATTGATCTTGTAGAGGGGTTAATTCTATGGTTTGGTGCTTAGAATAGGTTGCTGGGACATGTGAGATGCCACTATATTGATTTGAGATCAAAATTCCTCACGAGCTTCCTTTTCCCCCGAGTTTTCACTTTTTCTCATTTCTTGGGCTGATTGGAGGAAATTGGATAAAGGTCTTGATTTGAGGAGATTTTATGGAGATCAGCACTTGATTTAGACTCACAAGACCCTCCTATACCTCTCTGTCAAGTTTGGTTTGTTTTGGTTGGGTGGATTTTGAATTGGTTCAAAAATTGGATCGAAATCTCAGTTCTGGACTAATCTGCCTTTTCACTCACCTGAGTCATCCAGCTGAGACTCAGCTGAGAGACTCAGTTGAAACTCAGCTGAAACACTCTGCTGAGTCACCCAGCTGAGACTCAGGTGTGAGCTGCTGTCGCTGCTTCGGACGTTCAATGTTTTGACCATAACTTTTGCATCCGAACTCGGAATTCGGTGAACTTGGACTCGTTTCGAAGCTATCGACGAGCTCCATGTTGTCGATGACTCTCTAAGTGTTTTCCGCTGCATCTTCTTTGTCATTTACAGTAGTATCTCAATTGCTATCTGTATTTGAATTTGAAGAAAAATTTGTATCCGACATTCACCCCCCCTCTGTCGGGAAGCCATCGATCCAACACTCTATTCCCAGGCCTTGGACATTCTGGATTTGACTTAACACATGGAATCATTTTACGTATATTGGATGTGATTACATCCTATGTTTCTTTGGTCCAATTGTTCTATGATGATTCAAACCCTAAGAGCATTTGAATTCAAAGTATAATGACTACTCTACTAGGTTCATAAGTTAACTTGGAGCGTTTTGACAATAAAGTCCAGCATATTTTGCTTTATAAGGGATTTTAAAATCAACATCACTTGGCATATTAAGATATTTTGGTATCCCCTGTCAACTTGAGTTCATTTCCATCATGATGATTCGGACCCAATAGATAGTTGAATATAGGGATCCCCTTAGCATGTCATATAACTGTTAAAGTAAGCTGGGCATTTCCATGATATATTCCAACACATTTCTTATTAAAAGATTTTAACTACCTTTCCCAAACCATTCTGTTTCTAATTAAATAGTTTCCAATCTTGAAATTATGTTTGAGCCAAATGATTCCAAATTTCGTCTAGTTTCTGGAACCGGAAAAATATCTTGAAAAACCGGCCAGAAAGGTGTTGAACCGGTCGAACCGAGGGATGAAACTATCCTAGAATTAAAACCGAGAGGCCCATTTTTATGCTTACGCTTTCTTCACAGAGATAATACGTTTTGTCAATAAGAAAACGGGCAGGGGAAAATGCACGGCCACTTACCCTGTCTTCGGGCCCGGCCGGGGACTAAGGCCCGCTTGGCACTGGGGTGCACCGCATTTGGGAATTTGACTAGAGGCGGTCCCGCCCGTCAGCTACACGAAGAGGAGATGCTGCCTGAAAGAGTCCTGGTGGGGAAGATGGCGGCCGACTCCGGCGATGATTTGGGGAAATCGGCTATAGGGGCGGTTCGGTGAAATTGAGGATGGGGCTCGGGTCAGTGGGTTCCGGTGAACATGATGATGGGTAGAATGTTGGAAGAGGATG
>JAGXJF010000168.1:0-54350 GCA_019208055.1 Stipa capillata
GCGAAAGACTTCAGCCGTGAAGTTCTTGCCGTTGTCGGTGATAATGCTGTGGGGGATGCCGAATCGGAAGATGACCCCTTTTATGAAATTGACGGCAGTCGAAGCATGTAGCTTCATGATAGGCTTAGCCTCAATCCACTTAGTGAATTTATTGACTGCTACAAGGAGGTGGGTGAACCCTCCTCGCGCTGGCTTGAGTGGACCCATCATGTCGAGTCCCCACACGGCAAAGGGCCATGTGATAGGGATAGTCCTGAGCGCGGTAGCCGGCATGTGCGGTTGACGTGCGTACCGCTGACAGCCGTTGCAGGTGCGAACAAGTTCCTCCGCATCAGCGAGAGCAGTGAGCTAGAAGAAACCATGACGGAAAGCCTTGGCGACGAGTGCTCGCGAAGAAGCGTGGTGGCCGCAGGTTCCCGAATGAATTTCTTCAAGGACTTCTCTGCCTTCCTCCGGTGAAATGCACCGTTGAAAAACTCCAGTGGTGCTGCACTTATAGAGCTGACCATCGATAGTGGTGTAGGCTTTAGCGCGATACACGATGCAACGTGCCTCAGTCGGGTCCTCGGGGAGCTCCCTCCTGAGGAGGTACGCAAGGAGCGGCTGAGTCCAGAGAGGGATGACGGCCAGGATGCCTTCCTGGGCCAAGTCAACCTTTTCGGAGTCTTGGGTCGTGGCTTCGGAGGAGTCGGTTGCCGACTCCATCTTGACGGAAGGCTGATGTAGTTGTTGTAGAAAGACGCCGGGTGGCACCTTTTCACGAGCGGAACCGATCCGAGCAAGGGAGTCGGCTGCTTTATTATCGGCCCGGCGAACATGATGAAGCTCGAGGCCTTCGAAATGGCCTTCGAGTCATCGCATGGTAGCACAGTACGCCGCCATGGTGGGATCCTTGGTGTCCCACGTCTTCATCACTTGCCGCACCACTAGATCCGAATCGTCGCGACATAAGAGTCAGCGGATACCGAGTGAGACGACTATGCGCAAGCCTTGCAACAGCGCCTCGTACTCCGTGACATTGTTAGATGCCGCGAAATACATCTATAGCACATAGTGGAGCTTATCGCCCTTGGGGGAGATGAGGACGACTCCAGCCCCCGTGCCCGCAAGCATCTTCGACCCGTCGAAGTACATGATCCAGTGCTCTGAGTGCGCTTCGGGCGGGAGGGACTGAGTTTCTATCCATTCGATGATGAAATCGGCGAGAGCTTGGGACTTTATAGCCTTGCGAGGCTCGTAGTTGATGTCGTGAGCCATGAGCTCAATTGCCCACTTAGCGACTCGGCCCGTGGCGTACCTATTGCCAATGATGTCTGACAAGGGAGCGTGGCTGACCACGGTAACCGAGTGGGCTTGGAAGTAATGAACCAACTTCCGCGCTACCATGAACACGCCATAGACAAGCTTCTGGTAGTGCGGGTTGCGCTGTTTCGACTCGGAGAGGACCTCACTGACGTAGTGGATGGGTCACTGCACTTTCTGCACCCAGTCTTCTTCTGTTCGTTCTACCACCAAGACCACACTAATCACCTGATTGGTGGCTGAAATGTAGAGCAGCAATGGCTCCCCTTCCATTGGTGCAGCGAGGACTGGGGGTGTAGACTGCAGGCGCTTGAGGGCGTCGAAGGCCTGTTGAGCTTCGCCGGTCCACTCGAAGGAGTCGGATTTCTTCAGGAGTCGGTAGAAGGGCAGAGCCTTCTCACCGAGTCAGGAGATAAACCGACTTAGTGCAGCCATGCACCCGGTCTGTTGTTGGACAGCCTTCAGGTCCTTCGGTTTGCCTATCTTGAGGATGGCCTCAATCTTGTCCGGGTTCACCTCGATTTCCCGTTCGGAAATGATGAACCCAAGTAGCTTGCCTGAAGGAACTCCAAAGACGCACTTCTCCGGGTTGAACTTCATGTCAAATCTTTTGAGATTGGTAAAGGTTTCGGCCAAGTCGGTCAAAAGATCCGCGCTCTTTTTTGTCTTCACTACGATGTCGTCAACGTAGGCTTGGGCATTTCTGCCTGTCTGGTTATGCAAACACTTCTGCATACATCGCTGATATGTGGCTCAAGCGTTTTTCAAACCAAAAGGCATAGTGATATAACAATAAGCCCCAAACGGGGTAATGAAAGAAGTCTTTATTTGATCTGATTCTTTCATCTTAATCTAGTGGTAGCCTGAATAGGCGTCCAGAAAACACAAACGCTCACACCCAGCCATGGAGTCGACTACCTGATCGATACGAGGTAGTGCGAACGGGTCCTTGGGGCAAGCCTTGTTCAGCGAGGTGTAATCTACACACATTCGCCAGGTCTTGTTCTTCTTAAGAACCAGGACTGGATTTGCTAGCCAGTCCGGGTGAAGAACTTCTTTGATGAACCTGGCCGCAAGGAGTCGGGCTATCTCTTCTCCGATAGCTTTACGCCTATCCTCGGCGAAGCGGTGGAGGGATTGCTTGACTGGCTTCACGTCTTTGGCGATGTTGAGAGAGTGTTCAGTGAACTTCCTTGGAACACCTGGCATGTCAGCTGGCTTCCATGCGAAGATGCTCCAATTCTCACAAAGGAAGTCGACGAGCGCGCTTTCCTATTTGGCCTCAAGGTCGGACCCGATTTGGACCGTCTTAGACGGGTCTTCAGGGTGGACCTAGACACTTTTAGTGTCCTTGGCCGACTGGAAAGCGGACTCAGTTGCTGACTTCTTACTCGGCGGTGCCTGCTCGAGATCAACATTCCTCTTGATAACCTCCAGCTCTTCCGCCACGATCAGGGACTCGGCGATGTCCGCGCTGGCAATGTCAGACTTGTTGGAGCGGTCGAAGTCACCAGTGATGGTGATGACTCCTTTGGGACCCAGTATCTTCGGCTTGAGGTAGACGTAGCACGGCCTAGCCATGAATTTGGCGTAAGCCGGGCGGCCGAAGATGACGTGGTAGGCACTCTTGAAGTTGACAACTTCGAAGGTCCGGGTTTCGACCCGGAAGTTGTTAGGCTCGCCGAATACCACCTCCAGGGTGACCTGGCCCAGTGGTTTGGCGCACTTCCCGGGCACTATCCCATGAAAGGTAGTGCTACTGGGATAGAGCTGGAACTCTAGGATCTGCATCTTCTTCAAGGTTTCCATGAAGGTGATTTTGATGCTGCTCCCACCGTCCATAAGGACTTTGCGGAGTTTGAAACCGCCGACCTGCGGATCCACCACCATAGGATGCTTGCCCGGATGTAGAACGCGATCTGGGTGGTCGAGTCAGTCGAAGCCGACTGGTACCTCGGACCAGTCCAGCCACTGGGGAACTGCAGGCACGGTCGTGTTCACTTCACGGTGCCACAACTTCCGATTCCTTTTGGAGTCGGATCCCTGGAAGATCATGAGATATTGTGGCGCGCCCCCACCCGCAGGAGGGCCACCTTCACCGTCGACGTCAGGAGCGGGTTGCTTCTCTTCCCGAAGGCGCTTTAAGAAGCTGCACTCCCTGGTCGAGGGACCCGCCTGGTAGTCGGGGGTGCTATGGAAAGAGTAGGGTTTGTCGAGGATTTCCTCGAAGGTGAGCCTTGGCGCCTTGCGTTGCTGCCAAGGGCGCTCCTTCTTCCGGCCGCCATCACCGCGCTGGGTGCCACGTTCAGTAGCCACGACCAAGTCGGCCCCACAAACTCCATCTCCACCGCCAGCTTTGCGTTTCTGAGGGCGGTTGTCGCCGCGCTTCCGACTCGTGTAGGCACGTACCTTGCGATTTGAGGACTCGGCTTTCGACTTACCCTTGTCCTCATAACGCATGGCCTCCTCGCCAGTCGCATACCTGCTAGCGACTTCCATGAGTCGGCCCATGGTCTGAATATTAGACCTGGCCAACTTATACTTCAGAAGCTCATATTTGACTCCCTGAGAGAAAGCCTGAATGGCCTGTGTCTCAGTGACGTCCTCGATGGAATTGTGGAGCCGAGTCCAGCGCTGAATGTAGTCTCGGATCGACTCCCCTTTCTCCTGGACGCAGAGCCAGAGGTCCTGTGCATTCCCGGGCCGCTTGTATGTGCCCTTGAAGTTCTTGATGAAGGCCTCTTGGAGGTCCTTCCAATCATAGATGCTATCTTCGGGCAAGCTGTTAAGCCATGCTCGCGTGGAGCCTTCAAGCATCAAGGGAAGGCTCCGCGCGGGCATGGCTTAACAGCTCGTTGCCTCCGCCAATATTGCACACCACCAAGTACTCGGCGAGCCAGGTCTCCGGCTTGGCCGAGCCGTCGTACTTGTCAACGCCGCTGGCAATCCGGAAACGATCCGGGAACGGCTCTGTCTGGATCCGCCTGCTAAAGCATAGCGGTCCATTGGAAGCCGAGCCACTCGGCTGGTTTACCTCACCGTCCCGATGCTCGGCTTGTGCCTTGGCAGCCCGTCGTCCCTCAATATCATCTCGCGCGTCGTGATTGTTGACACGAGGGGAGGCTGCTCGGTGCCGCTCCGCCTGGATCCGGCGGATCTCCTCGCGGGCGTCAGGACGCCGATTGGTGGAGCGACTCGGCTGAGACGAGCCGATGGTGAGTGGGCGACTCGGAGCTGCTGATGGTCTACTGCGCGTCGACTTGGTTGCCAGCTGGCCGTGAGACGAGGTGGCCTCGTTCTGTTGCTCGACCGCCATCTTCACCAGGGCGACGACTCGGCGGTAAGCCTCCGCTGCAGAGCCATCCGCTAGCGGCAGGATCGAGTCGGCTAGCGCAGCCGCCGCAATGAGGTTCTACGCGGGGGTGCGATAGACTGGGACTCCATCCGAGCTGCGGCCCGAGAGAGAGTCATGGATGCCGTGGCCCCTCCGAACAGCCGAAGGGGTGGCGTGTCGAGAACATCGGCTTGACTCGTAAGCCATTGCCTCGCCATACTCGGCCTCTCGCGCCGTGAGTGCCGCCTTCTCCTAGTTCACGCGGTCCCGCTCGGCCAGGATGACTTGGCAGGACGCCTCCATAGCCCTTTCGGCCTCCGACTGGCCGGTGATGGGCATTTGCAGAAACTCATCCGCCGCTCCAGCCGCCGCGCCGGGTGTTCCTGCGGTGCTGCGGCACCGAGTGCAACCATGTATACTTCAGCTGCGGAGTCACAGCTGTAAGAGCTCTCGTACCCGTTGGACTCGAAGTCCAGGGTGGGTATGAGGGAATCTGATATGATCATGCCGACGAGCTTGGAGGCAGCCCCGCCGACACGTGAAGATCCCAAGGAGTGCTTGGGCGCCGGTTCCTCCACCGGGCAAGGAGCCGGATCCTGAAGGCGAAGCTGGCCAAGATCATTGGCCAGGGAACACAGGCTCCCGAAGGAGAGCGTCACGCTTCTTGGAAATGCGGCGGAGGCAAGGTGCTGCACCGCGTGGCCGAACACGAGCCTACCGCCGGCAACCGGAGAAGATCCCGCCTGGATCTCAGCTCCTGCATGCGCCTCCCCTACCTGGCACGCCAACTGTCGCGGGGATTTCGCGGCAATATACATTTCTAGTAGGAATTGCGAGGCGCAAGAAGATGATCCAGGAGCGAGTTCACACGAGAGATTTACCCAGGTTCAGGCCCTCTATCCAAGAGGTAATACCCTACTCCTGCTGATTGTTTATCAAGCCTCGCGTGAGGAAAAATGTCGATTACAATGGGGTGGGAGCTCTATTGTCTGTGCGTGTGGAAGAAACAACTTGGAGAGAGAAAAAACGATCCTTCCTCCTCGTAGGGGTGTCCCAGCCTTGCCTTATATAGACCCGGCAAGGCCTGGGGTTACAACTGCCGAGTCACGGTAATGGCACTCTTAATTGGTGCCTTAACTCTACTTAATGTGCCGGAGTAACGTCTGACTTCATGCCTTGGTAACGCCCGGTCTTAATTAGCACCCGGCAGTTACTTCCGAGTGGATCCTGCAGGCTGCATTTGACCGAGTGGGCCTCCTGCAGCAGCTTTGGGCCACCCTGAGTTTGTTGGGCCGATTCCCTGTCTTGGGCCTATCCCTTGTGGATCCCGTCGTCACATGTACACTGTTTTTTAGAGTGCTTCAGACACCTACTTGTTTTATCAACTAGGCGTTGAACACACGCTTTGGCCTCTTCAATAGTCTAGCCCGATGCATTACCATAGGCAATATAATCATTGATGGTTATGAACAATAATAGTATGGCCCGTTGTGTTACCATAGTAGGATAATCATTGATGGTTATGAACAACATGCAGCGTAACATGTAGTTTTTCTTTTGGTGCGCATCCCATACATGTTCCCCGTCAATCCAAAGAAGTTTCAACTCATCCACCAATAGTGCAAAGTACACATCAATGTCATTATCAGGTTGTTTCGGTCCTTGGATAAGTATTGCCATCATGATATACTTCTGCTTTATATACAAACAAGAAGAAATATTATACATGCGGAGATTCACAGCCCAAGTGTTACGTCAGCTACTCATGTTCAAATTGGTTCATTCCATCAGTGCTCAGTGCAAACTTTACATTCCTCGCCTTGTCAAAGAATGCACAATATCTCCTATCAATATTTCTCCAGTGCGAATAATCTATTGGGTGTCTCAACATTACACTCCTCTGCATAGCAGTGCATCCGTTTGACCTCCATTGGGTTCGCATATGCTTGCTTCAAACGAGGAATTATAGGAAGGTACCACGCAACCTTAACCAGAGCCGTCTTCTTCACCTCCATGCCATCCTCGCCATCATCACCAACATTCTTACGTTTATATTGAGAATCTTTGCACACTGGACCTGCATGCAAGTTCACATACTCTTTACGGTATATGATACAGTCATTCGGACATATATGTAATTTCTCTACTTCCATTCCCAAGAGAGAAAGAACTTCTTAACTTTAAGGTAGTTTTCGGCATCTGGTTTCCCGTTGGAAGCATGTCCCCTAAGAGAGTTAGTAGCAACGTGAAACTCTTATCAGACCAACCGCTGCTTGCCTTCAATTTCGCACATCGAACAACTATTTGGCCTTATAACCCAGAAACAGATGTTTCTTTGAGTCTTCCAGCAAGCCAACAAATTTATTATACTTTTTTTCATTCTCACAGTTTTTTCAATATCACACAACATCTGATTTAGGTCATTGTCTTCATGTGACATCTCATCTTGTGGCGCCTCCTCTTGTGACGCACGAACATCATCAGGTGTCTAGTCCGAAGCGGTGCTATTGACAGCATCAGGCATATCGTTGTCTTCGTCAGTATTTTCATGAGCTTCCTCTATAATATTCTCTTTACCGTGGCGGTTCGAACATACATACCCCTTCATGAATCCTCTCTTGATCAAGTGTGTTTGGACCTGCGCAGGGTTTGTGAAGCTCTTCAGATTTCCGCAGTCAAAACATGGACAATAGATCCACTTGCCCTCTTTGTTCAACCTATTATGCTCGGCTGGTTGTAAAAATGCATACATGCCATCAATGTATTCTTCGCTCGCACAGTTCTCAATGTACATCCAATATCGGTCCATCTATAACTGCATACGTGCATATAGAAATAATTAAATGTTACATTCTTCAATACATCAACAAAAATTAACAATATTATATACATATTTGATTACTATACGTACCTCTAATTATCCTAAAGCAGATGCTGAGTGCAAGAAATTTGTCTTAAATGACCTAAAAATTGGCAACAACACGTGTCCAAATGAATGAAAATAAGACTTGCATTGAAGGTTGGCCGCTAGACTACATTAATAATTCTAGAAAACTACTACAGTTGGTTTCAAAAGTTAAACAGGCTGAGATCTCCCTGAGCCAGTTGACATTTTCAACCAACACAAAATTCGCTCAGTCGGTGCGTAGGCCAAAACCGGCTGGGAAAATGGCCTTATTACGTACAATCAGTTATAGTTATGAATCGACTGATTAGTTTTTCAGTCAATTTGAAATGATAACTGGCTTAAGTGTTATGCTTTTGTAGCCGGTTATTTCTTTGCATTCGGCCCTTTTAGGGAAACTGGCTCAGGTTGACATTATTGCTATCGGGTTGTAGCAAGCCACTTGAGAGGAGGGGTCTAGAAAATTTGTTTCTGTAGTAGTGGGTCGCCCTTGGCAGCAGATCTAGCTATAGCATCTTTGGACACGGCTTGCCTGCTATGCCCTTTGTGCTCTTGTTGGTGCTCCCGCTCACGTGACATCGGTTAATTGGCTTGTATCCTAGGGGTGGCCCCCAACATCCTCTACACATAATGCATAAAGGCAATGCTGACCCAAGTACGTCGCTACCGCCGCGCGTTTTCTATAGAAAACCTTCATAGCAAGCTCGAAGATGGCTACTGCTTTTCACCAATGCAGCGAGGCAAGGAAAAATTGCCGTGCATCCTTTTGTCGTAGGCCGTGAGCATCTTGCGAAACATGTATGTCGATGATCTATGTGCTTGCTGCAGCCTCCTTCTCCAGTCTCTTCTGCAGCCGCCTTGCTACTTCCTATGAGCGTTAGAAATAGACCACCCAAAGAAACATATCTGCATGCCGAGTCTTAAACATCACACACAAGTCAAATAAATCAAATGCTATTACCTCCCAATCCCATATTGTAAGTATCACCAAACAACCTCGTCCTTTTCGATCTGTGAGAGCTGATCATGAACTTCACTTGTGGCCCGTGGACGCATTCGCCAACATAGCAAAGCACAAACCATTTTTTTAGAAAAACAGAGTCATCTCCTTTGCATTAAAAAGAACAAACCAATCAACCTCCTCAGACACATTGAAGCTCGGGAGCACCAAGCTGGAATATGTACACAGTGGCACAAGCAGTAAGGTCGACGATGTCACGGCGCATGCGCTTAGCCCCTCGCCCACCACATCCACGAGGTGCTCGAGGTAGCCCGTGGTCCTGTGGGTGGGAGGTACACGACGACGCACTCTTTTTACAGCAGCGGCTCTACGGGTTAGGCGCATGTGTTCCACAGCTTGCACCACACCGCGCTTGACCTGGGCAGCTACGGATGCATCGCCGTCGTCGCTGATCAGAGTAGAGCGGCCGAGATGGTGAGCGAGACCATCCATTCCTTTTGCTCAGGAAGTTGGGGCCACCAATAAGAAAAAATCCAGTAAAATGATGCCACGTGGGGGCATCACCAATCAGGGCAAACGGACAAAGCAGGCAAGCCACGTTCGCATCTTCTACCACCAAGCAAACCCTCTATGGAAAACAAGACTAGTGGAGTGCAAAATTGGAAAAAAGATGGATGGGCATGAAGTGGATGCAAATGTACAGCGGTTTCTTGGGGAAGATCGAAACAATTGGCAGCCATAATCTCGAAGAGCTCTGGTCTCACCTAGCGATAAGCTATCCGGAGCATCGAGAAAAGAGAACTTTTTTCCTTCTGGGCGAGCGTGGTGGATATGGGTGGCCGAGGCAGGGCAAGACTGGTGGCAGAGATCACGAATTTGTGAGGTTGAGGTCAGTGAGGAGTTCTGGAGGAGCGTTATGAGAGGGGGATCCAGGGTGGATGTCAATGGTGACAACGAGGCTGGGGCATCTGTCATGGAGGAGGAGGGAGGAGGTGGCACCGGGGGAAGCAGGCTAGGGATTCGTGGGTAAATTACACAAGCTTCAAGGTCAAAGGAAAGGGAAGAGTTAATTTACGGATGTTCGTGGCCACGGTTAATTTTCGACAATTGCTCACTCCACCGTCTGAACATCTTGTGGCAAAATTTCCTGCTCTCTCTCTCTCTCTCTCTCTCTCTCTCTTCTCTCTCTCTCTCTCTCTCTCTCTCTCTCTCTCTCTCTCTCTGTTTGAACTTCCAACCAAATTTTAGAGCATCGAAATAACATTTAGAGAGCTTTCAACAACTTTTATTGAACTTTCAATCAAATTTAGAGAGCTTTTGACTCAACAGAGTACTTTCAACTAAACATAAAAAACTTTCCACTGCAATAAGAGAACTTTCAACTCAAAATTTATAAACTTCCTACTAGAGCACAGCGAGCTTCCAATAATCTACACACAAACTTTCTACTAGAACAGAATTAAGCTTTGTACTATTTTTAGGGGAAAAGAATCCAAAAATTGCCAGCAAACCTAGCCAAACCCCTACCATAAACGGCGCCGATGGAGTGGGAGATGGGTGCAAGCACACCGATAGCGAGAGGGCGATGGCGCGGTGGTGGCTAAAGCCTCCTATGACGGCTTTTGACACCTAATCCTCTTGCTTGCACCACACCGTCTGCTCAAGGGATGTCAGCTGTCAGGGAGTGGCGTAGCAACGTGGTGGCCTTGTCGGAGGGTAAGTTGGGAGGCAACGCGGTGGCTTGCTCCAAGCGGTCACGGGTGCGCAGCGACTAAATGGGAGAGATAGAGTGTGCCGGGGACAGACTACAAAGATGTAGCAGCACACTAAATGTTAGGAGATGGAGAAGATAAGGTAGGATAAGATAGTGGTGGATCCCATGGGCTGCATGTGTGTCAACTACACGGTCGACCGTAAAAGAGAATTTTTACACAAGAACTAAAGACTTCCGATCATTGCGCCTTTGATCATTTCCTCAAATTAGTACGAATGTATTTAAGATACCTCAAAATTGAGCTGCCTTTTGATGATTTGTTCTAAGTGGAGTTTTCTACTAAATAAATTCACTTAACATTTAAACGACCATGTGAAAAGACCTTATTGCCCCTTCTCATCTTCTCACCCTCCCTCTCTCCTCTCATCAAACGCCTTCTCTGTCTCTCTATCTCTCTCTTTGTTCTTCTCTCTCCCGAAGTAGCGAAGGAAGCAGTGGCACCCGCCCCTCCTCCTCCTCTACCGGCGCCATGACTGTGGTGGCCAAGCTGAGACTAGCAGCGAGGTACCCATAGGTCCCTCCTTCCAATTTCTTCCCCATGCTTCCTCCCATTATTTAGATTGTTTGATTCCATGCATGAAACCCTAGGATTTGAGATGGATTTGGACTAAACTTTGGAGGGACTAAGGAGGAGAAGACCATGGACCAGATCTATTGGACCCTTTTTCATCACGTGTTGCCACGTTGAAATTGTCAGGTTAAATATACTCTTCTTGAAAAATCTATTTGTAAGGTAAGAAGTAACCTCTTTTCCATTTGATCAACCCATTTTTGAGGAAAAACAAGACAAAAAAGAAAAGAGGAAAGAAGAGAAGAAAAGATGAGGCGCTAGAGGCGCACAGGTGGTGGTAGAGGGTTGTCCAAAGACAGAGAGCCGAGCTCTCCAGCCTCCTCCTGCTGGGTCTGGTCCAGCCAAGTGGGCAAGGAAAACCAACAAGGGGATCAATAAGGTCTTTTTGCATGGAGGTTTAAGTGCTAAATGAACTCATTGTAGAAAATCTCTCTAGGGAAAATCATCAAATGACAGTTCATCTTCGGAGCATTTTAAAGACAGATAGACCAATTTGGACAAATGATGAAAGGCATACCAACTTCAAGGAAGATGATAAAAAATTCCAAGAAAATAACCCTCCCTATGAGGCACGACCAACATTTTTGTTTTATGCAAAATACTGGTTGGAGAGGCCTACCGGGGACTAGAGGCTGATGCGTGCCTTGAGCTATCTGATTGCAGGTCATCTTCTCACATCGAACCACTGCGGTTTTCCCTTGTTTTCTTTTTCAAGTAAATTTTAGGGAATTAGGATCCATATATCCCATAATCACAACTCACAATGTTTTTTTACAGGACCACAACGTGTAAGGCAAGTCAACCCAAATCACGTAGTTTCCAGCTTCTAACACCAAATATGACCATCAATGACCAGTGGGCCAGCACATCAGTGGCATATGGAAAATAGGGTGTCATGTCAACATTTGACTCATCTCTATCACTTATGTCCCTCTTCTTTACTCTCCCTTGCTCCCTCTAGTAGGGGTAAAGATGGTTCAGATAATTATCTATAATTTTTTGATATGATTTCAGATTCGGATAGTGATTTCTGGTTATGGATACTAATCATGGTTTATACATTATACATCTATATCCGGAAATATATGAAATTTGATCGAATAGTATGTCGGATAGTACCCAGATACTATCTTGGATAGTACCCAAATAGTACCTCGGATAGTATCTAGATAAATCCCACTCACTTATTTTTTTAGTCCAACATATTTGGGGCTGGTTTCACCCTACATGAAAACAAACGTACATACATGAACATGTAGCCTGGATATGTGATATTAATATCAACCCCACTGATAGTTAAATGGGGCTCGTTAGTAATAGAAAAATTGGAGACTTGTAACTTCTTCATTTAGACTTCAAATCAGGCAAATGATACGTTCATAGCTCGACAAGATCTTCGACATGGTGAATTCCAACTTGAGATTTAGAATTCTTTTGATATTTATGTTTATGTTTTTATGCGAGGTTTGACAAAATATTCGTTACCATATCATATTCGATAGTTATCCTGCGGCGACCCATATACTACCCTTCCGGATAATATGCTAGTCTTTGACATGTCATAGATGAAGTGCTTTCTCGTCCGCAACATATCATACAGAGTAGCATGACAGAAGCATTGTAGTGGTCCATTTATTACAACTTAATTTATAAACTTGAAAAAAAGGTACAATTATACAAACTTATTCTCAAAAGTATGGGGAATTTAAAACCGTTCCAGTCGGTTACAGCAAAAGTCTTATACTATAGCTCCCTCTCTCTCTCACTTCTACTTGGTAGTGTTCTTGTCGTGGTAGCCGAAGTAGTAGCCAACTCCTTCTACTCCTTCGTCGGTGTCTGCTCTTCGGGAAATTCTCTTTCGATCTTGATGTGGATGATGCCTTGATTCACCATCAACTCACAAGCTAGTCAAAGGAATTAGAATAGAGGGACGAGTACAAAAGGTACTCAACAAGCCCAGAAATAGCTAAGAGGTGTTTGATGCACTATCTACTGAGAACAACGGTGTTCTCCAAAAGAATGCATTTTGTAAGGTAAGAGAGCCAAGTTTTAATTTTAGAGACTAACGATCTCATGTCACAGGCTACTAGAATCCCCCATGGATCCCTTTCCTGCCGGTTCGCAGTTACAACCAGGAACATGGAGTGACAGTACCACACTTTATTACACTCTACAGAGATGCGCAACTGTACCCACAAATGAACTTGGTCATGTGTCTGAGTTTGCAGGGCTCATTCACACTCCCATGATCACAAAGCCATTTCACTGCCCGTCAGTCATACCCCACGTCGTAGTCCCACACAACAGGCCAGGAATTACTGGTTTCACATTGATACTATAGATCCAAAGTTTTGTGGTTAGTGCAAAAGACTAGCACCACCTTCCCAACTCTTGATACTACAGATCCAACCATTGAGGTCTTCCCTTTCCGGGAGAATATGACCTATGGCAAAGGTACTTTAGTTCAACCCTGACCATACAAGGTATGTGGTATACATGATACTATGGTCATTGAACACAATCGATCATTGGTTACTTTAACCTTATATGAAACAAACCCGTGTAATGAAACCTGCCTTCCAATGTGCCATCGGCACCCTTCCAAGGTTTCACCACCCACCATGACATGCCCAAAAACCGGTGATCAACAATTTCACAATTGGTTCACTTTATAAAATAGGTTTTCATTTTATGCATGTTATAGACAAGAAGGAAAATTTCATAAAACGTTCTCAACAAATATGGACAAGAAACTGGACTTGCCTGGTATGGGATTTGAAATGGAGTTCGATGGGTTGATTTGTTGAACTCCGGCTTCTGGCAAAGAAAACCGCTAAAGTTCGGCAAGGACTAATTCTAGAAAATACTTCAACATGAATGCCTATGTCATGATTATGCATGTCTAAGGAAAAATGTCATCTTAAAGTTGTAAAAAGTAATACACCAATTTTTCTTGAATATTTTATATAAGACTTATTGTGGTTAGCCAAACATCTTTAGTATTACATAGAATGTTTATTTGATAAGCTTTAATTTATCTTAACCCCTTTTCTTTTCTAAAGAAGAATTTATTTAACTTAAATGAAATAACTCACAACTTTAAGTTAACTCTTTACTTTATATTTTCTTATTCTTATTTATTTTTATGAACCTTATTTCATAGAGGAGAGGAATATTTTAACTTTGACTCTACCTCTATTTTAGAGGAAAGAAAGTAATTTGAATTTTTAATTTATGTTCTATTCTAAAAAAAATATAGGAAATCTTTTATTTCTAACTAAATTTGGGTTGCAGCTAAACCGGCTCGGCTGGCTTCCCTTAATGGGCTTTCAGCCCACTCCGGCCTCTCTTTCTCTCTCTCCTTTTTCTTTTTCTTTTTCTTCCTTCTTTTCTCCCACACCGGCACGCACCGGTTTTTCTTCCCTGCTCCCCTTCTTCTCGCATCCGCTGATACTCCCTCTCTCTGCTCTCTCCCCCGCTCGGTTCTCCTTCCTCAACCATCTTGCCGCCGATTCCCATGCCGTGCCGCCATCCCTCGGTCCGGTGCCGGTGATAGCGCCGCCGCCCCCTTGGCTTCGGCCTCCAGCGCCACCTTCTCCATCTGGGATGCCGCCGTCCCGCACCCAATTTCCTCCAAGACCTCTCGTCCAGGGCATCGCCTCTCGGGTGCCTCGATCCCGCACCGCCTCCACCTCACCTCGGGTCCCGCCACCTCGGGATGACCCCGCCGCCCCATCGCGCGCACCTCGTCTACCTGTGCTATCCTCCTGCTCGGGATCACGCCGCTGCTGCCCTAGGCGCTACGCCTGCCGTCTACCCCTTGAGCTCCGGCTGCTACCATTCCGATGCTCCCACGAGTCGTTGCTCGAATGAGCCACCCCTCATCACTGCCACAGCGTCGAGCCTATGGCTAGGGTTCAGCCCCGGCACCAGTCACCCCCTCGCTTCGTTCGGCATCACCGTCGCCGGATGGCACAGATTTGACCACCGTCGCAACCGCGCCGGTGGCGCCGCCCCAAGGTAAGCCCCCCGATCTGTCTCATCATTCCCCACTGGTTCTAGGGTTTGTTCCCTTAGGATTTTGATGATGACTGCTACTGATTTGACCTATAGATTTAACTTTTCTACTAGATATGTTATTCCTAACGTTTTGGCTATCAGAAGGAATATTGTTGCTTATAAGTTGAGTTGCCTTATGCTAGAGATGAATTGCCTTTACTGATAAGAACATGATGTTACATTGGATGGATAGGGCTTTATATTTGTGATTCAATTTAAGGCATTTTGCACTGTGGTTAGGCTAATGCTACTGTGCTTGGAGAGTTAAAGCTAATACATGGTCATGTATTTTTCTAAGTGTCCAAAAGTGGTACTAAAGTCTGATGCAATTCTAATAGATATGCTTATTCTAAAATGGTACTTTTAGAGAAAAGAATAAGGAATATGTTGCCTGGTCTCTAGTTATCTAATGTTGATGTTTAACATCTAAAGTGTTCATACATATTTTTATATGTTTAAAAACTGATGTGACCAGATGCTACCTTGCTCTTAGCCTTTTATTGAAGTTGCTATATGTTGATGTATATCAATTTACCAAAACTGAAGAACAGATGTTGCCTTGGTCTTAGGTTTGCTCTATTTCCATTTATGATTGTCTATATCAGTTCATTTAACTGAAGGAACAGATGCTCATTTGATCTTTGCTTATTCCTGTTTTCTATATGTGCACTCTACATCTCCATATCAGTTTAAAGAACTGAAAGAACATAATACGACACTTGGTTCTAATTGACATTCTAAGGTGCTATGATATGCTGTTATTTGTTAAAGAATTTTCACTACTGCAGATTGACCCTTTGCTGAACGACCTCCACTGACGGGCACACACTTGTCCGTCGTTGGAGGGGCTCACCGCTGACAGACACAAAGAAGCCCGTCAGTGGAGGAGACAGCCAGGCTGGACGTGAAGACCTCCACTGACGGGCGGCTAGGTAGCCCGTCAGCGGAGATGCAACCAGGGTGCCAGAAGCCCATATAGATGACGAGCTTTCTTCACTAACGGGCGGCATTTAACTGACCGTCAGTGGAAATGATGTCTCCACTGACAGGCACTGTGGGCACCGTGGCTGTCCGTCAGCGATGTTAGTTCCAGGGCTGACTGGACCACTGCATAGAACCACTGATGGGCCCTTTACACGTGCCCGTCAGTGGTAACATGTCTGTACAAAACCAGAGGCGGCGCTCGCTGCTGGCCAGTGCTCGCGCACCCACTGGCCAGCAGCGAGCACCGCCTCTGCCGCCCCCTCCCCCCCACTGCGCCGCCGCTGCCCCCCCACCCCACAAACACTCCCCTCTCCCCCAACCCTCCTCCTCTCCCTCCTTTCTTCCTTCCCAAACTCAACAAGATCTCTCTAGATCTAGATCTCTTTTCCTTCCTAAACCCTCCTCTTTCTTCACCTATCTCTAGATCTCTCTATCTCCAACCCAACAAGATCTCTCATCTCTCCCTCCTCCTCTCACTCTCTCCATAGATCTCTCTTCCCTCCCCGAAGTTCCATTCACTCGCCGAAAAGATCGCTAGCGCTCGGTAATAATGCTCTCTTTGGATGAATGAGATACAAAAGTGTTCTTTTCATCTTGTATATATATCTGATGTAATTGCCAGCCATCGAGCCGAGACAACAGTTGTATGTGATTCCTGGTCATCGAGCCGAGGCCTAGTGTTTTGTTTTTTTTGAACTAATTAGTTTCATGTTGTAGGGATCGATCGATGGATCGTAGTTGGATGTACGATAACCAGGCGACAAAGAGTTGGGCTACGGCTTTGAATGAGTTTCTTGATGCCACCGAGTGAGATACGAGGAGAAAAGGTGGCACGAAGATTTGTTGTCCGTGTCGCGATTGCAAAAATTTGGTAATGTTCGATACGAGAGGGAGGGTGACGGTACACCTGGCGCTTAAGGGTTTCATGCCAGGTTATACACATTGGATATGTCATGGTGAGGAGGAGGAAGATCAAGTGTTATAGCAAGATGTCGACATGGAGAGGACGAAGAATACGAGGGGAGTTTTGAATCTGATGCCGAAGAAGAAATGGGGAACAATTTGGCCGATATGGTGCAGGACGTTCACATGGTGGAGCAGGTGGTGATAGATCCTGAGGATGAAAGAGAGGCTGCTAAGTTCACGAGACTAGTTGAAGACTTGCAAATCCCGTTGTATACTGGTTCCGATCCAGAGCACACGCGTCTGTCAGTCACGCTGGAACTTCTAAGGATCAAGGCAGCCCGCAACTGTCCGGACGAAGGCTTTGATGAGACATTGGCTTATCTTGCAAAGTTTTTCCAAAAAATAACTTGTTGCCTACGAGCACCGATGAAGCCAAAAAGGTTGTCTGCCCTCTTGGATTAGAGGTACAGAGGTTCCATGCGTGTCCGAATGACTGCTTTATTTACCGCAAGGAGCACGAGAAGTTGTACAAGTGTCCTACGTGCAACACATCTAGATTCAAGCAGGTTATAAACCAAGCTGATGATGAGGACCCAGTGACGAGTGGCGCTCCAGCAAAGGTTGTATGGTATCTTCTGGTCCTTCCCCGTTTGAATCGTTTATTTGCTAACAAGAAGGAGGCAAAGCTGATACGTTGGCACGCCGAGGGGTGAAAAACTGATGATGGAGTGATGAGACACCCTGCCGATGCTTCGCAGTGACGGGCAATCGACGCCCAATATGATGATTTCGAAAAAGATTCAAGGAATATCAGATTTGGTATGAGTACGGACGGAATCAATCCATTCGGCAACATGAACAGCAGACACAGCACTTGGCTTGTGGTTCTATGGATGTACAACCTTCCTCCATGGCTGTGCATGAAGCGAAAATATATACACCTCTCTATTCTCATTCAAGGGCCGAAACAACCTGGGAACAATCTGAACATGTATCAACAATTATTGTTCGAAGAACTAGCTACACTATGGGAACCAGGGGCCCAGGTCTGGGACGCTTATGAAGAAGAATACTTCAATCTGAAAGCACTATTGTTCACAACGGTCCAAGACTATCCCGTGTACGGATATCAATACTGCCAGTGTGTTCATGGATACAAAGGATGTGTGAAGTGTTTGGAGTTTACAACAAGTGTACACTTAAAGGGATCTAAAAAAATCGTGTTCATGGGCCACCGAAGGTGGCTAAAACAGAATGACCCATGGAGGCAAGAGAAGGAATTGTTTGAAAATACAGTTGAGGTCCGTTCGGCGCCTCGGGAGAAGACCGGGGTAGAAATCTATGACATCGTGAACACAATGCCCCCTGTTACACCGGGTAAGACACAACCCCCTGTTCCCATGCAGGACGGAGTCTGGAAAAGGAAATCCATATTCTGGGATTTGCCTTACTGGAGATTTCTAACCACATGTCACAGCATAGATGTCATGCATGTTGAAAAAAATGTGTGCGAAAGCTTGCTTGGTATCCTGCTCAACATGTTAGAAAAGACAAAAGATGGACCCAAGGCACGAGCTGACATGGAATTCTTGGATATAAGAAAGAAGTTGTGGGCAACCAAGCGAACGACCAAGTTGGGGACGGGTGCAGTCAGAATCAAGACGGACTGTCCCGCTGCTTGTTACACTCTCAGCAAAAAAGAGATCGTTAGCTTTTTGGAGTGCCTCCAAGGTGTCAAAGTTTCTTCCGGTTACTCGGCAAACATCGGGAGAATAGTTGACATGAAGACTCACCGAGTAATTGGTATGAAGTCTCATGACTGTCATGTGATGATCACGCAGATATTTCCTGTTGCAATTAGAGGTCTCATGGAGCCAGAGGTCCGCAATACAATCTTGAATCTTTGTAACTTTTTCAACACGATATTTAAGAAGTCGATCTCGGTTACCGTTGCCATAAACTGCAGGACGAGATCATTGTCATACTATGCAAATTTGAGATGTACTTCCCTCCAGCATTCTTCGATATCATGGTACATCTCATGATCCATATCGTCCCGGAGATACTGGACCTAGGTCCCGTGTTCATGTACCCCTTGGAAAGGTACAATGGGGTTGTGAATTAAGCGCTACATTCATAACAGGTCACAACCGGAAGGTAGCATCATCCAAGGCTATGTTGCCGAAGAGTGTGTCGAGTTCTACACGGATTACCTGGCTGATCAAAAGTCTATAGGTGTTCCTGTTTCGCACCACACGGGTGGGCTCGATGGTGAAGGCCATGCATGCGGACAAAAGCCTTTACATGTCTATAATTCAGTACCGAATAGATCAGATGACTACGACAGAGCACATCTCGTGGTGTTGCAACACCTGACTATGGTGCATCCCTATCTTTGGATGCACATGGTAAAGGTAAAAAAGAAAACCCGAAAAAGGGAGAAGCGTGGCTCTCGAAAGAGCACAATGCAAAGTTCACAAACTGGCTAAAGAACTACTAGTATGAAAGGCCTCCGACAAATGATGATGAAGAGACGATCAAAATGTTGTCACAAGAACCTGCGAGCAAGGTCTTGACATTTCAAGCATATGATATCAACGGATACACATTCTATACAGAGGCTCAAGATAGGAAAAGTACGTATCAGAACAGTGGGGTGACGATGGAGGCTAAAACCGGTAACCGTAAGGACATATACTACGGCGTTATCGAAGAGATTTGGGAACTAGACTACACCATCACAAAGATCCCCATGTTTCGTGTCAGATGGGCGAAAAATGTCCATATCGACGATGACAAATTTACAACCATGACTTTACCTTCCCCGACATCTATTGACTCAACACAGGTCAAAGCAATCAATGCCAAAGATGAGCCATGGGTATTAGCTAAACAAATCTCACAAGTCTTCTACATAAAAGACCTAAAGGCAAAGAAGCGCTATGTCGTTAGAAAAGGGAAAGGAGTATTGTCAGAGTCGATGGTATAGTTGACGAAGAGGACTATGACCAATTCGACGACCTGGACTCCGAGCCAGAAGCTATTGATAAACGCCCTACCAAAAGGAGCAAAGCTACTAAGGATGCTGAGCCCTACATAAGACGCAGTCATGCCGAAGGACTAACGTATACCACCAAGAAAATCACTATTCATGACAAGATTGTTGAAGACGACGAAACCTAGCGAGCTATGTGTGTATATATAATAATGTCTTGGTTTGGATGATTTCATATTGTATGTACTGTACGTGCGTACTTGTGTATGTGTAATATTGTTGACTCGCGCTAAACGACAAACCCTAACTCGCGCTAAACGACAAACCCTAACCCGCGCTAAACGACGACACAACCCTAAAACCTAACCCAAAAACCCAAAAAACCCTAACCCTAACATCACCCTAATCCTAAAACCCTAAAACTAAACAAAGCCCCCCCCTCCACTGACGGGCGAAAACCAGGAGCCCATCAGTGATAACTCACCCTAACCCTAACGAAGCTTCCCCTCCACTGACGGGCGACGTTAGGCGCCCGTCAGTGAAGATACCTCTCCACTGACGGGTTCATCTCCACTGACGGGCCTATACTTATCGCCTGTCAGTGGTAACCCACATTGTATATAAGCCACGCGCGGGACTTGGCGAAAATTTCACCAAGTCCCGCGCGTTCATTGGAACCAGCAGCGAGACCCTACGCTGTCCCGACGCCGCTAGGCTGCTCCGCCGCCCCCTCCGCCGCCCCCTCTGGCCCCGACGCCCCGCCGCCCCCTCGCCGCCGGCCCCGACACCCCCGATGCCCCCTCTGCCGCCCCCTCCGGCCCCCGCCGCCGGCCCCGACACCCCCGACGCCCCCTCCGCCACCCCCTCCGGCCCCCACCGGCTCTTCGGTGTGTTTGTGCTCTGGTTTTGATTGTTTCAAGAGTTTGCAATGGACTGTGTATTGTGTTCCATCGTAAGTTTGCAGGCTAGCACTTTGATGCCACGACATTGCTCATTAGCATCATCACTGCTCATGGCCTACCTCTGGTCTTCAGATGATTTCCTGACAATTGAAATAAGGGATGCTTTTAAACCAAGTGATGCGCCAAATTACTGCATGTTCTCATTTAATCTAGTTTTCCTTTTATCGTTCTTGTAACCTGTCTTGTTGGTATTATGCACAAATATATTCGTTGTACTTCAGGTTTTACTGTTTTAGTTTATGTTCTACATCAAAACCTACAAATGTGCTACATGCTATTAATCTGTTTGGAAAGAACTAAATACTCCAAGAGATCAGAAAAGTGATGCGAGAGGAAGGCCAACGAGGGATCCTTGTAGGTGGAGAAAGTCTGAGTGCTTAGTTGTAAGGCTAAATTATGTCTACAACATTGGTAGGTTGTAGGTTGTTTCTCTTTTGGCTATTAATTAATAAATGGTCGGACGTGCAGCAATTGTGTGGAAATTGATATTGTTATGATTATCTATACATTGCAATTTCATGGATGTACAAATTGCATATTTCTCCAAGGAAACGTAGTTATTATATTTTGAAGATCTTGTAATAACAGTTATCTAGTTTTTTAATGATGGCAACTAAAATTTTTCCAACTATGGCACTAATTCATACACCACTATTTAGATTGATCATGTGAAATTGATGTCAATAGATCCTATTCGAGAAAAAAATACCTTTAGACATGATTGTATCAAATGTGAGGTTTTATTTCTAAACAAAAGGAGCAACTAAAAGGATTCTAGTCCGGGACATGCTTGTCAAAGTTATTAGGTATTTCTCATCCATGTAAGTACACGTTGAGTTGAAGATATGTAATGTTGGTTTTCCCTAATCCCTGTAACCACCTCGTGTTAGGTATCAAAAATAAAGGGCGTTCTGATTTCTGAGTAACAATGCAGCAAATATTATTTGAGTTACATTAGTTTTGAAGGAATAAAGGCATAGTAGCTCTCCATGATCTCCATGGCTGGGTAGTGAGTTCGCCGTGGAAGTCCAAACAATTGGATAAGCGTTCCATAAGAACGTGGAAAGGTTGCTTTGTCTACTGAAAGGCTTATGATATATTATGAATTTTTGACAAATGGTTCACTTACCAAATTCCTCTTCGCTGACAAACAAACCTACACTTCTTCAGGTGCGGTGATTCCCCACCGTTGTTTCCTAGAAAAGGGAAAAAGTAAAACTTTACTGTCGACTTGTTATATATGAAACTTATGTCATGTACTCAATTTTGGAGTACATTCTTTCATGTTTGTACATAACATATGCTTTTAAGTTTATTCTCGATATTGAATGCCATTTGTAATTTTAGTCAACAAATTTTGTCTTTTAGGAATTCATCTCAGTTCTAAAATGGCCACCAGTAGTACTCCTGCTGGGTCGCCGACCCGAGCACTAGAGCCCGTTAATGACAGCACGGCCCCCCTCGACGTGGCGGCACCGATCGACACCCCGACCCTGGAGGCGCCCAAGCAAGTTGCCTCCGAGCCGGCCAAGGAACCTGCCTTCGAGGTGGCCAAGGAACCTGCCCTCGAGCTGACCAAGGAACATGCCCCCGAGGCGGCTGTCACAGCTGGCCAAGAGGAACCTACCTCGGACTCCAGCTCCTCCAACGATGACTCTAGCTCCGAGTCAGGTTCTGAAGAGGACGAGGTGCCTGAGGAAGTAGCGCCTACGGCCCCGATCAGGTCTCAAAAAAGGAGAAAAGGTAACCAGTTGCCGGACAAGACGTATATCATCACTCGAGTCAACGACGTCAAAGATGTTCCAGCGAATCCATGTAAGGCCGCCCAGACCTTCAGCAACGCCTGCAGGTGCATAGTCCACGAACAAGTTAAGATCACATGCAAAGAGTTCAGCCATTTGACTAAGTCGACCAGAGATGCTCTCTTGAAGAAACTATGGGACAAGTACCAGATTCCTGCCGCCGACAAGGACAGAATCAAAGTGCAAGCCCTTCGTATCATGGCTAGGGCTCTGAAGACTTGGCGATACGACGCACAGAAAGTCCTGGATGATGATTAGGATACTAAAATTAGTAAAAGATGGTCCAAGATACAAAAGGAAGACTGGGACCAAATCGTTGCTCAAATAAGGAGTCCAGAATTCCAGGAGAAGAGTCGCTGGGGGAAGGAGTTTCGCTCCAAGAACACATTAGACCACAAGCTCGACAGCCGTGGATACCTAGGGAAGAGACCAATGTGGGCCAGAGAGGACGCAAAATTAGCCGCGGCTGTGAAAGCACCTCCTTTCACGCATCTCAGGCAGCCACGCGCTAGGGAGTACATGAGGGTGCACACAAGCTCTGACCCTGTGACGGGGTCATCCATTATAGAGTCTGAGGAACTCCAGGAGGTGGCCAACCGGCTGGTAACATCTCAACCCAATGTCTTTTCTTACTTAATTACGTTGCATCCAAATATGCTATCTTCTCATCAAGTAATATAACCTGCAGACGGACCTAAATCAGCAGCCTGCAAGCTCGCAGGACTCCGTCACGAGCAGCCTAAGGTGGAACGACGATCTAGCGAAGGCCCGACAGAAACCAGAGCATCGAGGCCGTGTAGTAGGCGTCGGGGATGGCGTTAAATGGGACAAAATATTTCCCCGAAACCCCGAGGGTCGCTGCCGCCCAAGGAGAGACAGTCAGGAATTGTTGGAAAATTTGCGGGACCAAATGCGGGAGATTGCCGAGCAAACGTGGGTACGTATGCAAGTGCTCACAGTGCAAGGCCATCCGACCATGCTTCCCGATAACCAGCCGACTGGATGGAGTAGCTGCGCATCCACCTCGGACGACGGCCCTGACTCGTTGAATCCCGTCGATAGCATCACCGTAAGTTTTATCCGCTAAACGAGTCTGACGATGTATAGTATAGTACCCCGTATACGAGGAGGTATCCGTATACAATTTTCTGGATTGTCGGAGTAGAGTACGCATCCGGTAAGGATCCCAGGAGATAAGGTAACCCCCCCCGTAAGGAGAGAGGGCACCCCTTAAACTAGGAAGTCAATCCCGACATTTAAGGAAGCCAGAGTCCTACTCGGACGTAAGTCCATGTCCGGTACGACTCGGGGAACCCCCTATATAAGGATGAGCAATCATATAGGGGAGGACAAGTCTGATTAGATCCTAGATCCACAGGTCAAGTTAGAAGCCTAAAGCCATCCAGAAGCCCTAGCGATTCCCAAGAGAAGACCCGCCGCCTCGAAGGAGTCGAGCCCAGCGGAACTAGTCGGATTAGTCTACGATTAGGTCTAGGATAGCCACTAACACAAACCCCCTTTGTAAGATACCCCCTTTATCAATATATACGAATAGGACGTAGGTTTATTATCCTGAGGGAGGCCCAAACCTGTATAAAAAGTATGTTTCTTGTCGTCAGATCCTTCGGCTTCGTGCCCTAGGGGTCCCTATACTACAGCGATTATCACTATCTCACGACTACCGTAAGATCGGTGGTTTACCAATCGTCGACAAATGGCGCCGACCGTGGGGGACCTCTTCGGTTCGAACCATCCAGGAAGGATCGGAGTCGGCAAGAAGTGAGACTAATCACGATCGGCCTATGACGCCAATCGCACAGCCCTCCCCGACTCGTCTCAAGGAGGAAGAAGCAGACACGGTTGGGGATCCAATCATCTTCACGCAACGTACCGGGTACTCCGATCTAGGCTTCTATGACAACTTTAGCCAGACAGATCCATATCCGGTAACGGACCGCATAGATTTTAGAGAACACGCCCTTGGCAAGCACTCCATCCCTGAGCCACTCCAGGGGAACGTCGAAACTAGCGAGCATATACTCGGGGGCTCGACTTCTTACAAGTCAAAAAAGCAATACAAAGCGATCGCCCAAGAAGTTCTCGCAAGCATACCGCGAGTCCCTCGGGCGATCAAGTGGTCGGAGGTTGCAATCACTTTCGACCAAACCGATTGCCCCAAAAATTGTACTCAACCAGGATGATACCCGATCGTGGTCGAACCAATGATCAACAACTGCCGGGTGGCCCGGGTGTTGATAGACGGAGGGAGTTCCCTCGACATCCTATTCACCAAAGCCTCGATGCAATGAAGGTTCCGCGCTCGTCTGTCCAATCGGTGACACAGGCCTTCCATGGTATCGTCCCAGGCTCGTCGGCCACGCCGATCGGGCAAGTCACGCTCTCGGTCACCTTCAGGACACCGGAAAACTTCCGAACAGAGAAAATCCTATTCGATGTAGTCGATTTCGAGACAGCGTACAATGCTATCTTAGGACGCCCGACTTTGGCTATGTTCATGGCAGTAGCGCACTATGCTTACCAGTGCATGAAGATACCCAGCCCAAAGGGTGTCCTCACAATAAAATGCTCCCCCTGGGAAGCACTACTCTGTGATAAACGCAGCCTAGACCATGTACAGATGCCCTAGGGAGGTGAGGGGCATACCCTCTTCAAAGTCAAGATGACCGTGAAAACTCACGGAAAAACAAAAGCATTCCTTTGGACCCAGCAGAACCATCCAAAGTGGTCCACGTCGGATCTACTCTTGGTTCGGACCAAGAGCTCCACTCATTACCTTCCTCCGCGACAACTCGGATATATTCGCGTGGCAGCCATTCGACATGCCCGGTATCCCAGGGAGGTAATTGAGCATAGGCTGGCAATCTGCCCAGACACCGTGCCCGTAAAACAGAAGCTTTGGCGATTTGCCCCCGACCGAAAGGAAGCCATCAAACTAGAGATTGAAAAACTCCTAAAGGCAGGGTTTATCCGAGAAGTCGAACACCCTGAATGGCTCGCCAATACTGTAATGGTAAAGAAAGCCAACGGGAAGTGGCGTATGTGCGTCGATTTTACGGATTTCAATAAAGCCTGTCCCAAGGACGCCTTTCCATTACCTAGAATAGACCAGATAGTAGATTTCGCGTCCGGATGTGACTATCTAAGCCTTGTCGACGCCTACTCCGGTTACCACCAGATAAGCATGTGTCGAGAAGATGAGGAGAAAACTTCTTTCATAACCCCGTTTGGGGTATTTTGTTACTCAAAGATGCCATTTGGGTTAAAAAATACAGGCGCAACATACCAACGTGGAATGCAACTCGCCCTTCATAGCCAACTCAATCGGAATATTGAGGCCTATGTCGACGATCTCGTCGTGAAAACAAAGAAAAAGGAGGATCTTTTCTCAGACCTCCTAGAGACCTTCACAAATCTTCGGAAAAACAGGATAATGCTGAATCTAGAAAATGCACCTTCGGAGTCAAAGCCAGGAAATTACTTGGGTTCTTGGTTTCACACCGAGGAATCGAGGCGAATCCCGATAAAATACGAGCAATCGCAGAAATGAAGTCACAAAAGTCGGTCCGGGACGTTTAAAGGTTCATCTAGCCCCCAAGTGTGGTTTTGGTAATTAATGACAATACCTATGGACTAACAATTATGTGAGAATTGTTTGAAGATTGTTCCATAGGTGATGCAATGGTTGATAGAGCATGGATTCATTGAGGAATGCCACGAGATCAAAAGAGATGCATCAAGATCAATGAGTTCTAGGTGATGCTCATGTGATCAAGAAGAAGTTAGAGAGAAGAAGACCTCAGAAAATCAAGATTGTAGTTCAAGTAATGAACTCAAAGATGATCGAGGTGTGCGAAGCTCATGAATTGAGCTAAGAGAAGAACAAGAGGAAGTCCATGAGTTGGCCTCGAGAAGGTTGACGATAAGCGTGAAGGTTAAGTCATTTGAGTGGCTCAAATGACTAAGGTATATTGTCGTCAATAATGTTTTATGGACTAACCCACATGCTATGTGTTTGAGAGTGAGTTGGGGTTAGGTTCATATCGTGGCAAGAGATGAATCGAGTTATTCACATGTGCCACATGGAAGAGCAAGATCAAGTCGAGCATGGTGAGGACTCATGAACTTGATGCTTGTGGTTCAAGCATTGGTGGTGAACCGGTGAAGAAGATGAAAAGAGAAAAGCCTCCCATACTTTGTGCATGGGGAGCTATCAATTGGACTTCATCAAGCTTTCGAAGATCGAGAGAGGATCGAGATAGAAGCGAGGATGAGGAGCTATCAATTGGACTTCATCAAGCTTTCGAAGATCGAGAGAGGATCGAGATAGAAGCGAGGATGAAGATCGTCATCAAGCTCAAGTGGAGTTGATGACAAGCTTAGAAGAGCAATGAGAAGCAACGGGACTTGGATGATGTGTTGGTCAAGTCTGGCAAGGATCGCTCAAGGCAAAGGTATGCCATAGACTAGGGTTTCCTAGTTTTACCGGTCTCACGGAGTTTGGTGGGAGACCGGGTTATAGGTTCGATAGCTGTTCTATTAAGATGGGCTGACGAACGGGTTACGCGATCATATCGTGTTTCGAGTGCTCAATCTTTGCATATGTTGCATATGTGTGTCAAGTTTTAGCCAAAAATCTAGAACTTAGTGTTCTAGGTTTCTGCCTAACTTCCAGCGGTCTGACCGGTCATATGAGGCAGTCTGACCGGCCTGTTCCAGTTTCCAGCATATTTCCCGGTTGTGTCGGGATGGGTTCCCGATAGCTTCGTGATTCGCTACTGATCTTTGTTTAATCCCTTTTGTGTTGGGTTTCCGGTGCATCCGGTTTTGGGTCCGGAGTGTCCGGAGTATTTACCCCGGAATGTTCGGACGTGTGTTCTCTGAGTGAGTTTAGTTAGGGCGGTCTGACCGGCCCTGTAAGGCGGTCAGACCGGCCGTGTGTGTGCTAGCCTGCCTGTGCGGTAGCTTGGCCTAGTGAGGCGGTCTGACCGGCTAAGTGCCGCGGTCAGACCGGCCCTTGAGTCCAGATGAGTGTTGGCTCAGTTTTGGACTGCTCTCGGGTGGTTTCCCGGAGTATCCGGGTTTTGAACGGAATGTCCGGGTGTCGGTTTCCGGAAGGTCCGGGATGAGTTCCCGGTTGCACGCTCTTTGGTAGGAATCTGGAGTGTCCGGAGTTTCTACCCTGGAATGTCCGGGTGTTGGTTTTCCTGTGTGTCAGGAGATCCTATGGCTAGTTTTATAGCCGTTTGGATAAAGGAGGTCTGACCGGCCTTGTGGGGCGGTTTGACCGGTCTTTTCGCAGAAACCATCCAACGGCTAGTTTTTGAGGGTTTGGGTATATATACCCACCCTAGCCCGTGGGGGATGGTTGCTGCTGCCTCTTGGGTCATTTGTTGATCCTCTCCTCTTGCTCCTACCCTCTTCAAAGTCCTCAAGTGCATGTGTTGCTAGATTGAGGTGTGAGGAAGAGTTTGTGCATTGGTTGCACTTAGCGTATGCATTAGTTGCATCGTGTTGAGCATTCGGCGTCGATTGTGTTCGAGCGCGTGTCCGAGAGCTTGTTACTCTTGGAGGCCACCGACTCCTAGATGGCTTGGTGGCGGAGAGCTCGGTGATCTCTTCGTGAAGAATTGTGAAGAGGCCTGAGGAATTGTGAAGTGGCTTTGGAGCTCGCCATCTCCGGGAGTGGAGGAAGGAGCTAGCCGTAGTGGTCGAGGAGACTCCGGAGAGTCCTCGAGAGGAAGTGGCTTGAGAGGAAGCCCACCCTTGATCAAGTGTGATCGGGTCCTCAAACGGAGACGTAGGATATCGGTGGATATTCGAACTCCAGGTCATAAATTGTTTGTCCCTTGTCTCCTTTACATATCGCAATTCATTCTTGCTATATTGTATATCTTGCATAGGATTGAATTGCTTGCAATATTGTATTGCTTATTTATCAACCTAGCTTTGAGATCATATTCATTTGATTAGGTTGCTTATGCATTAGTTGAACTTAGCTTTTGAAGGGAAATAATCTAGTTCATAGCCAATAGTTTAATTCCGCATTTAAATTGGCTAGAATTGATTAGAAGTTTTAATTGCCTATTCACCCCCCTCTAGGCGACATCTTAGTCATTTAGGTCCTTTCAATGTTCAAAGACTCAGGGGTTGTATGGTGGCCTTGAGCCAGTTCATATCCCGACTAGGAGACCACGGAAGCCCTTTCTTCAAACACCTACGACAACACAATTGCTTCGAATGGACAGAAGAATCAGAAAAGGCATTCCAAGGCCCCGTGCTCGTCGCACCCAACCCAGAAGAACACTTATTTCTTTACATCGCTGCAGGACCAACAACAGTCAGCGGAGTACTGATGGTAGAATGTGGGACTCCAGAACAACGCGAGAAGGTTCAAAAGCTGGTCTATTACATCATCGAGATCCTACACGGGCCAAAGAAGCATTATCCTCAAGTCCAGAAACTTCTATACGCAGTGCTCACCACATCTCGCAAACTTCGACATTATTTCCAGGCTCACACCATTACGGTCCCAACCACCTATCCACTAGAAGAGATTCTCCGCAACCACGACGCCATTGGACGAATTGCCAAGTGGGCCGTCGAGCTCGGAGAATTCGACATCCACTTTGTATGTCGCACTGCCATCAAATCTCAGGTACTCGCTGACTTCATCACTGAGTGATTAGAGCCCGACCACTCTAACGAGTCACCAGCAGCAAAAGAAGATATTTGGACTTTACACTTTGATGGTTCCTTAACCATCGAAGGCGCGGGGGCTGGAATAATTCTAACTTCACCATCCGGAGAAACTCTGCAATACATACTGCAGCTCGACTTTCTAGCCACGAATAACGTAGCCGAGTATGAGGGTTTGCTTGCCGGTCTTCGAGTCGCTTCCGCCCTTGGTATCCGCCGCCTACTCGTGAGTGGGGACTCACAGCTGGTGGCGAGACAAATATCCAAGGAGTATCAGACCACAGACCCAAACCTGGCGGCTTACCTAGCGGAAGTGAGGAAGCTGGAGAAGAAATTTATCGGACTCGAAGTACGGTACATCCTGAGGAAGGATAACTGCCACGCCGATAGTCTTGCCCGCCTAGCATCATCATGATCTCCATGTCCACCCGGAGCCTTTGTAGAAAGGATTTCGACGCCGTCCATAGCTCCTCGAGAGACCATGGACGAAGGAATGGCTACCCTCAGACCGGAGCACCATTCAAGGGCGTCACCTGGTATTGACGCTCCAAGCGGAGTGGTGGGTCAACTCGTCGCCCCCTCGATCTTGAGGATTCGTGGATAAAACCCATCCGCAGGTACCTTCTCGATCGAAAAACACCTGAGGATGATGTACAGTCCGAGCAGCTTGCCCAGCACGCCAGGATGTATTCCTTGGTTGACGGAGCCCTCTACCAAAGAGGAGCTCATGGAGTGCTCATGCGGTGCATACCTCAGCAGCAGGGTAAAGAATTACTCGAAGAAATCTGTGGAGGGTATCGTTGGTTCGACTACGATAGGGTATCATCCTGGTCGAGCGCAATTCTCAGGGCAATTGGCCTGGTCAAAGGTAATCACGACCTCCGACCATTTGATTGCGCTGCTTCTAGTGATGCTTTTTAAGGGGACTCAACTGACTCTACACGGCTGACCCAAGCGACCTAGGTCTAGCGACTTCTCATGTGGAGCCGTTGTCCTGCTAAGGAGAAGGCCATCTTGCTCCCGAGCTAGTCGTGGAGCATATCCTCCAACTGGGAGGGGGTATTTTCTGGGGTGGTCGCTCGTAGTCTTGGTGGAGGTTTGTTAATGCCCAGGTGCGTGCTGCGATGCTCCTTACTTGAGAGCTGATGCTTTTCTGCGAGATCGAGGCTGGGCTTGTCGCAGAGCAGTGCTTCCTGAGGGGAGCCTTTTATCGTGAGGACGCCCTTTGGACCGGGCATCTTCATGCACTGGTAGGCACAGTGCGTTGCTGCCATGAACTTGGCCAAAATCGGGCGTCCTAAGATAGCATTGTACGCCGCCTCAAAATCGACTACGTCGAACATGATCTTTTCTGTTCTGAAGTTCTCCGGTGTCCCAAAGGTCACCGAGAGCGTGACTTGCCTGATCGGTGTGGCCGACGAGCCTGTGACGATACCATGGAACGCTTGCGTCACCGATTGGATCGATGAGCACGGAACATGCATTGCATTGAGGGCTTTGGTGAATAGGATGTTGAGGAAACTCCCTCCGTCTATTAGCACCCGGGCCACTCGGCAGTTGTTGATCGTTGGTTCGACTACGATAGGGTATCGTCCTGGTCGAGCGCAATTCTTGGGGTAATCGGCCTGGTCAAAGGTAATCGAGACGTCCGACCATTTGATTGCCCGAGGGACTTGCGGTATGCTTGCAAGCACTTCTAAGGCAATCGCTTTGTATTGCCTCTTCGACTCGTAAGAAGCCGAGCCCCCGCATATATGCTTGATAGCTCTGACGTGCCCCTGGAATGGCTCAGGGACGAAGTCATCATCGGAACTCGTGTCCCGGCTATTGTTTGCGACTTGCGGGTTTTCTTCGTGGAACTTTTCTCTTTCTTCCTTGAGGTACCTCTTAAAGATACGGCACTGCCGAAGATCATGCGAATCGGTCTGGTGGAACTCACACCAGATTTTTCCTGATTTGTTGGAGGGAGTCGTCTGCTTATCCTTTGTGCGTGGTCGCCAAGTGTGCTTTTCGAGAAGATCAGCCAATACCTCGTTGCCTTTAGACCTCTTCTCCCTGTTCCCCCCGGAGGAAAGCATCGGAATCCCTTTGTGTCAAAGTGGTCGGAAGAAGTCCCCGAAGCCTAAGAAGGTGACGGGGGATTCATCGGGAGATCTGGCTGTTGCCATCCCCGAGTTCGAGCCCTCGGTGATGGATTCCGCCACCCTCGAGAAGCTCAAGGCGGAGGAGGTCATTCTCCCAGAGGTATTCACACCTTACCGGGAGGCGGCGAAAGAGACGGTCCCGAGTCCAGACACATCATGGACCGTCGTCTTCGCTGACTTCTTCAGGTGTGGATTCCAATTCCCACCCTCTCATTTCTTCCTCCTCATGCTCTCTTTATATGGGATCGAGTTGATACATCTCAACCTGAACTCGGTCCTGATGCTGGTGGTCTTTGCGCACCTATGCGAAGCGTACTTCGGCATCAGGCCGAGCCTGGAGCTCTGGAGGTACTTCTACAACCTCCGTCGAATGAAGGTCAGCGGCGGAGGAGTCGTCGGCGGCGCCGGGTTCCGACTTCGGGAAGGGAAGAGGGACGCCTACATTCCTTCCTCCTGGAAGTCATCGTGGTCAGGCTGGCACTCGAGGTAGTTCTACTGCCAGCCCCCCACCCTCTTCTAGCATAAGCTACCATGACCTAGCTCCCCTCTAGACCAAGTGCTGGGCGGAGACCCCGAAGGAGACTAAGTGGCTCAAGGCCCTAGTCGGCGACATCGCCGCCCTTGCCGAGAAAGGCTATCGGCATGGGACGTCGCGAAAGACTTCCTTCGGCGCCAGATAAGCCCCCTCCGATCGAGGGTCAAGCCGGCCTGGGCGATCCCAGAAGGCGAGGATCAAATAAGGGACTTTGACAAAGGTAAGCATCGGAATCCCTTTGGGTATGCGGGGCACATGCATCTTTCCGAACCCTGGTCAAAAAGGCCTTTAGACAAGGTTTCTATTGGCCGACAGCCCTCCATGACACGAGCAAGTTAGTAAAGCGATGCGGTCAGTGTCAATTTCATCGCAGACGCATTCACCAGCCCGCCCAAGCATTACAGACAATTCCCTTGTCATGGCCCTTCGCCACATGGGGCCTAGATATCCTCAGACCATTCCCAGTTTCGCCCGGGGGCTACAAATTCCTCTTTGTCGCGATCGATACGTTTACAAAGTGGATCGAGGCTGAACCAGTCGCACAAATTACTTCGGAAGCTGCCAAGAGGTTCATAATGAAAAATGTCGTAACTAGGTTCGGCGTCCCGAGCAGGATTATAACCAATAACGGCACCCAGTTTTCCAGCGCAGAGTTCATCGAGTATTGTGCCAGCCTTGGTACCACTATATGCTACACCTCTGTCGCTCATCCACAGAGCAACGGGCAGGTTGAGCGCGCCAATGGACTCCTCCAGGGCATGAAGACCCGCGTCTTCGATCGTCTCTCCACACACTCAAAAGCATGGGTGCGAGAGCAGTCCTCTGGGCGCTCAGGACAGCAACCAGCTGTGCCACGGGCGAAACACCGTTCTTTTTGGTCTACGGGACGGAGGCCATGCTCCCCTGTGAGCTCAAGCTCAAATCAACACGAGTCGAGCTGTACACAGACAAGGAAGAAACCCCTCGACGGGAGGATGACCTCAATTTCATCGAGGAAAAACAGACTCAGGCATTGCTACGAGCCACTAAATATCCGCCGTTACTAGGAACGACACATTCGGCAACGCTCTCTCCAAGTTGGCAACCTCGTTCTATGACTCATTCAGAACAAAAGCACAGCAACAAGCTCTCTCCCAAATGGGAAGGCCCTTATAGGATCGCTGGGGTTACTCGACCAGGGTCGTTCAGGTTAGCCATGGAGGATGGCCGAGTCTTGACGAATTCCTAGAACATCGAACAACTGCAGAAATTCTACGTGTAAGAGTTATGGACTACGTACCCGAGAAGAACACTTCTCGGGTACGTAGTCAGGGGCTGGAAGGGTTAAGATGATGAGCATGACGTTGTCTGAGAAACAGACTCGTTGGAACTCACACAAAGACCTCCAAAATAGTCCCTGTGCAGTCTACTACACGATCTATAAAAATACAAGACTCGCTACATACTTAGGTTTCTGAGGCGCCTTGCCCCGGAGCATCTAAACGGTCGGTGAAGACCTGGGTTACTCCCGCAACCTCCTCCATATGGTGACTGTTCTCCGCCTCATTTTGCCCGGGGAACTTATCAGTAAGAACCTTCGGGTCGAAGGCAAGATCCCGTGCCTTGATAAGCACCAAGGCTGCCGCGGTTGCTTCTTTCCTTCCCGCTTGTCGCTCTAGGGCAATGAGAGCATCTAACTTTTCCTTCTCCCCACTGGCTGCCCGATTCAGCTTGGCTATTCGATCCGAGAAGTTCTCAGGGGCTTCAACAGGTACACCGATCGTCTCCAGCACCGATTCAAGATGGTTCGCCACCGATAAGTGTGTCTCCTCAAGGGAAGAAGCTCGCGCCTGTTCTTGAGAAAGAATGTCAGAGGCACAAGATAATCAGTCCTGGAGCTCTCGGGTCTCGGTAAAACGGAGCTCCATCGATTCTGGGCATGCTGGAAAAAGCATCAAAATGAGAAAAGAATCGACCAGTAGAGGCGTCTTTTGTTGGGAAAAATCATTTACCTCCACCAAAGACACAATAAGTGCCAATGGGTCGTCTTCGACCAGGGTCTCCCCAATTGGCTGGCATGAAGTTGTCAGGAGCGTAACTGGAGAAGCTGGGATAGGTCTCCTAATGGTACCCCGACCAGGTAAGAGCCTAAGTATGGGAGGTCGCCTCTTCGGGAGGGGTGGCTGGTCGGGTCCTGTCGAGGACGATTCCCTACAGGTTGAAATCAGCATCCGCATCGCCAGAAGTAAAACTCAACGGCAAGAGATGAGAAAGGCTACCTCGCCCTTTTCAAAGAAACAGAGCGCGCTCTCCGAGCTGTGGAAGTCCTTGCTTCCCGGGTAGCAGCAGATGTGTCTCCGGCCAGAGATATTCCGCGCGCCTTCTCAAAACAAGATCCCCGGTTAGAAATCGGAAGCATTATCAGACAATGACACAATTAAGAAAAAAGAAATTACTGAAGAGGTCCGCAGAAGTGGACCCAGAGTAATCACGGAAGCCCCTGGCTCTTCACACGTGGGTTTTTTAGCCTGCTCGGGGCCGCTTCCAGGGTGCTCCGCACCTTCTCTGAGAAGATCTTCGGCAGTGATCGACTCTCGATTAAGGGTGGAAGGTCCCGTTTTGGGGTCCGCAATCCCACGTCCTTCACACTGAAAAAAGTTGCCCAAGTAGTACCACTGTTAAGTAATGTTCGGACAAGCCAGCGGATGTCCGACAACAGAAGGGATTACCGCGAGAACCTCATCCTGCTCCCGTTGAGGCCGAAGGGGTAATGACGAGGGGATGTTCCAGCGCTCGGGCGAAGGCACTTCTTTGAAAAGGGTCACTGCCTTCTCGAGCACTTCGGCCTCTGACAGCGCTGCTCAAGAAAGCAAAGGGGTTAGGATAAGTCGGATTTCATAAATCCTGTAAAGCCGTCAATCTTACCCATTTTTGTCCACTTATGGTAAAAGTCACCTGTGGTCACCCAGGCACCAGTCTCCCTAGATTGTAGGGGACATATTCCTCGCCTGATGAAATCAGAAGCAACATCGAAAGATGTTAGGCCACGATCTCTGAGAGCTCTGATCTCGTCGATCTGGCTCTGGAGGCGGAAGTCCAATGCTGTCTCGTCAGACCATGCGGGTACCATCTCGGGTGGAGAACCCCAGTACTTGATACCTGAGGCTGACAATGGACGGTAGTAGCACCATTCTTTCTCCCATCCCAGGAAGGAATTGAATTCGGTAGCACCTATGTACTCGGTAATCTTCCCTTCTCGGATCCGGATGCTAACACCTCCCGCGATCTCCCCTCCGATCATCTCCAGAGTATGGTAGTACCTAAAGAGGTCTAAGGAAGGACGAGCCCCAAGGAAAACTTCGCATAAATGAGCGAACACGCTAAGAACAATGAACGAGGCCGGATCGAGGTTGATCATCTCGATCCGATAGAATTGGAGAATGGAGGTCAGGAAAGAAGATGGCGGGAAGAAGAATCCACATCAAAAGAAGCTAGGGAAGATAACCAACCAACCAGGATTGGGCGGAGGGACCCGCTCATTCCGAACAGGTAAAAATTCAGCACGATGAATCGATTGAATGAGGGTCAATTCCAGCGAAGACGCAAGTCTAGCAAAGGTTAACTCCGAACGCGGCCATGAACTTCCCAGTGAAGAAAACCCTTCCATTATCTTTGGTAGTGATTAGCGATGGTAAAACAAGAGTTGGGAGCAAGTTTGCAAGGAAGAAGGGGATGCTAGGGGCCAGAGAGTGATGTGGGCAAAACCCCAAGCCTCTGTTCCTTAAAGAGTTTGATTTTTCACCTAGAATGGAGCACGGTTAACGGCACGATCTGTTCCACGCATTTAGTGCAGACAGTTGCTTTCCCCGCACATGAGATGATATGCGTGGGAAACGGGGGTCTGACAAACCACGACCCTGACGAGCGCGTTGCTTTTTGGCCGACGTCAGCTGAACAATGGCGCAGAAAAAGGAAAGATTCCTTATCACCACGTGAAAATCTCACCAGGACGGTTCAATTCACCAGAAATCTACTAGGCGAACGCGTGTCCGTGATCGACGTATCGGATCAAATCAAAGATGCTTCTCGAGCAAGCCGGCCCAGAAAACACCTTGGACTACTCAGAGGTTTTTCCCGACAAGGATATCACGACTACCCGATAAAGATGTTACTCACTCGGGAACGTTGTTGATAAAAGTACTCGAAGTCGCCTACTCGGAGTTTTATCCCGAAAAGGGCAGATTTCCTACAGAACAGTCATGACCTCTTTTCACGTACTGATGGGGGGCTTGACGATGTATAGTATAGTACCCCGTATACGAGGAGGTATCCGTATACAATTTCCTGGATTATCGGAGTAGAGTACGCATCCGGTAAGGATCCCAGGAGATAGGGTAACCCCCCTGTAAGGAGGGAGGACACCCCTTAAACTAGGAAGTCAATCCCGACGTTTAAGGAAGCCAGAGTTCTACTCGGGCGTAAGTCCATGTCCGGTACGACTCGGGATCCCCTATATAAGGATGAGCAATCATATAGGGGAGGACAAGTCTGATTAGATCCCAGATCCACAGGTCAAGTTAGAAGCCTAAAGCCATCCAGAAGCCCTAGCGATTCCCACGAGAAGACCCACCGCCTCGAAGGAGTCGAGCCCAGCGGAACTAGTCGGATTAGTCTACGATTAGTTCTAGGATAACCACTAACACAAACCCCCTTTGTAAGATACCCCCTTTATCAATATATACGAACATGACGTAGGGTTATTATCTTGAGGGAGGCTCGAATCTGTATAAAAAGTATGTTCCTTGTCATCAGATCCTTCGGCTTCATGCCCTAGGGGTCCCTACCCTACAGCGAGTATCACTATCTCACGACTACCGTAAGATCAGCGGTTTACCAATCATCGACAGAGTCATTATAGTAAATCACGATTTCATTGTCCCTGACTCCAATGAGGACGGCACATCTATCCTCTGTTTTGCAGGAAGCCACTAGATGCACACTCACGGTGCAAATTCCTGGCATAAAGGTCCCGATTGCACACGGCCAGGTTTTCCCAATGCCGGAGGGGGCAATCCTGCACTGTGTTCCTATGCGGGAGCACCATGCGAAGGTGCAGGTGGACCTCATCCTCAACGACTACAGTGATGTGTTAGTCCCTGTCCCCCCTGAAGCGGAACTGACCAAGCTAGGGCAGTGCAAGAACTACTTCATCCAGTGGCCAAAGAGCCAAATTATTTTATCTGCGGCGGCCTCTCCTCGCACGGCCCCCTCATCCAACAACCCCTCTCCATCAATCGGACGATCTCCGTTGGGCCTCAGCCAAACACCTCCGTCCTTTAAAGACCTGGAAGACCATCTTATCGGGGACCAGTACATGGAGCCGGTTTTGCAGTCCCCGGAGGCACCGGAAAGGCGTTTCGAGGCTCAAGGAGACCCGCTGGATCAACGCAGGGGAAGATTATCTCTCCCACCACACTAGCTGGAACACTGGAAGCAGCGATGGCGGTAGGCAAGAGTTCAGAGCCGCTACACAAGAGGAAGAAAAGCAAAAAGAGACAGGCCAGCACCGGCGAGAAGGAAAGAAAGGAGCAGATGCAGAAATCCTTATCCTTCTCAGCATCATCATCCAAATTATCTACACGGAGCATGGGTCTCTGGCGAGGGGTTTTTCTATCCAGGTCACGACTTGCTCCCGCAGGATGAGTTGGAGAATCTTTCGGAGGACATGAAGGCGCTACATGAAGATTACCTAAAGATGTCTAGAAATCCGCAAACATTTTGCCAATATTGGAAGGTCAAGGTGCCAAGAGATTACAATTTCTTTATGCAAAATGACCAAGACACCTTCGACATCAACTTTGAAGACCTCTTCAACATGTATAACCTCTATAGGCTCGACACCACGATGGTCAGGCTATGGGCTCTCTACCAAGCCCAAGAGTGCAGACGTCTACGCGACTCCAATATTGGAATAATCGATCTGATATGCATGAACGAAGGCTATGCTGCGACCCTGGACGGTCGAGTCTTTCTGGAAAATACCTTACGCATGCATTCATTGTTCATAAGGACAAGGAGTACCTACTAGCCCCCTACAACCCTCCGTAAGTTAAGTCACTGTGGGAATTTTTTGTTTTTTACGTACATATCTCCGCCTGCTTACATTCATATGTTCACATTTACACAGCGACAACTAGGTCCTCATTGTGATCATTCCATGCTGGGCCAAGGCATTTTACTTTGACTCCGACGAGAAAAAGAGATCGGACTTCAGCAATATCACTAATATTTTGGATACAGCTTTTTTCAAAGCCAAGTTCTCGGGATATAGTAAAATACCTTCAAAAACGACAAGAATGGTACACCATTACAAGTTCCCTTGTAGAATTTAGCCAAAAAATAGCGTGACATGTGGGTACTACACCTGTGCCCATATGGACTGCTTTGTCCGGTACAAGAACAAGCATTGGAAAGATATGAAAGAACTGAAGGCTTGGTGTGAGCTGGGAAGTCACTTGTACGACTGGCATCAGGACTTTGCCCGCATCCAAAAAGTCTTCGTCAAAGTCATCAACTTTGAGGTCATCAATCCAAAGGGTGAATTCTGCGCTGGCCCCCAATTTTCGAAGCCAAACTTAAGTGGGTATCGATAGATTCGTTGTTTCTAAAATTGACGAATAGTTGCCACTATGTTCTTTCATACTTGTGATTAATGGTTATGTGAAGTGTTATGTGATTACGAATGTGTTATGTCAACTGTTATGTGATTACGAATGTGTTATGTGATTATGAGCTTTGACTATGTGATTATGAGCTTTGACATGTGACTATGTGCCGAAGGCCCATTCTGAAATTTGTGAAAAATGAATAATTGCTATAGCAAGCAGGTCTTATAGCAATTGTGATTATGAGGTATCACCAAGCCTGTGTAGCAAGCAGGAGTGCAGACCTCTATTGACGGGCCCTTATAGGATGTCCGTCAGTGTAAGGTGAAACCACTGACGGTCAATAACCGGGCGCCCGTCAGTGGTGACACCTCCAGGCGCCTCCCACGAGGGGTCTCCTCTGACAGGCAAACTAGGACCGTCAGTAGTAACACACACTACTGACGGGCGGGATGCCTGTCAGTGGAGGGCACCCCTCCACTGACATTCCTAGGCTGACGGGCCCCCTGACCGTCAGTAGAGGGTGTTAAATGACCATCAGTACAGGCCCATTCTGCAGTATTGTTTGGCTGCCTCTGCATGATATAATGGTGATGTGCTTGTGCATCTCTGATTCCACCATGCTATGTTAAAGATGCTTTGGCCATCCCAAAGGGATCTGCATGCTCTTATATCAGTTTATTTTACTGAAGAACATATATTCACTTGATCTTTGTTAGCTAATGCAAATTTTCATATACATATGTATACGTATGCTGGTTGCCTCATATCTAGTCTCTATTCAAAGATTCTTTAATCTGAGAATAGTTTCAAAGAGAGGTAAAGAATTGAGAAGAACAGGTGCTTTACTTGTTTCTTAGTTAGCTAGTGATGATGTATAACATCTGAAGCATTTTATTAAAATCTGATAAGAACAGAGACTACAATATGCCGCCTAAAACCCCGTGAAGAGGCAAATCTGAGGGCTCCCTTGTAATATGAAATTCTCATCCATGTGCATAGGTAATCTATGATGCCTTGGAATGGGATTTTACCTAATTTTGATTTGGGAAAAAACAGGTTGGTTCCTAAGCTTGCTGATAGCTTGCTCTCCTCTCCTCGACTGATCCTCTTGATCTTGATGGCCTGTTGATCCACTAGCTCTTGGTCTGACTTGCTAGACTTGGTGATGGTCTTCTTCCCTCTTGCTCCTGCTAGCTCCTTCCTCTGAGCTCCTTCTTCTTCCTCCCCTAAAGCTTGGCTTCTAACACTTGTTCTTGTGGGGCTGGTTCGTGCTCTTCTAGACAATGGCCATGGCTTTGATTGCTATGCTATGGCTTCTCTACAGTGGTGATTGTTGGAGTGGAAATGGTGGTCTCGACTACTATGGATGGACTACTAGGTTATATATTCTCTAGATGCCTTATTTTTGCTACAAAGAGCTTTACGTGGCCTTCTCTCCCTTTTGTGGCAGCAGCCATGTCCTGCTTTTTCACCATCAGGCAACTATTTACCTTTGGCTTCCATGTTAAGAAATTGACTCTGGTCAATTTTTCTTTTGTGGCTATTGAGATAAACACTTCAGTGGACAAGTTGCCTTACGAGTCAAGAAAATTTGACCTTGGTCAATGTGCTGGCTGCTTGGATAACAATCGATTGATGATGCCCTATCTGATCCTTTGTTTTCCTTTTGAAAACAAACATTTCTTTTTCAAACAAAAGAACTCATGGAGGCAAGTAGAATAGGAAAAATAAAATTTATTTTATTACCTCTCACCTCTCTTCTCTCTAATACAATATAGTAGATTTGTCCAATAAGGATCTTAGCCAAGTGGCCCTTGGACGTTTTTGAAAAACAAAACATTTTTGAAAACTATTTATGAAACTAAAAATTATTTAGGTCCACCTCGGTATTCTTTTGCCCCTGTAGCTAACCCTGCGGGTTTAGGCGAAAATGTGCTGGTGAACCACATATATTTTAAAACAATGTTTTGAAAAACTCTTTACCTCCTACAGCAACTTCAAGGTCCTAACGGTCCGAGTTTATATACTCAGTAGCCTCGGACACCGCAAATATTTTCGAAGGTCGCTTCCCCCGATGCCCGGTGTTCCTCTTCGGCTCAACTCATGAAGACTAAGTTTAGACATCGATGTATAGATAGAAGAAATCACTCATGTAATTTTTCTTTCTTCTTCTTTATTTATTCTTATCACAATGTTGTACCAAGACATTTGTATTACATTATTTAATTAATAAAGTTTCCATTTCAATTATGCATATGAGTTTGTATGAAATAACAGGATGAATGCCATGTATGCAATGAATGCACGATACAATTTCCCCCCTCCTACTCTCGTTGACATGTGACTCGATCGGAATCGCTCAACTTAGCAGCATGAGTTGAGTCCCCTTCTGTCTCATGTTTCCTTCTATTAGACTTAAAAACTAGGGTTCTCACATCCTACCCCCCTTAAAAATAATTTCGTCCTTGAAATTTAAAAGGTGAGGTACCTAAAAGAGATTTGGTGACTTCTACGCAATCTTCTTTCTTCCATACTACTTTCGGGATGAGATGATTGGTCTTTCTAACCGAATATTTAACATATCTTCTTATCTGCATACTCTTTTGGAAAGATATTTAAGAATTCCTCAACATTCTTCCCTTCCAAGGAATTTGAGTAGAACTTCGGTTGGACTTAGGATTTCTTCGATCTTGGAGTAGAATTCTTCCTCCTATCCGAAGGTTAAGAGCTATAGTTTTGTTGACTTAATCACTTGAACATTACTAACCAACCTACACTTTAAGATAGCATTTAGGTCTTGGAAAGATATGATCAAAAGATAAGTGAAGAATGTATAACTCTAACTATTTCATCTCCTTATTTACATCTATAGGTTGTTCAGTTGATTAGACTTGTAGATATTTCTCTATAGAATTATCCTCCCACGGTATTCTCTTCATAAATTCTTCAGAGTTGGATGAATGCGTTGTTCCAAAATCATAGAGTGCTCTACCAATACAAGATGAGATAGGTGGCGTACCGATTATCACGTCCTTGGGTGCTCCAATTCCTTCGGTGGTCATATAGTTCACCATTTCCTGAACTTTTCCTCCGTTATGGACTTGGTTGCCTCTTTCTTCCTGAACTGCTGATCCCTGCGCTGGTGCTGCTGGCATTGGTATTTGAGGTTGTGCTGGTCAAGCTGTTGGATTTCAGCAATGCTTAATTCTGTGTTTAGGTTGACCGCATCCGTAACATTTCTCACCCATCTTCGAACATTGTGGGATATAGTGATTTCCACCACACATCTGACAAGTACCATTAGGTATGGGTGCTTGAGGTCGTGGCTGTTGAATTGTTGGATTTGGGCAATCCTTAATTCCATGTTCGTATTGTTTACATCCAAAACAGTTCTTCTTCTCCCAACAATGTGAGGCATAGTGGGCTCCACCACAATGTTGTACTAAGAAACTTGTATTACATTCTTTAATTAATAAAGTTTCTGTTTCAATTATGCATATGATTTTGTATGAAATAACATGATGAATGCATGTATGTGATGAATGTGCAATACAATTCCCCCCTCCTACTCTCATCGACAACGCGACTCGATCGGAATAGCTCAACTCAGCAGCGTGACAAAAACTAGGGTTCCTTCCGTCTCATGTTTCCTTCTATTAGACATAAAAACTAGGGTTCTCACATATCTGTTCATAATCATGACCAACATGATCTGCATCCATACTTGTACCCAGTTACTATCCGCTCCGACTTTGAATCCAAAAAAATATGATGTAGGATATGATTTAAACAATATCCGTTCATATCCGTTTCGATTACACCCTTACTCTCTAGTCACCACCACGCAGGGAAGAAGCACAAATCTGATGATGTCCGACGTCTTCGTGGTGGATCTCGCTAGATCGAGCTTCTTTGTTCATCACGCCTATTGACAAAAAGAGGAATAGAGAAGGGTAAAGAGCAATTCGTGATTGACGGCATGCCAATTGTGGGCTGCGCCACTCCTAAAATCTGGTGAGTAATTAGTGGCTCATCAATGCGTGACTATCACCACTGACAATATCATATTCCTCGATCCGACCACTTTCTCCGCTATCCTTGAGCAAGCTAGAGTGAACACCGGTGAGATGAAGCAGCAGCCTTTAGCCTCTTTTTGTATAGCCTCCTTTGCCTGTAGCCCACAGCGGCTACCCATTGCGCTTGATCCATACCACAACTTGTCAAAGTTTCACGTCGTGCTCCCTATCCCCCGCCCCCCATGTCCTAACTATGCCATGATACACCAAATCCGGTGTCACCAACGCAATCCCATCCTCATGCCTCTCTACTCGATTCCGGCCTTTGAAAAAGAGCTCTTTTGGTGCAATGAGGAGAGAAGCCATCTATCAATTTCGAGCTACTCACCTGGAACCACTAGAATCATGGCCATCTTCCTCTACTCCGGTCAACCACCACCCTTAGTATCATTTCCCCTTGAATGTGTCCGATAACATATTCACCAACACGTACACCCATTCCCGCTGTCATGCACCTTTGTCATCAGCGAAGCACATTGCTCCATCGCCCCTTACAAAAGTGTAGAGATATTTGTCGTGATGCTCTCTCACGATGACCTGGCTTCCATTCCATCCATTCCGTCAGTGACCACTATTTCTACTATGTCAGTGATTTCTACCTCCACTCCATCAGCGACCACTTCACGATGCAATTCAAGGCTGCTTGAGGAGGATGCTACATGTGATGAATTCTAGACTTTGAAGTCTCCATGAAGACATGATGACGGAGACCGAAGAATCCTAATTAAGAAGCTTCGATCAAGTTTTAACCCAGACAACCTGGATGGCAGTCTGGAAACCTTCTATAAATGCCAGACCCTCACACGCACAGTCCGAGTGACAGTCTGGGTGCAGCCAGTTTAAGCCGATGCCACCGACTTAGGGTTTTCAAGTCCATTTCAGCCCAGGGGTCCTATTCCACCAATAAATAACTCCTGTCCGCCTCTGTTTTCGTCAAGTTTCTGTTCTAGCAGAGTTTAGCCATATTATTACTATTTTGTGATTTCAGTCGTCTTGGATGACCGCCTGTAAAATCTACTATCAGGAATGCCACATTTATCAATGAGTACTCCATCTATATTTGCAATTTCAGATTGCATTTATCGTGTTCTTGCTTGTTCTTCGATTGCTTGCAAGAATATATCCTTTCTGGATAGATTGATCATGCTTCATGGCAAGGTCAATAACCATCTGGAGTTGGTTCAGCAATTGCTAAGATGCACCATTGTCGGATGATCGTAGTTGGATCGTCAGGGTCATCTCCACCATAATCGATACCATGTTCTCGCTGAAAGATTGGGACACCCATAGTGCTATCATGTCGTACCAGAGCAAGCCGTTGCTTGTCGAGAACTTTACCTTACCGTAGTTTATTTTTCATCTTTGTCCTATCATCCACTTACAACCAAAAATATCAACAAAATATTACCCTTGTCAAAACCAATCTGAGCTTGTAATTTTCAATCTAGTAGTTTGCATTGTTGAATTTTTGCTGCATTAATCATACTGAGTTGCTGGTCCTAGATTGGTTCATGTTCAAATTTTCCTACTAGATCAAACCTAATTTTTTTTAAACTTTCATTCTATTCATTTGAGAAAAAGCAAAAAAAATCATGCCTCGTTGTCCTTTTGTTTTTCCCCTTTTTTCTCCGCTATAGATCTATTTTCAGCGTACCACCGGTCAGACCAACCATGTGTTGTTCGCTATGTTTCGGCTTTTCCTTGCCGTCCCCATCAAATTCTTGTCGTCATCAACATCAACCAACACACGCCACGTCCTAGCTGTCACCATCACGATCACCGCCGCCTCTCATGAGCCATCTGTACCACCAACTGCCACCACCAAAATCACCGTCAGTGCCACAGACACAAGCCATGGGGGAGGAGAGGAACCTACAAAGTTTTCAAACAAGATCGGATCGGGAGAGTCCCGGAGAAATAAGAAAAAAATTCAGAATCCAACTAGGAGTCAGATCCGAGTTAGACTTACAAAGGCCGGTCGGACCGCCTTCGTTAGATAGTTAGACCGCCCCAGCAGCTAGCCGTGCATCTAAGGTTTAAAAAAAAGAGAAAGAAAAAATTCTCAGCACACCCCGCCAGTCTGACCGCTTGCAACAACTGGTCTGACTGACCACCATCCAATGGGTCTGAATAGGGATTCAGATCTATAATAGAAAACCCAGACCTCCACCCGAAGGGTCTGGATATTTTAGAGGTTTGGATTTGTACTGGAAAGCCCGAACCTTCACTCTGAGGGTCCAGATTCTTCACTCTTCTTGACTCCTTTGTTTCAGTATCTAGGCTTAGGTTTATTTTAGCTCGTACTTGCCAAAGTCTAGGAACTAGGGCTAGTATTTTTTAGCATCTTTTCAACTTGCATTGCTATTTTGATTATTTTCTTATCCTTGCTACTCATGAAAGCTTTCAAGAAGTTCTACTTTTCTACACCGTGCAAATTCGGTCACCTGGCAATCGCTCTATTCAATCTTCAGAGGTTTTGACACCACCTATTGCTGATCACCACCTACGAGTATTGGTAAGAACTTGTAAGAGCGTGATTTCGGCTTGAGTGTTGAGTGACTTGTAGCCACATCCTTGTAGTTGATAGGGACATAATCTTGTGATTGTTGTTTCTTTTTTGTACTAACCATGGTAGGTAACGACGAAGAAGTTCTCAACCACTCACCCCGCACTAGAGGGATCATCTCTTACTTTGAGAGGATCACGAGGACCACCACTGAGGGCCTCACGTAGGACGTATGGCTCACAAATGAGCGCATGTAGCTGCAAGAGGATCGTCTCAAAGCTATTGAGAAAGTTCAAGAAAATACTAATACTAATCTTGCTACTATTATTGCTCGCCTTGATGCTCTTGCCGGTGCTGTCGGTTCGTCCTTGATGCCTCCACCTTGTCTTCCAATTGTCCCTGAAGTTCAGCATGCACGCTAAGTTCCACTTACTGCTCTGAAGAACACCGCTGCATCCACCCACATCGTCACCACCTCCGATTAGCAACACACAGCATCCATGGGATCTGGAGCTAACACATAGCATGATGAGGATGACTATCTTGCTACTTCTGAGCATGAGGAGGACGTCAACCATACTAATGATCGTGGCCATCGTCAACTGTGCTTCAATCGACAAGGGAATGTGACATGATCCACCACGGTAAGTTGCATGAGGACACAAATGTGACGACGCATTCGCCAAGGTAAAATTCACTATGCCCCCATATTATGGTAAATATGATGTTGATGCATATCTTAATTGAGAATTACTAGTGATCAAAATTTGTATGTCATGATTTTGCTAAGGATCATCACGTTAGGGTTGCTACTAGTGAATTTTCTGACTTTGCTTCCGTTGGTGGAGAAAGCATTGTCGAGTTCATCCTCATAATATTCCAACCACTTGGGATGCATAGAGACTATTACTAAGACATATATTTGTTCCCTCATACTATGCTAAAGACTTGTTAAATAAATTGCAATGTTTAAACCGAGGTAATAAATCATTAGAAGAATATTATCAAGAATTGTAAATTGGTATGATATGCTGTGGTTTAATTTAGAATGAGGAAGCTTCTATGGCTAGATTTTATGTGGTTTAAATAGAGAGATTACTGCTATTCTTGCTTATAAGGATTATAATACCATGACTTGTTTATTCTACCATTGCTATACATGGACACTAGAGACCACGTACTAACTTTTTTGCGGGACATACTCCTTTATGGACGCCAAGCACCCCTGCTGTCCCATCCCCACATACCATTGCACTAACCTTTTTCCAACAAGAAGACAAAGTGTTTCTAGTTCCATTTCAGCAAAGGAGCACCCGCAGTGACAACAACTACACCGCAAGCTCCAGCCGGAGTCCTTCTTCCATTACTTCGATGGGAAGAATGAAGGATACACAATGTCATCACTGCAAAGGATATGGCCACATGCAAAGAGATTATCCAAGTAAGTGAGTGCTCATTACGTGAAGATGGTGAATATGATTCCATTAATGGCTTGGACGAGGAGACATATGCACTATTGCTGAACAAGAACAAAGTGACCCCGGGGCTGATCAAGACATGGAGTACATGAGAACAGATGAGGCCGACAAATATTTGAGCTTAATTGCACAATGGGTGCTTAGTGTGCAAGTGAGCCATACCATGCAAACTCAAAGGCATATTTGTTTCATACAAAAGGGGTCGCTAAAGAGTGTGATGTTCGTATAATCATTGATAGGGGAAGTTGCAACAATCTGGCAGGCTTGGATATGGTAGAAAAGCTTTCCATTACTACAAGACCACACCCTCATCCTTACAAAATTCAATGGTTCAACGACAGTGGCAAGCTTAAGGTAACACAAACGGTGAGAGTGCATTTTTCTATTGGCACGTATTCTGATTTTGTTGATTGTGATGTTGTGCCTATGCAAGCATGTGCTTTTTTACTTAGTGGACCATGGCAATATGATAAAGAGGTTCTCCATCATGGTAGAATAATCAGTACTCTCTTATACATAAAGGAAAAAAATTATTCTATCTCTTATGACTCCTAAACAAATTATGAAAGACGATCTTACTAAAACTAGTAGATTTAAACGTCAAGAGCTCTCTAAGAATGACAATCAGCATGTATCTACTAAGTTTGCACCTCCTACGCATGCACCTAACTTTGAACTAAAGCATGTTATGTTAATGAAATAAAATTGACAAGCGCATGTTTGCTTGCTTATGAATCTGCTATTGATGACTTGGGTGATTGTCATGAGCTCATGGATATCACATACAAAGATATTACACCATTATTTGCTAACTTGGTTACACCTTCTAATATGATGTATTGTTCTCTCATGTGTGACCAAACAAATGATTTAACTGATAGTTTTTATGCATTATGTGATACCAGTGAATTACCTACTCTTTTCAATGAACCAAGTAGTGCTAAATGACATGGATGATGAATTATTATCTATTTTTGACATTCCACAATATGCCACACATGATCTGATTGTTGATTTTGAATATATTGATATGCAAATGTTTGTTCCTTTTGATATGACCTCTGATATAAGTGCTGAATTTGTGCAAAATAGTTGCATACTTAGTTGTTTCTTTCATTATGAGGCTGCTAGGTTGTTGCAAATTAAAATCGATGTACCTCTATTGGGATGGTTTAAGAGAGAATGTTGCATCTTTTATTATCTTATTCTATGCTTCACTTATAATGGTAGCAATGGTTGTCATACTAGTTGTTTGACCATTTTTCAGTTACCCACTTTGATGACATATTGATTTTGGATGAGTGATACTTTGTGTTGTTGCTATGTGCTAACAAAGACTAATCCACTAATGAGAGGGCATTTATATGTCTATGCGGGGCGCACATTGTGTTCGTTGTGGTTTGGTTTTCAAGATATCCCGATCCGAGGACTGTTTTGTTTTCAAGAAATGGGGGATGATGGGGACATGGCTTTTAGTCCGTCCATTCCGTCGACTGCCACTGCTTCTACTCCGTCAGTGACCACTACCTCCACTCTGTCGGTGACCACTTCATGATGCAATTCAAGGCTGCTTGAGGAGGACACTGCAAGTGATGAGTTCCGAACTTTGAAGCCTCCATGACGATGTGAGAATGGAGACTAAAGAAGCCTAATTGAAGATATAAACAAAGTTTCGGTCAAGTTTTAACTCGGACGTCGTGATGGCAGCCCCGAAACCTTTTGTAAAGGCTAGACCCTCACCCGCACAGTCCAGGTGATAGTTTAGGTACCAACCAATTTAAACCGTCCATGTGGCCTCTTTAAGCCGACACCACCGACTTAGGGTTTTTCAGTCCATTTCGGCCTAGTGGTCCTGTTCCACCTATAAAAATAATCCCTAAGCGCCAATGATTTTGTCTGGTTTCTGTTTAGACATAGTTTAGCCATATTGCTACTATTTTACAATTTTAGTTGCGTCGTATGACTACCGCCTATAAAATCTACTATCAGGAATCCCACATTTATAATTCATTATTTTATCTATATTTATAATTTAAAATTATTTTTATCGTGTTCTTACTTGTTTTTTCGATTGCTTGTCTTTATTAGTCCATACCCAGATATCATGGTATATATCCTCCCTGGCAAAGACAAGGTCTCAACAGGAAGCGAGGGAAAAGACATGGAAAAGAGCGAGCATCTAGGTACTGACCTGTGGGTCATACGCTGTTCGGAGCTCGAAACTGCACGATTTGGGTGAAGTGTTGCAATTGCCTCACAAATTTCGGTTTTGTGGAAAAGAAGCTAGAATCAAGAGTTGTGGTTATACGATACATGTTCCTCAAAGTTGTGGTTCCTTGAATTTACCCTCTCTTTCTTGGGGTGAATTCGATCGATAGCTAGCAGTGTATCATGCGAGGAGATGGTGAGAAAACTTGGACGAAGCTTTACAAGAGACAAAGAACGAGCGAGCAGAGGTGTAGCAAAAACTAGTGCACAATTCGAAGCAATCTTTTCTCATTTTGTGTAAGAAACAACACTATAACACGAGGTGTAGCAAAAACTAGTGCACAATTCGAAGCAATCTTTTCTCATTTTGTGTAAGAAACAACACTATAACACGCTTTGAAATGCATGAGCAGGCGCGTAGCCAGCCAGCCATATCTGCAAAAAAGCTAGGTCGTCGGCAAAGCGTCGTGAAACTCGAGATTCCCAGAAGTTAAATGATTAACAATTCAGCTCGTGGCTCATGTGTGCATGCATCATTAGCCAAAAAGCGCATGGACTAATTAAGTGATCGTTGTCATACATGTACAGACTTGTTTATATAGCAAGGTAGCTACTTTAAGTGGCCAAGTAAACGAAGTATCAAGACTTCTTGAAAAAAGCGTAGCAAGAAGTTGCAAGCCTGCTGCAGAAGGTCAAACAAACTTACTGAAATTCATCATGATACAACAGAAGATCATACTAAAGCTGTTTGGACGTGCGTGTGTGACGTTAAGCACGAGACTTGGACTCGATCTCATCAACTCACGTCATCATCTTGTTGATCATGCACGTATAGAGTGTGGTTGCTCTCGGCCTCTCGCTCTATATATTTGCCTGCATGCTTGCCGAAGGCTATATCCATCACAAGCAATACTACACAAATTGTCATTATACGTGGTTTTTCGAGTCGTCTATAAATAAAAGTCTATAATATAACCTCTTCGCTACTATAGAAAAGATCGTAAAACATTTGTTGATTTAGAGAGAGAAAAAATTAGCTATAAGCATGGCTTTGCTCAAGTTTCTGCGCGCCTTCGTTGTTGTAATTCTTGTGATCATGTCAACCAGGGATTGCCTCGTTGCTGTGGCGTCGAGGTCACTGCGCGACGCAGACACGTTCGCTTTGCGAGGTGAATGCGGTGGCCTGCGGCTGCAGGACGTGGTGACACCCCACGACGAGGAGAGCTCTCGCGAACGTCGACGTCAGGGCAGCAGCGAAAAGCTCTGAAAGTTCCAAGCATAGCAACAGTCCCCACATCCACTAGTGATCGATCTCGGCTACACTTGAGCGAGCGATCGATCCTGTTGCTCGAGAGATCGACAAGATGGCGATGTCAACAATTACTCCAGCATGCATGCATCAGTTTACATTAGTATATGGACCGTATGTTTTGTTGATTTGGCGTTAAAGTAAGATCCATGCACGCATGCATGGTCTAGTACATGTAGACAGAGAGAGATAAATACGCATGTATACATATGTATGTTTTATTGTTTGTATAGTTTTTCTCACCAATATTTTCGTTACTCAAGCCGTCGATCCCCGCTTTCGCTTCGTCGATCCCCGCTTTCGCGGTTGTTTTCCTTTAAGACGGAACGCTCCTCTACCGATCCGATGTATTTTGACATGAGATTTGTAACATGAACTTAGTTACTTGATTTTGGTTCCATGAAATATTGCTACCAAAGGTATCCGTGGTCCACATCTACGTGTACATGCATGTGGAGCCCTGGCTACCTGCTATGTACACTAGCCACATGTATACTGTTGGCGAATATGGATATAACTTCACCACGCATCTTCGTTATTGATACATATTAATGTTCGCCAACATTCACCATTAATTTTCTGTGAGTTTTTCTAAAGAATTTCTATTGGAGCTTTTTCATCTAAGTTTCTCTTTCAACTTATTGATCACTAAAATAAGGATTTTGTATATTACTTAATGTGTAGATGTGTTAACTGGCAGACACAATTGCACGGCTAGACCTGAAAATGATGTTAAAAAATTTATTCCCAAGACGAAAAGACATCTCTAAATGCTATATATGAAGCTCATACCATGTTAGCATAGAAAAGTAGCTTCAGGATGAAATGTATATACATGGATACACTATCTCAGAAATGATCTCTGCTACAAGACAATCGCTGACGGGCACTCCGAGGCCCGTCGCTGATTAGATGAATCGCTGACGGGCGCATACGGGCCCGTCAGCGCTGGTCATGCACCGGAGGAGACGGCCAACTTCTACTGACGGCACAAAAAAAGCCCGTCAATAGAAGTGGGAGCGGAGGGCAAACCTGGCTTCTCCACTGACACATACCAGCACTGACGGGCACGTTTAATGCGCCCGTCAGTGATGGTTTGCTTTTCACTGACAGGTGCTGTGTTGCCCATCAGTAGAATCGGGAACGGAGGGCACCCTGGCTTCTCCACTGACACATACCTTCACTGACGGGCACGTTAAAGATGCCCGTCAGTGAAAGTGGGCTCCAGGAATGCCTCCGGGGCATACTTATCACTGACGGGTGGCTTATGTATTGCCCGTCAGTGATACGTCTGCGGCTATAAATTGTGCTTGGCGGCGCCTGCAGCTAGCTGTTGAGCTCGCGTGCCTCAAACGGCCAGCTGCAAGCTCCGGCCAGTTGCTCTCTCCTTCCTCCCTTTTTTTTTCCAATTTTTCCCTTAGCCTCCTCCCTCTTCTCCCCCTTTGGCCTCCTCCCCCTCCTCTCTCCCTCCTCTAGATCTAGATCTAGATCTAGATCAATCTTGTCCCTCCTCCTTAATTTACACCCCTTTTTCCCTCTCTCTCCCCCTCCCCTCCTCCCTCCCTACCTCCTCAATCTATATCTAGATTTCTTTTAACCCCCTACTCCTCTCCATCCATTTTTCCATCGATCTCTTAATTTCCTCCCCTCCTCTCCCCTCCCCTCCTCTCTCTCGAGTCCGCTCCTTGACGGCCCTAGCTAGCGAGCTCTCTTTGGTACGATGTAGTACATGAAAGAAAAGAATAAATTTTGTGTTTGTTCTGTTAATTTGGACTATAATCAATCAGTTTGTTGTTGTAGGGATCGATGGATCAAAGTTGGATGTATGGCGAAAGGGCAACACGGAATTTCGTCGATACTCTGAATGGGTTTCTAGATGTGGCCGAGGAAGATAGGGAGAAAAAGGGTGCGAACAAGATGTGTTGTCCGTGTTTTGTATGCAAGAACACGATAATGTTCAAGGAGAGAGGCATGTTGCAGCTACACTTGTTGACTAAAGGTTTCATGGAAGGTTATACACGTTGGACAAGTCACGGTGAGGAGGAGACAGAAATTTTAGCTACTCGTGAATGTTTAGAAGAAGAGGCCATACATGGAGACGCAGAAGAAGATAAAGACCATATTCAGAATGTAGGGATGACTTGACGGGGGATGCGGGGAACAATTTGGCTGAAATGTTGAGAGACAGTCACATGGTGGACCAGGTGGTCGAAGACCCCGAGGATGAAAGAGAGGTCGCAAAGTTTGCGAAACTGATGGAAGACTCGACAAAACCGCTGTATCCCACCTGCGATCCTGAGCACACGCGTCTGTCAGTCACGCTAGAACTTTTAAAGATCAAGGCAGCCCACAACTGTCCGGACGCAAGCTTCGATGAGATGCTGGCTTACCTTGCGACGGTTTTTTCAAAGGAGAACGTGTTGCCTACGAGCACCGAGGAAGCCAAGAAGGTGGTCTGCCCACTTGGATTGGATGTAGAGAGACTCTGTGCTTGTCGAAACGACTGCATTATTTATCACAGGGAGTATAGAGAGCTGCACAAATGTCCGGTGTGCAACACATCTCGATATAAGTGGGGCAGAAACCAAGACGATGACGAGGAAGAAGTGACGAGTGATGCCCCTGCAAAGATTGTATGGTACCTTCCAGTCCTCCCCCCGTCTGAAGCGTTTATTCGGTAACAAGAAGGAGACAAAGCTGATGCATTGGCACGAAGAGGGGAGAAGAAAGGACGGGGTGTTGAGACACCCAGCCGATGCTTGTCAGTGGAGGGCAATTGATGCTGAATACCCAGATTTCGATAGTGATCCGAGGAATATCAGGTTCGGTATGAGTACGGACGGAATAAATCCATTTGGCAACATGAGCAGCAGACACAGCACATGGCCCGTTGTTCTTTAGATCTATAACCTCCCTCCATGGTTGTGCATGAAGCGGAAGTACATGCACCTGTCTATTCTCATCCAAGGGCCAAAACAACCTGGAATGGATCTTAACGTGTATCAACAGTTACTGAAGGACGAACTAGCTACGCTGTGGGAAGAAGGGGCTCAGGTCTAGGACGCGGACAGAGAAGAGTTCTTCACTCTAAAAGGCCTGTTGTTCACAACGGTGCAAGATTATCCCGCGTACGGGAACAACGTATGTCAGTGCACCAAAGGATACGAAGCATGTGTTAAGTGCATAGAAGAAATGACGAGTGTTTTCTTAGAGGGCTCTAAAAAAATCGTGCTCATGGAACACCGAAGGTGGCTGACCATGAATGACCCATGGAGAGAAGACACGGAAAGGTTCGATGGAACAAAAGAAATCTGTCCAAAGCCTCGCGAGAAGACCGGACAAGAAATCTATGATCTCTTGAATGAAATGAACGAAGTTGAGCCAGGAAAAGGAAAGAAACAACCGCCGGTAAAGGGCGTCTGGAAAAGGAAATCCGTTTTCTGGGAATTACCTTACTAGCCTCACCTAGACACACATCACAGCATTGATGTAATGCATGTCGAGAAAAATGTTTGCGACAGCTTGCTTGGTCTCTTGCTCAATATTCCGAACAAGACAAAAGATGGGCCGAAGGCACAAGCAGACATGCAACACATGAATATAAGACCTGAGCTGTGGGCAACCATAGAAATGACCAAGATGGGAAGAATGGTATCAGAGTCAAGACCAGCTGTCCTACTGCTTGCTACACTCTGAGTAGAGAAGAGCTCCATAGCCTCTGCGAATGCCTCTATGGTGTCAAAGTTTCTTCGGGTTACTCCGCAAACATCCGAAAACTTGTTGACATGAAGACTCATCGACTGATTGGCATGAAGTCTCATGACTGTCACGTGATGATCACACAGATACTGCCTGTCACAATTAGAAGTATCATGGAGCCAAGTGTCCGCAAGACGATCACGGATCTTTGTAACTTCTTCAACACTATCTGTCAGAAGTCAATCACGGTGCAACGCTGCCTGAAACTGAAGGCCAAGATCACTGTCATACTATGCGAACTTGAGATGTATTTCCTTCCAGCATTCTTCGATGTCATGGTACATCTCATGATCCATATCTTCCCGGAGATACTGGACCTTAGTCTCGTGTTTTTGCACAACATGTACCCGTTTGAAAGGTACAATGGGGTTATCAAGCGCTACGTTTGTAACAGAGCACATCTGGAAGGTAGCATC